>JBBDHI010000004.1:14303862-14320974 GCA_037177115.1 Craterocephalus stercusmuscarum | reverse complement strand
TTAGATGAGTTATTACACTAATCTGATGACCCAGAGTGGGCTAAAAGTCATTTTTCATTTCTGTATACCTTTAACAATACATTAATATGTGCGCAATGACTTAGGCTATGTGATGTGTGTTAACAGATTTTATTTTAAAAAAGAAACTGACTTAAGAGGCTAAAGTTGGGATTCAGTCCTTTTAAGTAGTCTCCATACATTCCAGTCAAATCTGACTCTGTTTTCTTCACAATCTTCTTGCAAGTTGCATTGCTCTCACGTTGCATCATTCATCTTCAACGGCCAAATGTGGAAAAAGTGAAAAAAACTTTCATCTTCTGCCTTTGTGGTCTCTAGTTCAAAATATAGCCGTATTTGACGCAGTTTGTGCCATCATAGCAGTGGTTAGCAGTCATGGCGGGTACTCAAAAGGTCGCTATCGCCGACTCTTCTCTCGGCCCATCAGAGATAACAATAATCCCAAACAGACACTTGAGACAAGAGCCCTGGCTTTCACAGCATGGCAGATGGACACATCAAAACAAGATCAAATGTGCCCTTCGCTTTCAGGAAATTGCGTCGTGTGTTATCACGGGAATTGTGCATTTCACTCCCGTCATGCCCACCCACTCCTTTTTTTTGGAAGCTTGGTCAGTAGGATCGACAAAGTGCCTGCTGTGTGAGCTTTTGGCTCAACGGGCCAACATGATGTTCCACTATTTTTGTCCAGATCATCTCATCAGCCAGGCTCACCCGCCTGTTTGACCCTCAGAAAGGCAGAGAGACCTGCTACAATAACTAACCTTAGATATTCTTGTCCTTTTCATAATCCTGGTCTTGTCTCTTTGCTTGTCCTGTTTGTTTCACTGAGAGAGATGATTGCAGTTTGTACTGTAGTGACCTTTACAGTCCTAACAGATGTTCTAGCTGACGTTTTAGCGAGACAATGACACCTTTCTCTCTCAAACTTCTTCCTCCTCAGTCACTTCCAGAGGTGACTTAATGGGAATGCTGTTTTGTAGTGTCACTGGTTTAAATGGTTTGTTTTCTCTCTCTTTTCAAAATGCAGACCTTCTGTTTAAGCATACAGAAAATGCTGTTTTTAATGTGTACTGGACTGCATTTACTCCACAAGTGTCACAATCAAGGAAATAATTTTATTGAAAATGTGGGTAATTAGACAACTAATCGATGAAACATTGCTTTCGCTGGCTTGTCAGCATAGAAATAGGTCAGCTTCGATAATTATTAAAATTGCCTTAAACCCGCATTACAGCTTACTCACAGTTGCCAGCAGACCTTGGAACAAAAAGTGCTCTACTAAAGTTATTTTCTGAGTTATTTTTCGCTGGTCAGTCAGTGTTTTTCTGAATCTTCTGTTGCATGTAACATAATTTTAACATATTTATTAGATCAGAGATTCCAGCGGACACGTTTACATGGACATGGCATAAAAAGGAAAGAAGGAAACTGCAGCACAATGCTTTTACCCTGTGCTCAAGTATAATCGCACACCAACTCAGCATCACCTAATGCAGGCCTGACCTGATGCGGAATATAAAACCAAGCTTTATAAGCGATAGAACTACAAAAGAAACCCACGTTTATATACTTATTCTACTAGTGCACTGGGTTTTGACAGTATTTATGCATATTTTCTTAACTGAATTGATATGTGAGCTTTGTCTTTGTCTATCATTTTTTTTAGTGCGATATTGATTATAAAACAATTTGAACATTTGTCCTTTTTGTTTTAGGTTGTGAGCATCTATCATGGAATTGTTTTTGACTCTAGATTATGTTTTTATTTTGATTGCAGGAAATCCCCCTCCCCGAATTATCTTTAAGTATTATCAAGGCAAGGCAAGTTTATTTATGTAGCGCTTTTCAGGTCCAAGACAATTCAAAGTGCTTTATATAAAACATAAGAATTACAATAAGATCATTTAAACACAAAATCAAACACAAAATCGATTGTCTAAAATAAAAATACACATCATGATCTAACAACTATGAAATGCGATTAGGTCCAAAATAAAAATACACATCATGATCTAATGTTCCACTTGTTTGCAGCATAATAGCTAAGAGCTGCTTCTCTAATCATATCTGCCATCTGGTGGCTAATTAATGTTTAACATACAGTGATTCTGTTTAGTTTCGTAAAAACTACTTGAACTTTCTATTAAAAAAGTATCATGTTTATGATAGCTGCTACGAGTTTAACTAAAACTCTGGGACAACTGATAGTTCTGCATTCATGTTCCCAGCCCAAATGGGATTTTCATTCTTCATGTAGTACTATGTTTTAGGTATGAGGTGCTCTGTAATATGGGGCTTGAATAGGAAAAAATGGCAAATTCACAGCTGTGGACCAACTTGCAGGACCACTCTTTTAATAAACGGTAAACCCATTTGCTAATCTCGTCATGTGATAGCTCACTATTCATGCTCTGCTGTTTCTATACAGAGGATCCCTGGAAGGTGTAGTGGACCAATATAGACTAGACACACCTGACTCTTTTGGAAATTACTATATATATGTTTTTACATGCTGGGGATTTTAACATTTTCAGATGTTTTAAATTCATTACATGTGAACTGTTATGTCCTGATTTTTCATAGAGCCATGCTGCTTCAGTAGTTTGACTCAAAAAACTGGGGTGAATGCCAAAAAGGCAAGTGATTAATATATTAGTATATGTCACTGCTTGCACCAGACGGTGTTAAATGCTTCCTCTGATCTTTGATCCACTCAGATAAAGGTCAGTGTCTCAGTTCAGAGGTTGCACACGCATATTGCCCTTTGGAACGGTATACATGCAAATTACGCCTTTGTTGGAGAGATAAATGATAACGTGAAGATTATGTTCCAGGAGAGAGAGTATCAGAAGATTAAAAAATACCTAAGGAAAGGTGATCGGCAAGTTTCTGTTTTGAGTTTCTTTTGAGGCAAGCAATCAAATCACTGTGTCCGCAGCTTTCTCCAAACCTACCAAAACACTCAAGGATCCACAGATGATGAGCGATCTCTGGTAGGGACAGAGCGGCTCGCTCCACCTCATCTGGGATGCAGGGTGTAATTCTGCATGATTAAAGAGGTTTATTTATTTATGTGTAAATGTTGTCAGCAGCCTTGACTGATTTTTACATGGCTCATCACACATTTCCAGAACTCTTTCATTTCTGAACGAGATGCGACAGCCCAGACTTCCCGAATGTAAAACCGGGCCGGCCTATCAAAGGTGAGGGATTATAACTGAGAAAAACCGTAATACCTTTACAAACCTCTTTCTTGCACAGCCCTTGGTTTAGAGGATGTATGTTTGTTGCGTTATCCTTTATATATGCTAGTGTGCCAGGGAGTTCTGACTGTAATTTATATTTCTCCACAGGGCCAGAAGTGGTTTTAAAAGTTTTACATTTTCCTGACTGGATGTTAGCTTTTTTCCAATTTGGAAGTTTATATGCTCTACTGCTACTGTTATCTACAGTAGCTACCAATGCATGTATGTTCATGCGGAAGAGGCTTTCTCTCATTACTTCCTCTTAGTAGTTTTTATATTTCCCTCTAAAGGAGCATTCAGCAGTTAAAGATAGAAACAGAAATATAGAAATGGCCAATATACTTCAATTGCAAAGTCTTAAACAACTAAGTTGTCATTTTGGGTGAAATTATTGGACTTGACTGGGCCGGCCCTTTTAAATATCTCAGCGATTTAGTTCAGAAAAAAGCACATGCTGAACCTTTTAAGCACAGCAACTGCCTTTTAGAGTTGTCATTAAATGTCTTCTAACTTTGCCTCCATGCTGCAGTCAAGAGGTCAAATGTGACCAGAGGCCTGAATGAGAAACGGCCCTAAATTTATCTTTGAAAATTTTTCTCTAAACAGTTTACAGCAAATTTCCAACACTGGTCTTCAATGGGCTTTCAGCCATTGATGGTGTCTTTGCGGCTTCAATATGATGCATGCAACCGATCAGCGTAATGAAGAAGAACACCATTAAAGTGCAAAGAGACAAAAACTGGTTACCTGCACAAAATTACTTCAATTGTTAAAGAAATGACCACAAATACAGCACCAATGAGGCAGCGTCCATCTTTATACCCTCTTCTAGAGTTTTTTTCCCACTCTCTCTTTCTCCAGGAGGACTACATACATTATTCAGATGAACATGCCAGATGAAGACAGGAAGCTGCACACGTGTTACCTAGAGGAAATTTGACATATTATATGCACCTTTTCAATGAGCCTGTTGACATGGCTCATTGTAAAGTTGACATGGGGGCGGCTGTAGCTCAGGTGGATAGAGCTGTCGTCTACTAATCAAGTGGTCATGTAGACGCGTGGCTAAATCTGACGTCCTTATCAGATAAATGCAGATTATGAGAAATCGAATCAAATCATGTAGATTTCTCTCCAGTACTCCAAAGTCTTTGTATATGTAGTCCTGTTTATCTTTTATTCAGTCTTTTTACATCAGCACATGTGCAGAGCACTGACACTTATTTCAGCGTCTTCATTTAAAGGGGACATATCATGCAAAATCCACTTTTTTAAGCCCTTAAAAACCTGTCTTTGTCTTTTTCGAGTGTTCAGGAGTGCAGAAAAATGTTATTTATTCACTCCTGGTGCTGCGTATATATCTTATTGTTCTTTTTGGGTCATATTTTTCAGTCTGTTTAGTTTTCTCCATTCGCTATTACGTTTTCTTGTCTAGTAGTTCCGCTAAATATGGTCATGATATTTTTGAAAAACATACTCTGCT
Organism: Craterocephalus stercusmuscarum; assembly: GCA_037177115.1. Lineage (NCBI taxonomy): Eukaryota > Metazoa > Chordata > Actinopteri > Atheriniformes > Atherinidae > Craterocephalus > Craterocephalus stercusmuscarum. The sequence goes on along the minus strand of JBBDHI010000004.1, from coordinate 14,316,225 downwards.
GATCGTTAGCGGCTAAGAGGCTAAGGGGGCGGAGTCGAACCGAGAAAAAAACACTCAGTAACCAGGAAGGGTGAAATGTCTGTTTAAATTAAAAAGAAAGCATCAAAACAAGCTCCTCTCATTGACTGTAAAAAGAAACACCTCAGAACAGGGGTTAAGAAGGGTGGTTAGCGGCTATAGCTAAAACCGTGGGTGCTGCCATATTTTAAAGATGACAGGAAATGATGTCCCCACGCACATAGAAACTCCAGAATAAATCCGATATTGGACTGGTGAATGTAGACCTGGATTTTTTAGACATCTCATTTCAGAAATGCATGTAGACGGATGGGTTCAGATTATTGCAAATATCTGATTATTCCAAGATACAGTACCAAATTTTGATAATGTATATGGGCTCAATTTAGTGTAGAGTAATTGATTTGTTCCAATGCAAAACCTTGCTCTTTAATGTTGACCTGTCACAAAATCTGTAAAGAAGAATTGAAAGCATAACATCTGTTGTCTTGCTTAAGTTTTCATGTTTTAAATCCCATTTAAGTTTTAGATTGGTCATCATGCTACATGATGGCGTCTCAGAGTAGATGGTATATGTGAGTCTTGGTTACAAACATAAACATATTATAAGGAGATCGTAAACAAGGCTGTTTTTGTCCAATCCTCTAAACTGTGAAATTTAAAATTTAATAAATGATCCATGTATTATGTATCGCCCCTTCTGCTTATTGTGATTACAAACAATGATTTTGCATCCATGAAAGTTTGAATGCATTTTGTTTTGCTAGTTTCTTTCCTTCTCAAGGCAAACTGTCTTTATAATCGAGCTCCACAGCACTGCCTTTTTTTACATGATAAAAACATAACCTTCACCACTGCCACACGGAGAAACTTTTCATTTACATCTAGTTTAATGTTTAATAAAACTTAACCCAGTAATTTCTTTAACTCGGTGTGAGGACAGAAGTAGGACGTCACAACCCTGTTGGATTTGCTCTCCTTTCCATTGCACTGAAGTGATAAATTTTTCTGCCTATCCATTTATAAACCATTGCTGTCTAAGTATTGTCTCAATGCCTCTCTTCTTCTATTCCGTTTAAAATCGCTTAGCATCTGCTTGCAAATTCAATCTCTAAGTAATTGCTAATAATTGCAAATACTGACCTCTGTTCTCATTTGTTTTCAGTGAAGTCCATTGATGTCACATGGGAGAAACCTCTGCTTATTGCTTTAATTTCTTTTTTGGCCTGACCCCTTCAAACTTGAATGTCTGTCGCGTGGGTGGCTGTAGGCCGTGTTAATTTAACTCCATACAGATGATGCTGTTAATATCCTTCATAGAATGCCATGATCTATGGTTATCTTATTCATCAAGCCTCCCCCACACGCACTGCATCTGTCTCGCCTGGAAGGGAGATCACACTTCACCGTTTCAGAAAAAAATCTATTCAGGCCGGACCCCCTAGTTCTTTTTTTTTTCTTCTGCAAAGAGGATAATCGCACAATGACACAAACCTATTTAGTGATGCATCGCTGCCCAACAAGTATTTGCCTCCTTCAAGTTCAACACTTCACATTAAACATTTGCTCAAGAAAGGCCCCTTTCACATGTTTGGCTTTTTTCCCACCACCATCTTGGAAATGGCTCCCGTCACACCTCTTCTGTCCCGCTTAAATGGCTGTTAAACAAATATTTCACTCGCAGAAAGGATTTTTCAGAAAGTCACTTAACGTAACTTACTGTGACAAGTTTTATGATCAGAAAAAGGCATCTGTTAATCTGCTTGTTTGCCAATTCATTGATTGACATTTCCTATTTCTCTAAGTCTGAACTAATACATGCAGGACACTGATGTCTTTAAGCCTTTTTTTAAGATTATGAATATGTTCATTGTATTTCTGTTATGCTAAAAATCATGAGTTTGGACATTTTAGCAGTATATAGCAATATAAGTATTGGCAATAGATGAACTGGAGGAAGGATTTAGATAAATATCTGAATATTCTCTTAGCTTAGACAGTATGAGAGTCAGACTGCTGAAACTTTAACATTGATGTCTGTTTGTACACAGCTCAGTAAGAGAGCATTTGCATTTCCCCACCAGCTATCTACCGTGCTGCTTTGTATTGTGTTTTTATGCATCCTCAGCAGCAGAAGGAGCCATTGTTTGAACGTACCGCTACTTTAATTCGCTCCATGATTAAAACTAACAAGATGTTACAGAGAGGAGGTAGCTTTGAAAAGAGGACACCTGCTTTTTTAGCGTTGTCTCACCAGCACGATTCTGGTTTTCATAAACAGGAGGTCAGCATTGGAGGGGAGGTGGGGGGGTAGGGGGAGCCTGTTAATGCTTTACTAACCAGCAGAAGGAGAGCAACAAAGGAGGCCACGGCCCATTCAAAGGCCACAGTGCAGCTTCTCTCGCATGCCAAGCATTCCAACGTGCTGCATAAAGGTTGCACCAGCATCGACCCTAAGCAGGTTCTCTCCTCTTCAGAGCCACCTTATACACACGGACAAAGCACCAGCTGCTCCGTCTTCTGCACCTCCATGCCCACTTAATTTCATTTGTTTATATTTATATATATATATATATATATATATATATATATATTACTGCTGCTGCGACAAAATGACGTAAAAGCTGAAATGCTGCCACACCTGTTGTCTCCGCTCTGCAGACCTCCATTTCATATTAATTCCTGCATCTACCAGTGGATTTCCTGCTTCTGTTTACACAATGTAGGTAAATGGCCATGCAGGCAGCCTTTGGGTTGTCTCTTCTATTATCGGTCTCTTTATCTCATTGTAAACTCAGCCATTCTCTGTGAAACGGAGGCAAGTTTTACCAATCCTCTTCTCCCCTGTGCCAGGTTACACAGTAATTACAGGTGTGAGCCAGGAGTGTGTGAATGGCTGCCAGATCGTAATGCTCCATCACCTGTGAATACAGCCCTTCCCATGACCCCTCTTTGTGTCCCTTGTTTCAGTCACTTGACGCTGATGTTGGGTGAGGTCAGTCGAGGCAAATATTGAGTGTCATCTGGAACTGTTGGTTTGGATCAAGCAGGTCTGCACCAGCTGCCCAAAATATTTTATAGAGAAGGTAATATTGTGGGATGCTCTGAGGCCCAGGCAATGTTTAAATAGCATTAGTGTTGGTTCTCTAATGGAGGATCGTGTCTCAGTCAAACAAGTAGCTTTTGGTGTTTTAATCTCGTATAGCCGAGCTAAAGATAAAGCAACGCAGTCACTGGGGATTTACTTGAACGGTTCCCTGTGAACAGACGTTTAAGGATTGTTGCGTTTTACATTCACCTGCAGTGTATTCATTTATCTTTAAACTAAAGCTGCCATCTTGAGGCTGTGAATTTTACTTGCTGTTTTAAGGCGTGTGAAACAACACCGCATAGTTTTCTTGAGAGGACAGGTGCAGTCAGCCATGGAAATGCAAATATTGGCCTGCAAAAAAGCAGGTGCCGTGGACATGGGTCGATTCCCATCTTTTCGGCTAAATGATCCGTTTTCTTGGATGTTGACGTTGTTTAATCCAACAGTGTTTATATGGATGGATGCGAGTAGTGGAAAAATATTCAAATAGCTGCATGTTGTTAGGAAAATTTGCAAGAACACATAAAATACAACGGTCCTAGCCTTAAAAGAGAATTGTTTGCAGCGAAATGTATTTCTTATTATTAAATTGAGGATCACTGCATGATTAGTCGTGATTTGTTGGAAGTTTGTGGTGCTTTTGATCAACTTTGATTGGAAATAATAAAGTGTACTCTTTTAAGCAGAAGCTACCAAATGGAGAAAATCTGAGGATTTGTTTTTCTTTATTCTCCTGTGAGTGTTTGTAAAATGGCCATAAATTATTCTGAAAACAAGCAATCATTGACATGTAAATGCTGTTTTTTCGCATTCGTTCACACAGTAATAGATTGCGTGATGCTGCGTTGGAGCTGCAACCTTTCTAAAATGATATCTTCCTGAATGAAAAAGGAGGGCGTTGTAGTCCGCGCGCGATTTGCTTTTGCAACAAGTGGGATCTACCGTTGATGCGGAAGACACGACAGGTGTGTAACCCACCGTCTGTGTGCGCCACCTCTCCGCTGCCAAGCATGTGTGCCCTCCACTTCCCTGGTCGCAGAGGATGCGCTGCACACACAGCTACTGCACCATTTCTGCCGCCTCCACCGGGGAGGCTGTAATCCGATCCTGTTTGGAGGAGCCGTCGTGCAGCCTGTGAAGAGGAAGAGGGCACTGCTCTGCGCTGTGACGCTCCCCGTCCACTCCTCCCCTTTCTGGCGAGTGTCACCCTCTCACTCTCTCATCTGATCACTCCCTTTGCACAGCTCGGCGGCGCACAAACCTCCGGGATCGTCGCATCGCATTGTTCCCCCACCGACCGAGCCTCCCCTCCCACCCCCTGTCAGGTCCAAGTGATACAGCGGAGTGTCCTCTTCCACGCATTTCCTAATGCCTTTACCGTGGGAATCTACCGCACGCGCGCCTGCCCGGTGACGTGCCCGAGCATGTTCACATCAGAGACGGCGTCGGATTTACCTGAGAGTCCACTGCTCTCGCGCCGCCGGAGCGATCTCCCCACCGCACACGCATATTTGGACTTCACCGTTTGTCACTGAGGAGGAAAAAGGGAAACCACCGGATTACAAGGATGGGGTTCTACGGCACTTTAAAGATGATTTTCTACAAAGTGAGTAGGGTTTCCGCTCGTTAAAACCACCGTGTCACCTCCAGCACATCCCCATCTCCTGTTATTGAATGTTTGACTCGCTCTGTCGCCCACATTATCTTTGACGCGCCTCCCGCGGCAGATTGTGCGGCCACTGCGGTGTAGCAGACCCTCAGAGACGCCTCTTTAATTGCCTGGGCCTTAATGTTGTATTTTGTGATCAAACGGTGTGAATGAGCATCATTTCCTTCATAGTAACTTCATGTGTGGGAAGCGCCACCGCCGCATTCCGCCTATTTGCATTTAATCTGCTTATGGCTTCTATTTTGCTCTAGTCGTTCTTCTATATATGCACGAATCTTAAAATGCATTGAATTTGCTGTTTGAAGGCACATAAGCTATTTTTTTTCTTTTTTTAAACCCACATGTACAGCCGCTGCACCTGTGTCAGCTGCGTCCTCCCTTTAAAATGACCATGTGAAAGCTTTTGCCATAACATACCTTCTCCATGTACACCAGCATTACCAGCACTCACCTGCAATCTTTACATAATTGGCTTTAACTGCTGGAAATACCGGCTCATGGGCAGCCAGGTTCCTCTGCAGTCCTGTCCAGTTTGCAGGCTTATTGTAATTCTATGCAGCACTGGTTATCTTGAACTGACCGGAGTCACTGCTTCAGATGTGCGCATGTGATCAGTCTGCCTCTGCCTGCTGGAGTAGCCCATTCCCTGACATTGTGCACTCGCCTCAGGCTCCAACCAAAGATAATGGGTCACTGTGTCAGACTGTGTGAGGTAGATCTCTTCAAGGATGTTTGGTGTGTTATGCTGGGTGGCACCCAGTGATGTCAAATATAGAAGCCAAAATTGAAGCAAAACAGATAATAGTGCGTTTTTATTTTTCCAAATCCGATTCGTTGTGATGGGGGAATGCCGTTCTCAGTCAGTGGGTTGTGCATTTTATTCTCTGTTCATTTGTATTCTCTGTTCATTTTGTGTAAGTAATGACTAAAATCTAAGGATTTGAAGTTGTCCGGCAGAGCTTTTAATATTTTAGTACATCTATTTGCATCCAGTGCCAGTAACTGAACAGGGCTGTCATTCTGAGGGTGAAATCTACTCCATCTTTTTTGGCTTTTACTGCATTTTTTAGTTCTTAGGACCAGCAAGTTTTAGGATTCCTTTCTAAAAATGACCAGTTAGAGCTTCCAAGTGTTTGTGTTTGTCATTAGGAGACACTGTGGACACTATCTGAAACAGTTTGAAAAATGAGGGGTTGATTCTCCGAGGCGCCGTCTCAGTCAAGCTGAATCAACGCAGTATGTGAGAATGATTGCAAGCTTTAAAATATCATTCACCCTCTTCGTCTCCATCTGTCGTGCTTTTGGCCTGATAGGGAAGGGGAAGCTGAGGGGGGAGGAGAGACAATTCATTTGTAGTGATTTACAAACACCGTGTTCTCTGGTTACCTTTTTCCCAGGCTGAAACACAAGAAGAAGCTGGTAACATGCAGTTTTTTTCTTCCCCCTCCTCTTCCCTCTCCTTCCCCATGCCCATGTTTAATTTGAGCTTTTCTTACAGACGTGCACAAATACACACACAGACACACACACTTACAAGCATAAAGCAAGCTAGTAAACCCCCCTTTTTTTCCTACTCTCTCTTAGAAACACACACACAAAACATATGCACACACCCACTGCATGCATACACACACCCAGGTTCTCCTTGGCTACTCAACTGCCGATGTAGTGAGATCACCAACTTAAGAACAAGGCAGTCGGGTTTAGGAGGCAAATCTTAGCAACCGTGACTATCACTTAACTCCCACTGCCGAGCAGAGCTTCAGATCTGGGCCAGTCCGTCGTTATCTACACAACTAGCTTTTCAGACATTTGAACTGTTTAAATGGTTTTTGACTAATTTCCCGGAGCCACTTCTACACAGTTCCCCTCATGAATTAGTTGAGTTATAATGACTTCCCTCGGAGCTTTCAGCAGCTTCACAGATGAACCGAATTGTGTGGAAACGATCCCAAAACATTGATCAGATGATGGTCTCTATTATCTAGGGAGCACTTAATCTGCAGGACACGTCGGAGGCGGTAATCACGTGTACCTGCCGGTAGAAGCAGAGGCCTCTGTCTGTCACTTGGTAAGGTGTCCTGAATCTCTAATCTTCATGAAATACTGAGGTAAAAACTGGAATCCTGCACGTTACTCGGCATTTCGGGGGTTAAGATTTTTTTATTCTCATATTGTGACTAGCTGTTCTCAACACTGACATTAGCCTATAAAGCTGAAACCACAGAGGACCAAACACACACACAGGCTTTCACTAAATTACTGTGATAAACAACAAAAAAAGCACACATCTTGAGGTAGACATGTAATCATGCCAGTGTAGAGCCAGACAGTATGGAGACGAATGTCCAGTGGTTTTTTTTTTTTTTTTCTCTGTGCAGCGCACAATACTACAATAACAAACCTGCATCAAAAGAGCATTGTTTGTCTCAAAGGGGGGAAGTAAGTCTAATTTAAATCTGGCTTCTATAAACCATCATCTAATTATACTCCACACTGGTAGGAGGACACACTTTTCTAGCACAGGTTGTGTATGGCAGCATTGAGGCTGGACTGGAACCGTAAAGTTGCTAAATATCTTTGCCACAAATGCTCTGATGGTGTGTTAAAAATGTCATGAGGCACGAGGAGAGAATAAATCATATTTAAGATGTAAAGATCCGCTTTTTTTCTTTATGGTAATTAATGTATAAATGTCACATATTTGCTAGGTTTGATTTTTTTTTTGCTCTTCTTTGTCTTAAGTGGTAAATGAATTAGTTTTATGTCTTGGTCTGTTGGTCAAATAAAAACGGCTGGCTTGAGCTTGTTAATTTGCATTGTTAAAGTCTTCCTCCAAGTCTCTCTAGTTTGGAAGTAAAGCCACAGATGCTGCACAGCTTTTTACTTTAAACATGTCATAATGAGCATAATTAATGAATAAAACAGCAAGGCCAGACTATCTGCTTTGGGATACACACAAAAAACCAGTGTTCACATATTCAGGTACTTTGTTTATTTATCAGAGCTTGGCGGGGAGACGGTGAGAAGTCCTGCCAGAGAGAGTGGCAGGCATGTGATGAAGAAAATTGGCTTGCCCGGGCCTTTACACAGGCTCCTTTGTTTGCACGGTAGGGTAGGTGGTAACAGGGACTGGGTGGTGCGCACACACAGGTGATGGAGAATAACAAAGGACTGACTTGCTTCTTTTTGCATGAGTCACACAGTCAGAAAAATGTACCTTCCCTTGTGGTTATTGTGTGTGCTTGAACATGCTGTACCTACAGATGTGAATGAGTTTGTTTGCCTTTGGGTATATCGTATGTTTGGTTGCCCAGGGATCACGGTTGATTTTTTATTTTTTTTGGATGGTTATCACATTCAAGATGGAGCACAAAGTTAAAGACAACAATGTCAAACAGCCACCTTCTTTGTATGCTGCTGTTTCATCTGCAGACGGGTCATATCTTCATGTTTTGTTATGGAACGTCTTTATAAATTTGCTCGAACTGGTGCATTAAAGTTTAATTTCTTATTTGCATACATTAGTTGCTTGACTTGGTTGTCACTTTCAAAAGCTTTTTTGCCTCTGTCACTGACTTTAAAACCCTCCATGAGCTGTGTCCTTATTACATTTTCTTTTTAAGGCCTGCCTTTTTAACTGGGATCAGACTTGGCTTCTAGATCCAAAGGATAGTTATCAAAAGAGGATTATTAAAAAGATTTTTAAGGAAACAGGTTTTTTGTCCTCCAATATTGAGCTGGTTTGTGTACAGTATCTGATGTTTTCCTCTCTTTTTTTCCTCTCTTCCCAGATGAAGAGGAAGTTGGACCATGGTCCCGAGGTCCGATCTTTCCCTTCAGGAAAAAAGCCCTGCAAAGGTCCAGAGTATCCGAGGTAGAGTATGCTACTTTTCACTTGTTTTGCTGCGGTGTCCTGCCTTTGTTCCCATCGGGCACACATTTACTAAATGAGCCTGTTGCGGATGATAAATAAAAACCGTCAAATGATATAAATAAAGCTGCTGAGTGTGTCCTCAAACAGAAGGATGCTTCATGTTTCTTTGTATCTGCAGCATCCATCCAGCGGTACCAGATGTTTCTCTGGTTTTGAATATTTAACGCATATGTTCACATGTAGCTCCATTAAAATTCAGACTGAACATGGCCACTTAACTGTAAATGTTGCTATGTAACTGGCTCCTTCTCAGCTTCCTCCCCCATTAAAAATAAATCAATAATGAAATCGACCCCCAGCTTCCCATTCTGCTGTCAGCAAGCAAAGTCCAAAGCACTGTGTGTGCTCACTGGATGATTTTTACTGCTGCCCTAATATTACAAAGGTATAAAGGCCATTTTTTTAACGTCCCGCGGCGCTTTTTTCCTCCTTTTTTATCCAGACACAAGAAAAGTGTGAAAGCCTGAAAGGAATCTGTGCAACTTTGCAGATTTAGAAGCCTCTGACAGAGACGTATAGCATGATTTGCTGATCTTCTTAGGTGTACCTAGCTAAATGCCTGCAACTCTGCAATAAATCTTGTCTTCACAAATGTTATCATGCCTTGAGGGGATGTTCACTTGATGTAATGACAATTTTGGAGGCTGTAGTCTGAAGACTTTTGTTTTCAGCTTTTAAATTTAGACGTTTTGGTGGTGTAATTAACTTTCAGTCATATCTGACACAATGTTTCATGCCTTATGTCTTAGTATTGTAAATGCAGGAGTATATTACCCCTTAAAAATAAAAATTTTCATGGAATAGAGATAGATATGGAGAGTGCTATATAATGATAAAAGTTAATTTACTATATTTTAAGTTAGAAGATGAGGATTTGAAGCACTTATTTAATGAAGTACATCTTTAAATATCTATTTTTATGTTTGCAAAAGTCATAGTAAAGCTAACTAATGGTCTCTTCATTTCTAAAGATTGATATAAAAGCTGATTTGTTTTTGTCCCCTGTGAAATCCAGCCCAACGGGATTTGTTCCATGTCCAGCTACACCCACCACATTTGGCCACATCAGAACAGCCAATAGTCAGGGTCAACAGCGTCGACGAATCACCTCAATTCAGCCACCCTCGGGTCTCCAAGAATGGCTCCGAACATTTCAGGTGAGCCGATGAGTTTTATTCCTGTTCTGGGGGGTTCTTAACCTCATGAGTAAAAGCTCATCAAAAAGCAGATGTTGAGTCCAATCACTGTTCACTTGGTATCAGTGATAATTGCTGCTGTCACGTTGTGGCTCAGCACATTACCACAAGCGTTGAATTGGGATTAGCTGTACCTGTTGAGACAAAAAAAAAAAAAAACATGTTCATAAGATCACGCAAGTCTGAAGTGGAGCCATGTTTTGTGTTGATGGCTGTCCTCAGTGATCTGATAGATATTGACTAGTTACTGCAGTGTTAAATCTCAGAGATCAGTAAATGCAGTTTCTTGTTTCTTCTATTGAGCCAATTTAAAGCTGATTTCTCTCCTAGCAGTACAGACCATTGACTTGTAAAGATTTATGTAAGTTATGCAAGAAAAATGCCATCAATATTTTCTGTAGTATTGTTATCGCTGCTAATGTCATGTAGCAGAAATTTCTGTCTTGTTAGTCATAAACACTAATGACTTCAGACCTTAAGGTAATAGGATGTGATTTAAACATATTAGCCATGATGGTCCCCCTGATTTCCATGTAATGAGTTGCCATGGATTTCGTTACCTAAGAGAGTTTAAACTTATTATCTTTAAATGCCTGGGTGAACCTGTGACACCTCAGTTTTTATTCTGTGTATAATATTCCCCAGGCCTGACCTGCCTCTGTGTGCAGTCTTAAGGCTGCAGGCAGCTAAACCGCAAGGCTACATTCTGTACATTCCCCAGTCCAGTCCCAGCCTGCATGCAGCTTCTTCATTGAAACTAGAAAACATACTGTACCTGCACAGAAAATATTTTTGGGTGTTGTTGCATAACAATTTGAACGTGATGCATTAAAAGATTTGTTAGGCAGGTTAGTACATTTTCTTTTTAGCTGAGGATTAAATGAGGAAATTCATGCTCCTCTAGATTTCTTTAGATGAAATATCAGTCAAGCCATCCGCCAGTCATTATAGCTCATTGTTGAAGCGTGTTAGCAAAGGTTAATCAACTGTGAAGACATTGTCCTTGCAAATTCTATGTAAAGCTCACTAATGACTGTATAATTTCATCTGGACAAAAGCAAAAGTTTATGAAAAATCCTTTTGCCTTAATTACATGAATTTGTCAAATAAATTAAAATAAAGCATTTCCCAGCTAATTTCATCTAAACATAACTTTTGTGGTTAAAAATAATTATTTTCATAGTAAACTTGTAGCTTTCATCATGTTTAATGTTGGCATAGTCAGCAGACTGCCATGCAAGTTGGTTCATCTAAGAAGTACGGCTGGTTTATGGTTTTACATTTCTGTTTAAACATAGCTCTCATTTACACAAAGTGGAGGATTAATCGATTGAACCGTCGCCCCAGACTCACAGTAGAGAAGCTCAGGGAAAAGACTGATAGACAGTCATGAGGAATAAACTTGTACACGATTTTCAGTTTCCACAATGACCTGTATTCCTTTGTGCTCAACTGCTCGGTTGTGTTCGAGGATAAAGCGTTCCCAATGAAACCTTCTTGGATACAAAGAGAACTTATGTCATTATCTGCAAAGATTACATCCATATAGGGAAGAGTTCAGACTTTAAAACAGATTTTTATTCTTTCTACAGAAAAGTGTCAGAACTGTTGAAAGTTGTGCCTCAATGGAGAAAAATGTTTGAACACAAGAAGTTTGGCCCAAGTGTGTAAATAGTGAGGATGTTTTGATCTAAGGCATCTATAACACGTCAACAAAGAGAAAAAGAACCAGCTTAACTTAGATAATTTCACAGTTTTATACATTGATAGATGGATGAATAAATCCAACAGTTGCATCCAGAAATGTGTACACACAGCAAGCTGGACTTTCCCTGGTTCAGGCACTGCGTAACTTATTAAAGGCTAAATGATTTACACAACTAAACTTCTCAGCTTAGATCGGGGGCTGTGAACCGGAGGTGTTGGGGATTCTGACTGAACAAAAGTACAAAACAATCAAAGCCAGGATGCTGATGTAACACATAAGTAACGACTGTGTGGTCCTGTGTTTGGATGAGGGACTCCTTCTCCTGGTTACCTTAACAACCAGCACCTCTGTCTAAATATTTTAGCTGCCACATTGCAGGTGCTGTCCCTACGCCAGAATTTTCCACCCTCTGTTGTAACCTGTAATCACTGCTGGAGTTCAGCATTTTGCAGCTGTTAGAATGCTGGTAGAGTAACATTCAGCTAAATGTAAAGAAATAAGCCCGCAGAGGTTTTCTGATGGTACTGATGGAGGCAGACTCTTGATGTTCTCGGTCTCCCAAATGTTCAGATGCCTCAAGCATCTCCGCAACTGTGGAACCCACGTAGGGAACATTAGTATGTTTGTCCCGTCACACAAGATAGGAGGTTTCCAAGGTGCTCAAGTCAAAGATGGCAGTGAAGTGGAACTGTTAACGGTTCACTTTAACATATTTACAACTGTGTTGTGTTGTGTGCAGCAGTG
>JBBDHI010000004.1:14125327-14148840 GCA_037177115.1 Craterocephalus stercusmuscarum | reverse complement strand
CCGGAACGCTCGAAAAAGACAAAAACAGGTATTTAATTGCTTTAAAAAGTGGATTTTGCATGATATGTTCCCTTTAATGCCATCCCATCCAGCTGATCTTAGCTTTCAGACGTGTTACTGGAAGTTAGTGGTATTTAGTGGATGGAACTCGAAGCCCTAATATAAGAAGAGGTTTTTAAGAGAACCTGTTAAAACACGTTGTAGAAATGATAAAAGTATACTTTTGACTCAGGTGAGCCATACATCATATGGAAATGACCACATTATCTAGCAGTCTAAAACATGCTCGAATAATTCTCAAATTAAAGAGTTTTTGTAAAATCTCTCCGTAAAATATTTTGGCAGGATCTATGAATTCTCAGAGAGCCAGTGGAACAGAGCACCGCTTTGATGGAGGCTTTTAATAATGATATTTGACTCCCCAGGGACACCTTTAATTGCTACCTGCCTGGCACACATCACGATGATGAATATTCAGATGGCACCCACAAAGCATTGCGTCAAGCTGTTTCAGAATGACTCATTCTGCACCATAGGGATTGTTAGCATGTTCCCAGTGAACTTTCAATGAAAATCAGCTCCTTTTTACTTACACAGCAGCAGTCCCTTGCTAAACAGGCACAATATAAGTTTACATATCCAAGAAATTGAACTCATGCAAAGATAAAACTGTCATATCTGAAACTAAACATTGTTAACTTTGAAGCTAGGCTCTTACACTGCAGACTCCTAGTGGTGCATGACTGTTCTCCTTGACAGGTTGTGGATGACTCATGCTTCTGAGGGAGTATCGGGATATCCAGCTGGGGGGGATTGTGTGTGTGTGTGTCTTGGAATACATCAATTGAAAAATCAGACGTTATCTCTTTGGTGCTCCATCAAATCCCCCCTCATACACTTACAGATGTTTTTTGTTTTTTTGTTAAATTCAGGTTTTTGCAGTGAGGGAAATTCCATTGAGCTTCATTATAATTTTAAATCAATTAATTCATGTTAGATGAGTGCCTTTTGAGAACTTCTACTAAAGATTCCCATTAATCCACTAATCAGTGGTTCACCAGTGTGGCCCAGTTCCAGCCTGATGTGACCTTGGTCTAGATCAGGGGGTGTCCAAAGTTGGGCCTCGGGGGCCGCGGTCCTGCAGGTTTTCAGTGTTTCCCTGTTTAAACACACCTGACTCAAAGAATTAGATGTCAGATGAACGACCTCACATTTGAGATTATGGTTGCACCGATGACCCCAAAAAACAGTTCCTGCGGATGTAAAACAACAGTTGCTGGGAGGGGTTTGTGCTCATATGCTGCTTGACTTTTAACAAAACATTTTCACTTTGTTCCCATCTAAGACACTGTTCCAGGGCCCTTGTGGGTTTTTTTCTCCCCATTTTTTATTTTTTAAGTTTATATATATATATACATATAAATAAATGACAAACAAAAGCAACTGTAGATCTTTAGACAGTCATGGACTTTCACTTTTCACATGTTAAAGAGATCATATTTAACATATGCCATTGTCTCAGTGATGCGCTCCCTATCCACGGTCATCTTGCACCCTGTCTGTACTGTGAGCTCTCATCAGACAGTAAAAAGTCTTGACTATTATCACTTGCTTTGCCCCTTTTGTTTTATCCCTTCCTCCAATAAGGTCTTCTAACATTTCTTTGCTGAATCCGCCACAATGCCCGTTCAAAACAAAAGGTCTGTTTACATTCGTTCTCTGCCGTGTAATGCAGGGCTCTTCATAGATGAAAAAGTCGTGTAGTGCAGTTTCTCAGTCGCAGCACGCCGATGGGCCGAAACGGCTCCAGAAAAGCCGCCTCGGCTTTGAAGGCTTGAAAATTCGGAGATGTAGGTCAGAAAAAAAAAGTTTTTTATTCTCTGAGCGCAACTCTGTCTGATCTAGGGGTAAAGTTGCTGAGATATTCATTCCAGGGAAGATTAGCAACTATCTGGAATTCTTTCCACTTGAGAATCCAGCTGTAGAATGATGGTCTGTGAATGTGATGAAAATGGCCTTAAAGCCTTTCCAAAACTATTGCCGCTGGGAGACCAGTGTCTTTCCATGTTAGCATATGTTTAACACCTGAATGCTCCAGTAGGTCTGTCCCGATACCACTTTTTCACTTCCAATACCGACACAGAGGGTTGAGTTTTGGACGATACCCGATACAAATACTTACATTTTGTAATGAGCAAAGTATTGTGTCAAACCTCACTTTAAAACCTTAAGTTTTAACTGATAAAGTCCAAAACAGAAGGTGTTCGAAAAACGAAAAAAATCAATGAGTTAATTTAAAATAAATCTAAAGACTTTGTGTAACATTTCACATTTCTGTTGTAAGAAAAAACAACCTGAGTAAACCCTGGAGAAAATGAACTCGGGAGAACACTCAGGTGTACCAAGCAGATCAGGTGAAAGCGCTGGATATAAAGTCTTGATCACCTGGTATCACATGCCGATACTGTCTAATCCTTGTTTTTTTGTTGGTAGCGGCACAGATACCCGATGCTGGTATCAGATCGGGACAGCCCTATGCTCCAAACCTGTCAGCTCAGAGATGAACAGTAAATCTAATCCATCTGTTTAGCAGCACCTTTCCAAAGCTGGAAAGATATTCATAGTTTTTCCAAACATTGCTTCTTCACTTTGACTTAAACAAATGACACAGTAGGAGGACATTGTTTTTCATATGTGGTTACATTTATCTAATTTTGAGATCTGGTAACGACCATAATATGTAAAACCTTAAAAAACTGCAATTTCTTTTCATACTAATTATTACCATCCGTTATAAGCACAACTTTGCTGTCATGTGTAATTTTTTCCTGAGATGTAGCCTACTGATCAAAGTGAAAGTACTGTAAAATCATCCAGTCTAAATTGAATCTGATCATTTTAACCAAATGAAATGCTAATGCTTATTATTACATTCACTGATGAAGGTTCAATCGCATCAAGCAACAAAATTAATGTCTTTCATTCAGCGTAAGTAAAGGAAACGTACAAAGCACATACTTAAAGCATCTTTTACTTCAAGAAGAAACATGCACAATTTGGTATATAAACAAAACCATTTTAAACTGGTGGGAAATTTTTAAAAAGAAGATTAAAAGAGATGATCAGAAAAAAATGTCATTTTGGGTCAGTTCTCTCAAACGTTTCAATCTAATCTAACCTCCAACCAAGCTCAATAATTTAAAACCCCCACTCTCAGAGAATCTCCCTCTCCTTAATAATCCTCCATGACTGCATGATAGTAATATGTTACATTAGATTAACCCAAGCAAAGCTGCAATCAGACTAAGGACCAGGTTTTAAAAGTTAACCTCGACCAAAAACAACATATGTGCGACATTATGTCTTGTAAAACTAAGTTGCACAACTATAACTTAAAATGCAAGATAACATTTGTTTTTGAAGCAAGTGGACAGAAAACGCCAGTTGAACCCAAATAGCCATCAGCCCTTAGGTACACGGGTGGAGGCGAGAAGCTCCAGCTTCCACCATCAAGCGTCCATGGATCCCCATCATCTCTTCACTGTCACTCTTTGTATTCCGTGTACTTTTTGGCCGACCCGTGCACTTTGCTTGCGGGATATTTCAGTCGGTTGAGAGCCATTTTCCGGATAACCGCCTGGGGAAGGTCCACGCGACACTTCTCTGCGAGCTCCACCAGGTAGATCAGCACATCGCTCAGTTCGTGTGCCAGCTGTTCCCGCTCCGACTCGGTCCAGTCCGGGAGCCCCTCCGCCACCTCTCCCCGCCATTGGAAGAGCTCGGCCACCTCGCCCACCTCCCCGACCATGGCCAGAAGCAGGTTGCGGGGCTGGTGAAACTTATTCCAGTCCCGCTCGTCCGTGAACTCGGCCTGCATTCTCCGAATATCCTCCATGGTGGGCTCGGGGCTGAAGGTGAACCTCTGCGGCGGCGCTGCTCCTCCATTCTGCAGCTTCAGGTGGTCCGGTGTTCCCATGGCTGCCCCGTTCACCGCAGCTGCGTGGGAGTGGGGAAAACTTTCACAGCTACCGTTTGAAGAAGTAGACAGCACGTCTTCTTCAAGTCCATGTGCTTCTTTTCCATCTGTTACCATCATGATGGGTAGGTTTAGTTAACGGCTTGTGTTAGCTACGAAGTCCCAAGCAGCCCAAACAACTTGATCTTTCTCCACAATGTGAAGAAGTCCCGCCAGTTGTCAAAGCGGATATGACGTATAGTAAATAGAAATATGAGTCTTCCTGAAACTGGGCATTGTAGTTTAGAATGACGGAGGGCGTCGGTGAAGCACATATTAAACGTGATTTTCAAAAACTACAGCTCCCATAGTCGTGAAAGCTACGCATCAAACATGGCTGCCTCCTGTTTAGCAGCGAGCGAGCTGCTCCATAATATAAAACAAATACCAATATTGCATCTAAAGACCTCGTGTTTTATCCGACGTGTCAGTACTTCAAGCTCACAATGCTGTAGCCAACACCAGAAAAAGTTAAAGAGGTGGGTCATTTCCTCAGCATAAGATATTTCCATTTAGTTTGACCTGACTGATAACTTTGCCGCAGTGGTGTTCCAGTCCCTTAATGCACTGCTGCTTGCCTTCTGTCCGGGAGGCTATCCATCTAAGATATCCCACATCTAAAATATCATTAAACTATAAGGATGTTGCATTTCCCCACCTGATGCATTTCACTGCCATATTCTGCTGTCTTTACACATGTTGAGGTGCACTCATGAGTCCCCAATTTTTCTAAGAACCGAGTTACTTTATTCCGCATTATGATGTAATTCTAGTATTATGCATACATAGTATTCTTCTTTATTTTTCTCCTTTTATTTCTATACAGGAGCTTAATCTGATGCCTCAATTCAATTTCTACAACTGAGAGTACCTCTAAAATTTCTTTGTGTTGCATCTTGGAGCCTGTCAAATATTTCAAATGTTTTCCTCTTAATCCATATTTGTTCGCATTATTTTGAATATATTTGTTTCACTTTTTTAAGATAAAATATACTAAAAGGAATAATAATACTTGTCATCCCGGCTGGAATGCATGTTCTGCTTTGTTACCCAGTTAGTTTTCCACATGTTTTTTATTTTTTCTGTCATCTGGTTACCCAAAATTCTTAAACAGATGTTTTTTTCTTCTGTCTGTGTTTCAGTGTGCCATCACAGCTGGTTGGGGTGGTCGGCTTGGAAATTCATGCCCAGATTAACTCTAACAGTAAACTGTTCTCTGGCTCTTTGGTTCGCTTCTCGGCTCCCCCCAACTCCTTGGTTTCATTCTTTGATGCATCTTTACCTGGGACATTACCTGTAAGTGATATGTATTCACCCCCCTCCTGAATTTTGTTCTTTTTAGGTTATCACATAATGTTCCCATGTGTCCCCAGGTCCTGAACAAACGGTGCGTTGAAGCAGCTGTGATGACAGGTCTGGCTCTCAACTGTACCATTAATAAGAAGTCGTTTTTTGACAGAAAGCACTACTTTTACGCTGATCTCCCTGTAAGTGTCTCTTTCTGTTCTCTACTGTAGCTGTATAAGCAAAATCTGTGATTTAGGGCTTCCAGTATGTAAAGCAGCCATTGCACAAGCCTTTTTTGTTTAGAGTAACTTTCGCATAACTAGTAACCCGGCCATCAGTTGAAGTCAAGACGAAGCTTTGCGGAAGCAGCAAACGTTATATTTGCCCAGACAAAATGCATTGGAAACCGCCAGTGCTTTTTATTTCCCATCTCATTTAAATCACGAGCTCTTCTACTTAACATGGTTTTCAGGTTATGTCATTCTCCGTCTTTACTGATAATTGTGGAAATTTTTTCACTGATAATCTTATAGAAAATGTAATAAAATGTGCATTTAAATGTCTATTACATGAAAATACCAGCTAGTGTTGTATTATATATTGTCACCTTTACAACAATATTATTGGGTGGTACCCCCAAAAATATGGCAAAATCCCCTAAAATTGTGTTACTATTTACTTTTGTAAATACTGCCAGGTTTCTGAGGTTTACTGATGCACAGCTCATGATTGGTACATAACTGGTTGACAGATGCTGCTGCAAAAAACCTAATTCAAATTAAATGGATCCAACAGCTTGTTCAATCCAAGTTCTGCACAATGATGTATGCTTTGTTGTTGGGACTATGTGTAGATCTTCCACACACTGCAGAGGTCCCTGACAGAGAAAAACGAATTAAGCAGAAAATAGCCAATATGTACTATTACTTATTACTGCAGGAGAGTGCAATCATCTGATCCACCAAGAAAATAGAAATAATATTACAGAGCGTGTTGTTACTTTGACTGCACACATGTTTAGCTGTGTTGCTCAATCCGTAAAAGCACAATCCATGGAAGCTATACCTTACTATAAAGGTGACTAATTATTAAAAGACATAAATAAGCATAAAATGTTTTTACTATTGTGCTAAGTTTAAACAGTATAGGAGACATGCACAGTCACTAATTCTGCCATAAACATTATTATGCAAAGGTGTCGTGATATTGACTGTGAATTAGGGTGAAATAGTGGATGAAAATAAACAGCGTGTTTCGTTTGGATAGCTACAGTATGGGTTTAAAGGAGCTATACCACATCTATCACATCTGAATAGTTTATTTAGCGATAGCGGCTAGTTTTTTAGCTTTGACATGACGCTCTCAATGGCGTTAACTTTCGTAACTTCCAGATCCCTAGGGGAACGCTCTTACTGGCTGACTGGAATTCGGACGTTCCGAAATCTAACCCCATTGGGAGAGAAGGGGCGTCACACCAAAGCTAAAAAACTAGCGGCTATCGCTAACTAAACTAGCCGGACATGATATCGGGTATAGCTCCTTTAATGTAATTTCCAGATATTTTCATGTTGTAGATGATGGTGCTGTCTAATGCTGACTGTCCTACTTTCAAATGAAACTCATTACAATTACCATTAATCACACTATTGTAGGGAAGTTATACTTCATATTTGCCTCTTTAATATGAACATGAAGTGGAAGAGCGAGACCATACAGTTAAAGTAATGCAATGTTTGTTTGTTTTTTTTTGTTCGCTGATGTTTTTGCGTACAGCTGACAGTTGCAGGTTTATAAATGCACCACACACAGCGTTTGCATTTATTTGGAATCACGTTTCTGCCCCCATAGCAAATGTAGCTCTGCTGTTTTGGTGTATGAGCTCTGTGTCTATGACCAACATCGCCTGAGGAAATAATTCAGAGGCTCTGCCACTTTGTTTCAATCATCACAGTGGTTTAGAAACATATCTGTCGCTTGCTGGGTTGTAATTTTGCAGCTAACAGATTCCCAATCAGAGAACTATGTGCTATTATCTGATGACTTATCCATTGGTGGCAGCAGCTGTGCATTCGGGGCCTCCAGTGTAGTCAGCCAAAACCGCATATGAATGCAGAAAGGTAATCAAAAAGCTAAACTGTTCTGTTAACCTGCTGTAGCGTGTGTTCCACCTTTTTGTTCTGTACATAATCTGATTATTTGCTTGCAACCAAACCAGTCTCATGTGATGGGGCTGTAAAATGTGAACAACAAATAGACTAAAATCAGAGAAAAGGAAGGTTTTAGTGCTAAAATCTTGTTCCTTCACCACAGATTGTGTTTATTTATACTTTTTATAGATGGAAGCAGAGATCAAAAACCGTGTTAAAAGATGTATGTATACACATGTGTTGGTCATGTTTTTGTTCGGGAGACACGTCACTTTAAAGGGCAATAATATGTCCCGATGATACCCTTGGTCACAACATTGGAATGTACATTTTTAATATATGCTCTATAAATGGAATAGTTATGATCCTATCAGAGATAGCAACCCTCTGTATTCCCAGTGTTTCTGTTAAATGGTTAAAGTGAGGTGCACTTTGTTCTCTGTAATGGAAAGCTTGCAGGAGCCCCTGGGTAATTTTAGCGCCATTATGAGTGTGACATTTTGAGGAAAGGGCTAAATGTCATGGGGGCTCCACAGTGACTTGCCCTCTACTGAGACCTAAGATATATAGAAGCTCGCCAACAAAAGTGGTTAAAGAATTTAGCATTTTGAATTCTCAGCGTCTGTCTTGCCCTGTTAAAATATTATGAGCAGCTCAGGGCGAGATAATAAGGAGAGTAATTATGAACCAAATATCTGTGCAAGTATTCATGAAACTGCCCAAAGAGGTGGCTCAGCATGAGAAAAGCCATGTAGAAAAAGTCATTACACAGAAAAAGAGCTTGAGCTTGCAAATTTGTTATTTCTTAATTTTTTCTCACTGCCTCGCGCTGAAATAAGTTGGCTCTTTTTGCTCGTTCTAATTATTTCCTGCTTTACTCTCTGATCTACTGTCTTTTTTTTTTGTAAAAAACGTGGCCACGCTCAGATATTTTTGCAGATCTTAATGTAGATGGGTTCTCTCTGGCCGATATTTAGAGTATTTCTGGTTATCACAAAACAGCAGAAGCGTATGTTTCAATTAGCAAGTTTTATCAGTCTACCCAGAAAGTCTGTGCATTTTTGAAATTTCTGCAAAATCCCCAGAAGCCCAGGGATTGTTGTGGAGTTCATCTTCCTTTCTTGTTTATTCACAAAAGTCTGCCTCATTTCCTCTGGATTTACTCAGAAGTTGATGCACCCACAGCGGGGATGTTGATGGCACATTAAAGTTATCTTCATTTTATCTCCAGGACCACTTCTGCTGCTAGCTCATACCTTTTATTCTTTGTGGAAAAATTCATGTGTGCACTGCTCTGCTCTGCTCTGCTTTGCTTAATGCCTTTTGGATCCAGCACCCATGCTAATGCACACCGAGATGTGTTTTTGCTGTTTTATCATTTCCGTTAGTACTGAGCACGGTTCCTGCTGTTGCTATGTTAAAGATGATTAGGCTTTTATTCGTCTCATCAGCTGCTCAAAGGGTCTTAAGTCGGTGCTGTGTACTGCTTGATAAACCCAGAGTGGGTTTAATTATGCATGTGATGGGATATTTTTTATTTTGACCTCAACTTTGAGTGTCGTTTATACAAAACCAAAGCAGGAGCTGCACCGCGAGATGAAACTACCTCGTATTTGAAAACTACATTTATTCAGCGCATTGTGCATTATTGATGTTCCGCTGAAGATCCCTGATTGCATTATGTAAAACCCCACAGCCCCTCATTAAATGATTAATTCCACTGTCCAATAAGCATCCCTCCTTTAAATCGAAATGGTTTGCAAAACACATATATAAAATTTTAACATCACTTTAATAACATGCCCCAGCAGCTCCACAGTAATCTAAATAATTACAATTTTTCTGAGATATTAAGCTTCTAAATAAATAGACTAGACAGGGCTATTGAGGCTTTGACATGTGTTTAATGGGAGAAATGAAATGTCTTCATGACTTCCGTGGGGCGGCTGGGAGAGCCATCAGGCAACCCGCAGTCCAGTTTGTTTACCGACTTTAGAACGAGCCAGAAAATGACAGAAGTGTTTGCTTTTCGTCTGCATCCAGTTCCGTGTTTACAGACTCTAAGCAGGCATGTGTCTGAAAATATAGATAAAACAGAAGCCAGTTTTTTTGCTTTCGGCAGTCATGTGGCAGGCTCGTTCTGCAATCAACAAATGCCTCAGCAGCAGGGGCAAAAGCCAAGAGAAGGCAGTGTACGGACCGGGATTCCTAATAAGCTGCAGCAACAAGGCTCCGAGCCTTTAAGATGTAAAGATCAGATTTGCCAAGTAGATGAGAAATGTTTCTCCCCTTTTGTTTCAAAAGGAGGAGGTGTGGCAGGGATCGATTGTGTCCATCAGACTCATTGTACAGAAAGCTGGTGACTAACGGCAGCTTCTTGCTTTTTTTTTTTTTTTCTTGCCCGTCCTCACTCTATTTTGCATAAGTATGATTAATGTTTAGTTCTTGTGATGCAGTTGCCATAGTAACATCAGAAATTATAACTTAAGGCCATGTGATCTTTTAGGAATAGAGGAGCTCATTGAATTTGAGTTAATGTGCTGTTTTTGAGCAGCATCACGCAGTGAAATGGCCTCGCAGTGTGACAGTCCGGCCAATCGGGCAGCAGCTGATGCATTCTGTCTCACCTTTACTGTATACACACACACACACACACACACACACACACACACACACGACACAAGCTGCAGCACAGCAGTTCTATTCAAGACCTGTTATTTGACATATCTGCTCGAAAAGTGATAGTGTTTGTTGCATGAATATAAAGGTGTTTTGTTTCATCTGAAATTTCTAATTCTTTTAATTTAAACGTAATTTCAGTTTTAAGTGAATATCTTTTAACTGAAGTAACGGCAAGAAGAGACATCAAGTAAAAGTTCATCAAAAAGTAGGTGAAGTATGACCCCAAATCCAACACAGTTCAGTCTGAGCATGTAAATTAGAAATGGAAGGAACTTATATCTGATGTTAAAACTGAGATATTTGGTCATTCTCATGGAAAATATTATCCCGTTCTGAATTTGATGGCAGAAACACTTGTAACAAAAAGAATAGGGGGCAATAAAAGATTGTAAAATACAAAGCGAAAGATAACTGGAGGATCTTTTTACATCTAATTAGGTCACATGACTGGATATTCAAGCTTTTCAGAGAGACAAAGCCTAGAATGTAAAGATGGGTAGAGCTTTTCCACTCTGTAATGAACTGTGTCCTAAAATTATGCACAATCTAAAAAAAAAATTGCTTAACATTAAGTTTTGAAAAATTTAAAGATTTGTCTATTTGACGTGTATAATATTCAGTTCAAACAATCAACAATCTGTGTGCTTGTGACAAGACTGAAGTTCCGAACTGGATTGTCATTGCCTTTGGGCATTAAAACAGGCATGTTACTCTACTGGAAATCACTACATGGGCTAAGCAACACATCCAGAAATCCTTTTCTGTGAACACAAGTCACTGTGAAATCCACAATCGTAGGCTGAAGCTCTATCATCCACAGAAGCAGCCACGACGGTTTCCATCTCCTCTGGACTAAAGCTCATTTCACATGGTCTGCAAAAAATGTGGTCAAATAGATGGAAATTTTAAATTATTTTTTGGAAACCATGGGCGCTATGTCCTTTGAGCTAAAGAAAAAAGGGACCACTCCATTTGTTATCAGCAGAATGTTTAAAGGCATGCATCTCTTGTGGCAGGGGGTTGCCATGGAAGGTTTTTACAACCGTGAACCTCTATCATTGCTGAAAAGTACAGAAGAGTTTAGTGTAATATACGTTCCAGTCCAGACAACGTCTCTTTCAGGAAACCTTGCATGTTTCAGAAACACCATGCTAAAGCACAGACTGCAGCTGGGTTTCATAGGAGAAGAGTCTGGGTGCTGAACTGGCCTGCCTGCAGTCCAGATGATCCACCAACAGAAAACATTTGGTGCATCATGAAATGGAAGAAAAAACAGGAACCAAGGCCCAGGACTGTTCGACAGATACAGTCCTACATCAAACAAGAATGGGACAGCATTCCTCCCCTAAAACTCAGTCTGGTTTCCTCCCTTTCCAGATGTGTACAGACAGTTGTTACAGTAAGAGGGGATGCTACTCAGTGGTAAATATCACTAAAATGCTAGGAGATTGCTCAAAATTCATGAGGACCACTTCTGCCTGAGCAGTTCTGCTTAACACCCTCTGGATGGCGCTATCTTGCCCCACCAAGGAGAACAAATGGATACCAAAACTTTTTTATCCCTTCTGCAATCAGGACCTTTAATGACGTGGATAGGATTTGAGTCACTGTGGTTGTCACTATCCTCATGTGATCCGATTGGTTGTAATGACTCATTCTGAATGTCGTTAGTTATATATTGTTTCTTTTTTAAAACATCTTCTTTTAATAGAGACATTTAAAAGAATGAATTGCCCATCAGGGATGAGTAAATTGAATTGAATCAAATTAAATAGAAAATTAGCTAATATTTTCCATGAAATGATAAATTGCCTGTTTTTAACATCTGATATACTGTTTATATTCTACTGGGAATCAAATATGGGTTTATGAGATGATTAAATCATTGCATTCTGTTTTTATATGCACGTCACGCAGCACCTGGGGGTTTATGGAATTTGTGTCATACATTCAAAGCAGGAAAGTCTTTCTGTCTTTCAGACCGCAGTGAGCTGATAAAGGTTTGGTTCCAGGCAGAGGGTTAGTTTTAGAGGAGCACCATCAGAAGTGTTTTGAAGGTTGGTGGCATCTTTGTATTTTCTCCTTTCAGGCTGGATACCAGATCACTCAGCAACGTCGGCCAATCGCAGTAGATGGCGTGCTGACTTACAGCCTGCTCGGAGGAAAGAAGAGGAGCCAGGTGATCAGTAAAAACGTGCACATCAAGCAGATTCAGCTGGAGCAAGACAGTGGCAAGAGTCTACATGATGATGTCCGCAGCCAGACGCTCATAGACCTCAACCGAGCAGGTTAGACAATGAGATTAAAACTGGGATTGATTTCTGTTTGTTTGTTTGTTTGTTTGTTTGTTTGCAGAAACCATGAAAACCGAGAAGTTGATGCTGTTGCTGTTTTTTGCTGCCACGTTGTGGTAAATTTTATTCCTCAGCAACAGGTTTTCTTTCTTTTCCAGATTATTGTTACAAAAATAATCACTGGGCCACAGAATGGGTTACTAAGCTAAATGGGTTGAATAAAACGTCCCTTAACAAAGGAAGTGTTCAGCATGGACAGTCTGTCGACATAAAACACAACTCTTTTCATATGCATCAGGTGTAGGTCTAATGGAGCTGGTGATGGAACCAGACATGAGCTGCGGAGAAGAGGCTGCTTCAGCTGTCAGAGAGCTTCAGCTCATCCTACAGGCCCTGGGAACCTGTCAAGCCAACATGTCTGGTAGGAAAATCTCGCAGTGTCTGTTGCTGTGTCCCATTGTCTCAGTTTTTTCCAAGCTGCTTCACTCCAAAACCTTTGCTTTTTCCTTTCCTTGCACACGTACTCTTAGAGGGCCAGTTGAGAGTGGATGCCAACGTGTCTGTGCACAGACCAGGTGAGCCGCTGGGCATCAGGACTGAAGTGAAGAACATTAACAGCATCAGATATCTGGCCAGGGCTATTGGTAAGAACCCCCTAAAAGAAGTTCAACCTATTACTAGTGGCATTTCTATTGCTAAAACATTAGCTTTTATTTAGATGATATTAGCATGAAGGCTGCAAACACTCAGAATGACTTTGTGTATCAAACTTGTAATTGAATGTAAATACTGAAGTAAAAAAGTTGCACAAACCAATAAAACCTAGAGTAGTGGTTTGTGAATCAATTAAGCTATGAATGTTGAAAATTGCACAATGGAAAAAGAAAATGAATCCTTTGTTTTTAACAGGTCAGTAATATCATCAGATTTAAAAAGAACATCCCACAGCAGCGAGTCATTCAGGAATTTTGTTGCCTTTAATAGATCATTTTCTGAAAAGATTTTCAAGAACTGCCTAAGCAGTCAAAAGTTCAAACGTACTTTCCAATTAAAACCAATGCGTCCGAAACTTTGACTAGTGGTGTATGTGAGGAAAGTCTCTGTGTGTTTGGGACAAGGCTGAAATAAATGTTAAACAGCTTTTGCCTGGGCGGTAAAGTTTTCATAACCCTTCATAAGTTCTGTAAAACTAACACCTCCTAATCTATAAAAACAAGTTAAAAACTTTAATTTAAAGAAAGAAAAACTAGGATTATGAAGCCCATAATGTGTTATTATCAAGAAATGTGTTGTTGGCAACAAAATCAAAATGAGGATTTGTTCAGTAAAATAATGAAATGTTTTACTATCTTTAATTTTATAGCTGATTTAAGTGGTTGAATTCAATTCAATTCAACTTTATTTGTATAGCGCCAATTCATAACAAAGTCATCTCAAGGCGCTTCACTGACAATCACTTTAAGCCAATCTGATTATCATACATTCATATATAAAAGCCAATTAATAACAAACAGCCTATGTAAGGAAACCGGCAGATTGCATCGAAAAGAGCCTTCGATCAATCCCCTTCTGGTAAATCCTCCAAGTAATGAGCGATGACTCGCTGCTGACTTTTTACAAAGGTTCATCTTTTTATGGAATTGCCACTTACTTGACGGAATTATTTTCTTTTTTAATGTAGAGTTCAAGAAAACTCTTCTGCTGCTGTACATGTCAGGAAACTGAATTTCAGTGTAGGAAAAGATGAAAGATTAAATGTAAACAGTGTCCAAAATATCTTCCAGGATCTCTGAAACTCAGGAACGAACATGTTGCCATTGGTTTAAAAAGAAATCAAATCTTCTGAACGAATATGGCCACATAACTTTTTACTCGAAAAATAATGATTTTTTTCCCCTTATACATCTTCCCCACCACAATTTCTATTTTTTCCATCTGTTACATTTATTTGACAGTCATGGGAGCAGCAAATAAAAATGTCCATTATGACAGAAGGGAAAAATAAAACTTTTTTTTCTGCGTGGAATACCAATGAAATTGGTAGACTTATGAGGAGGTTTTAAGACAGGGCTGACAGCCATTCATGAACATGTAGCTGTGTGAAAGCAGTCTCTAATTATCAGCTGACTTTTCCCTGCTGCTAGGTAAATAAATGGGTAGATAAATGAATGAAAGCGCGGGTTATGTGCCAGCTATAACTTCACTGTCTGTTGACTGGGCTTTACTTAAAGCTAAAAGAGCAACAACCAGAACATTATAGAATTTCACAGGCAGTGAAAATATAAGTGTGTTTTGACGTACGGCGTCTCTGAGCTTGAATTATTTATCAATAAAGGTGTATCACATTCACTCAGCAGCTGGAGTGGTATTTAAAAGCCAAGTAAAAAAACACTTTTTAACACGCTTGTAATGTGGCAGCAGTCTGAGATGTGAGGCTTGCAAATGAGTAACAGCAGGTGTTTGGCATTTACCCCTCAAATTACAAATGTGGCCTGTGTTCCTGTTCATTGTCTCTCTTGTATTCACCAGACTTTGAGATCCAGAGACAGACTGGCATCGTGCAGAGCGGGGGAACGGTGCAAAACGAGACCAGGGCGTATGATTCCAAATCAGGGTAAGTGGATAAAAAAGCAGCTCTGCGATGCCAAGATTTAGCCACTACGACACCCTCTGCCTGGGATCTGTGCCTGGTTCATTAGTTCTGAGCTTTGCGGAGGATGAACCATCATGGTAATGATGATGAATAGAGCCATTTGGATGCTCCCGTCAGCCTGTGTTATGTCTGAGCTATGTGCATCTCCAGGCTTATGGGATCGCAGAATGAGCCTGCTCCCTTACAGCTGAGGCCTTAATCATCTTCTGGGGCTCGAGCTCCTTCCCATGAGGCCTCCCATGTCTGAGCACATGGCAAAGCAGGCTAAACAGCGTTTATGATTGGCTCTTTCTTCTCATTTCTGTGGAAGTGACCACAGATCTGGCAAGACTGGTTTGAAACCAAGCACACTGACAAAAAAGGGACACTCGCCTCCCTTCATTGTGATACCTTTATGTTTTGTTGAGTTATTTTCCAATGCAGGTTTGTTATTTAGCCTCGTTTTACTGTACTTATAAAGGTATCAGAGAAAAATAAATACTAAAACGTGTTTTATTGCAGTCATTACCTTGGAATGATTTTCTGTTTTGTTGTATGATGCCCTATAAATAAGGTTAATTAACTTTCTTTTCTGCTCATCATAACATAATGACACTTTTTTGTCATGGTGGTCATAAGTATGTCTATAGCTGGGGAGTTCAGATGCAGTCCTCCAGGGCTGCAGGTATTTCATGATTTCTTGCTCCAACACACCTGATTGAAATTAAATGATTCTCCTTGACAGCTTGTTGTCAAGTGGTGTCCAAAGACGTTGACCCATTTATCTCATTTGGATGTGCTGCTGCAGGAAAGTGGCCCTTTGGAAGTGACTCGACACACCTGGTCTACAGAACCAGTATGCTACATGTGTAGTATTATTTAGTTACTACTTCCTGTTTACCTTTTTGGTGTTTTTTGTCAGCTGATGTTTTCCAACTTTTACAGCATAGTTTCAAAGAACATTTACATTAATCAGAATCTGAATTCTTTGTCATTCAGTCCAAAAACACCAGATACCTTTGCAGAACAAAATTCCATGTAACTTCAACCCGATTATAAGATGATATCTTCTTTCTCTGCCTTTGCACATGGGAGACTGGTTGTAGAATTAATTTGGATGTTTTGAGTTATTTTCTACCACGGTGCAAACTTGAATAGAAATATGATCACAGGAGAAAATGAACAAAACGAAGACTCTGAAAGACGAAAACTAAGATAAGAGGCATATTGCACGGTGTGTTGGATGAATAAATGAAAATGCATAAAAAATAAAACCAATATCCACGTCACATGATCACAATACAGCGGTTGCTAAAAACTATGGCCAGGGGCTAGAAGTGCATGGGAAGGTTACAACAAAGACATGGCTGCTTATTAATATTCTTTTATCTTTGTGTGGGTCCCCCCAGGTCTGATATAAAGATTTAAGTAACTAATTAACTAACTATTAATTTAATAATGCAAGGCAGAAATACTGAATCAGTTTTCTGCATACGGGCAAACCTATCAGACTATTATCTTCTATGATGCATGAACGCATTTGATTGAAATTATTGAATTATATCTTGAATAGACGGGCATAATCACCTAGTCACAGGAAATTGTCTTATATTAATAGGCCAAGTTGTGTGGTGTGTTCTAACAAAGCAAGCTTTGCTGTTTTGGATGTCATCTGGGAAGGGCCTTGCACTTGACTTACCATTTGGTGTGTCATATAAATTGCTTGAAAAGACATTTAAAAAGCTTAAAATGTGAGAAATGGTTCACAAAGTGGTGTGCTTTTTATAGACGATGCAATCAGAACATGTTGGTTTGAAACCAAAGAACAAAATGCAGAGTTCTTGTTTATGTTGTGCGATATTTTAGATCAGACAATGTGTGGCGACACAGTCCAACCACTATTTTCTTCCTGTGTCACCAGACAAGAAAGCTCTGTGATTTCTGTGTTTGGTCTAATTTTCTCTCAGAATTTTCACACTGGGAAAATTAAGGAGTACTAATAAGCAGCGGTTTCCTCAAAGCCTGCCAATGAGCATAGAGTAGGATATTAGAGGGGGGGTAGCGGCAGAAACAGCTGAACCGATTTCATACATGTCATTTTATGTGTGATCCATGTAAAGCTCATCCATTTAAGTTTCAGAATAAAGACATCAGCTTTAAAAGTAGGACCCATGACATAATGTCGATTTCTGTTGATGATTTCATCTCGTTTTCTAGGGAGACTATTCCTATGAGGGACAAAGAGGGTCTTCAGGACTACAGGTGAGGATACATTTGTAGTTAATTCATTTCCCGGATGCTTGGAATTTCCATATGTGCATTTATGCTATAAGAATATGATTCTGTCCGCATGGGGAAAGGGGAGTAACTGCTAGAAGGAGAGAAAGAAACGCACAAGGTTTGGCTTTAATTGTAGATGTGTGTGTGTGTGTGTGTGTGTGTGTGTGTGTGTGTGTTTCAGTTTGCGTGGGGGTTTGATTGACAGGCTGCTTTACGGTTGATCAACTCAAATGGTTAGGGGAGCAAGTGAAATGTTTCAAGCGTGATGTTTGGAGCACTATTAGTTTTCTAACCAAAGCCAGCTTCCTTCTCTGAGCACATCTGGAATGCTGATTAAGCACTCGCCCATCCTCGCCTTTCTCCAGGTTTATGCCAGAGCCCAACCTGCCCCCTCTGGTTGTGTATGAGGACAATGCCTCGCTGCCCACCGGCGTTGATGCGTGCCAGGCGGTGGTGGTACAGAGGATAAAGGAGGGGCTGCCAGAGTTACCCCGTGTCAAAAGAGACAGGCTGGTGCAGGCGTACGGCATCCTGCCAGAGCACAGTTTCACCCTGCTGGTGAGTTTCTATGAGAGAGGGTGTTCGCCGTTTTAAATCTTCAAGTCTGAGTGACGTTTTTAATGAAATCTGCTGCACCAGACATAAACCAGTTTGATGAAAACAAATCATTTCCACCATGCTGTGCTGCAGAATGAAGACGGACTGATGGAATACTTTGAGTCTGTGATGAAGGCGACTAAAAGGGAGCCCCGGAAGGTGATTGGATGGGTGACTAATGAGCTGTTGGGTAACCTCAAGCAGCGAGACATGAGTGTGAGCCAGAGGTGAGAAGCACACTGAATAAATGTTTCACGTTGCATCAATGATAATCATGAGTCAGAAAGGTCGGGATTGGCTGGTTCACAGAGGTGAGGCTGCGGGAGAAACGGTGGAAGATAAAGAAAGTTGGTGCTATTATTACCTCTATTATTTCAGCTAATCTCAGAAACTGAATGAAGGAACAAGCAATTAGATTATAGGCGTGATGCAAATCACCGCCTGGATCCAGGACATTTCTTTAAATTCTTTCTTCCTATGGAGAGAGATGATTTTGCCATTAGAGCTTTTACATCAAAATAGATTCCCACAATAATTGGGAAAAAAGATTGTTTTGACAGAGGTCTTTCCTTTGAGTGCTTCTAATTCTTACTGCTTTAAAGATGCACTAAGCTTGATTTTTTCTTTGGGATTAACCCAGGGTTGTCCGTACTATGACACAGGTTCACTTCTTACTCCGGTAACAGACACTGAACAGCTAACCTGGTTATGTTCCGGATAAGAGATCAGCGAGTAGAAAACATCACCTCCTGACCGGTCAGCTGTCTGAAAGTTCCGAAAGGAGCGCTTTGGAAAGAGAGTTTTTAGGGACAGATCACTGCCCACAATGTCTCTGTCTCAATTAATAAAACATTGAGTGATCAGAGTGCTGTCCAATCAATTAATGTTCTTTAACCTACCTGACAACTTTACACATTAACAGAGTCTGCCAGCATGCCGTCCTGGCTTTTGCCGTTGTCCTGGACGATGTGTTTAAATTATTCATAATCTTCATACTTTTGAACATTACATGTGTGCTCCTCGATGGGGAAACACACTACCCTCCAAGTTTTCTCCACGGCGATTGGTCAGACGCTGCAGATGCAGTGAGTGCGCTGACCGAGACAGGAAAACCCTGGGTTGAATTATCCCGTTGATAACCACCTTTGTGGTACGGCTTATCCTGCAGGTCTGGGTGAGTCAGCCCACGTAACGGAGAGATATTTTGGGACTGTTAATCACGCTCCGTGGAACAGACCTCTGGCTGTTAAATGCTGTGATTTGTGCATTCATCTTAAATGTTTTCATTTGCTGGTTTACTTTTTTCTTTGTCAGATCGTGTGTTAGACCGAAGCACCATGATGACCGGTGTAGGGGGACTGCTTTTGACACGCTTTATTTCAGATCTGATCCCCGATTAATGGGGGATCACGGTCCGGTGGTCTGGTCAGCTTATTCTGCACTCACATAGACAACACCTCCACCTGGAAGATTCATGTGGAGCGCAGGAACCTCGTGTACAGCAGAGGGATTTTTCTTTTTCTTGTCTTGCACAAATGAAAAAAGATCAGACAGTGTTAGAGAGCCTGGCTCAGAGATGCCAGTAAGCTATGGCTGCCTGGCTGTTCAAATAAAAACCACGCTCAGCAGGTTGCTACACACAGCTGTGAAGGAGATGGAGAAGAGAGAGCAGCAGCCCCTACAGACAGTCTGTGAACAGACCGTTCTCCACACAGAATTGAAACTTTTGCAGACGATTCAGTCTCATTATAATAAACGAGTGCATGAATATTAGGTCTCTTTGAAACAACAGTAACAAAAAGGGATAAAGTGGGGGCTGGGGTGTTGGCATTTTGGCCCGGCAGTGGCATTTTCATGGTGGTGAAGCCAAGCTGCAGTCAGGCCAAAGTTTGCTTGACAGAATCTATTAGTATGTGAGGAGGCTTGTAAATAACTGCAGGAGCTCAGCTGTCAGGCCAGAGCATCCACCAACAAACCGCTTTTTATCAAACATGGTCATTATCCCGCACAACCAGACAGCTTTCCTTCTTATCCGCTCTTACTTGACCGAGCAGTCACGAGCGAACGATATCTCCTGTGTAAGAGGTCAGTTTCATCCTTTTCTCAGTCTGCCGTATTCTTCATTTCATTTGATTTTACATTTCCAACTTTGTGATTGAAAGATGGGAGTTTTTTACTATTTTGCATAAGAATAAATGGGGTTGCTTGGTATCCCAGACTCAGCATATGACCATTTAAAGTCATGGCAGCATGTCAGAAAGCCTTTATGAACATGAATTAAAAGAAGCTCTGTGATCATTTTACGAAGCGAAAGCTCTCAGTCATTACGCAGCACATGAAATTTAAATAACGCCCCGACGTAGATGCTCTGAGCATGTGTTTATCTACTTTTCCCAGACTGCTGCGAAGCACATGTGTGTGAGTAGACCACAGTCTCTGGTGTTTATTTATGCACAATGCTGTATTTGCTTTGGCTGAAAGAAAGGCAGTAAGAGAAAAACAAAGGGTGGCTGACAGAACAGTGAAAGCTGCAGAAAAGGATAAAACCGAGCTATCAGAAATATAGTTTTTAGGACATGAAGGAAGGACGGATTAAATGGCAACAATCTTCTTTTTTGGCTCATGTGATGATTTGCATCATTAAAGCTTTTGCCTTTTTTGCGGCATGAGATCAGTGCGGATTTCCTTTTGCTGCTCCGAGCTGTTAAGTGAAATGAATTCAATGAGGAGTTACAGATTTGCAGCTTGGGACATGTCATGAAGAGCTTGTCCTGCTCAGAATGCCCGGGTTTCTCCCTTGATAAGGTTGCCTGCAGCTGTCTGCAGAAGGAAACCTGGTGACCGATGTGTGGCTGGATTGTGACAAAGTGATGATGAAAAACGGGGAAATATCTCAGCAGATCCACAGTATTGTAATGTTACAATGAGAGAGTTTTCAAAACACTTATAATGAGGCTTGTCTTTTTCAATCCCAGCCTTTCTTATCTGGTGTTCCCCTGCAGCATTGTCTGACATCCACGGACTCCACTAACCTGCTGTTTAGTAAGCTGAAAATGGAAATAATTGACACCTACAGAGCCTGAGAAGATTATTAGGAGATATCAGCGTGTTTTTAGGTTTCTGCTATCAATAAACGGCTCTTCACTGAACCAGTGGAGGTAAAGTTGAGGTCTGTAAGATCAAAAAACTTTTAGGGAGAACTACAAGAAGAATTACTAGAAATGCAAAAAGAGTCCAATTGGATGGCAGGAAGCCAAGAAGTTTAAGCAGACTCAGGAGAAGTAGCAGCCACCTCTAGGCAAATAAAATCCGCCCAGAATTGCGCATCTTTCCCTTAATCAAGTTCTGATTTTTAGACCGCTAATACTCAATGCTGCTAATTCATTCAATTTATATTGTTTTTTATGGTGGAAGCTGCAGAAATCCCCGCTGAGCTACAAGCAGCCTGGTCGGGGATCATTCAGAACTTGTTCACTGAATGAAGGGATAAACAAACAGGCCAAGAAAGACAAAAGCATTAGAGTCACACATGTTGATTGCATTCTTGTTTTCTTTTTCTTTTTTGACTACATCCTCAGATCACTAATTGAAGTCCAGCTATTAAAGTGTAACTGAATTAAGTCTTGATTTGATTTCAGCCCCATCTCTCCTGCTGCATTGGCTGAGCTGCTGGAGCTGCAGGAGACGGGACACATCTCCTCTCCGGTTGCCAAGCAGGTCAGTCCACTACACAGAACATGCAATTATCCCCCGTCGGTGAGTACACACTTCCCCACTAATCCTTGTTTGCATTCTGAGTTTCACCTCCATCTTGCGGGTTTCTCCATCTTCTCAGGTGTTCCAGGAGATGTGGAGGTCATCAGACAAGACAGCCACACAGATCATCGCGGAGCAGGATTTGGGGCTCGTTAGCGATGCCGCACAGCTGCACAGGATCTGTCAGAGGGTGGTAGATTCACATCCTGACGAGGTTCGTTTGCAAGTGCTAAAGCTCTTAAGACTGGAAATAAATAGAGGGGGTTTGTTTATCCTCTGAGATGTTTTGGGCTTTTCTGTCCATCGTAGGTTCATGCCATCAAAAATGGGAATAAGAAAGTTCTGAACAAGCTGATGGGACTGGTTCAGAAGGAAACCAAAGGGAGAGCTGACCCGGTTGTTGTGAGGGAGATCCTGCAGCAGAAGACTTCATAAAGACGGACTGAACCTGCAGGAGGGTCTGTTCATGCCCAATGTGACCTTCAGGATACCAAAGTGTGAACTTGTATATGTTTATGGAAATTATGAGCATATGATGACATGAACTATTTATGGCCGTGCTGTATGCAGGCTAACATTTTGTAAACACTGGATTTTTAACTGGAAAACAACCAATAAGGTGTGTATTTATTCAAGTACAATTTTTCACATCAGATTCCTTTGTGTTTAATAATTTTTTTTGCAGGAAACAGAATCACTCATAACCTCAAAGATGCAGGAAAAATGTTTTGACGATCTTACAAGTCAATCAGACATTTGACTGAATGTACCGTCCTTTAAAAACCTATGAAGACCTTAGATAGAGTTCAAGGTTTGTTTCCTCTGGAAGAAATAGATTTAAAGGAACATCCCTTTTTTCATTTAACTTAACATACAACTAGATATTACCAGGTTGGCCATTGTAGTCATCTGTGAGACAGAAGAAAAAATGCTGATATGCCTCCAGCCCTTTACTAGAGCCATGCATCCAGGTGGCAATGTGATCAATGAGCTCCCTCTTGTGGTTCAAGCAAGTTATGAGCATATGTCCAAATCAAACAGTTGGTTATGCATCCGCCAAGCCACAGTTCTGGGGGTTTCTTTTTAAACACAAAAATAACATGAAATGTGAACATTTAAATGATAGAGGAAGTGATATTCATCACCTCAGAGGACTTTGCGGGTATTTTTAGCTCCAGTAGGTGTCAATATGGATGAAAGTCAATGGTGGTTCCTGATGTGACAACATCCAGCGTCCCATTTGTTTTGACCCAAATACATATATTTTCTTCACTCATCTCACTGATTTAGATGTTGATACAGTTTACTTGTGGAAAATAGTGTTTTGTGTTAATTTAAGTACTATTGATGCGCCGGGTGTCATCATTCCCACAAAACATCGTTCTGAAGGAGGAAGGTAAACAAATGGTTTTCTGGGGAAAATAAATGATGTACAATAAAACTATAAAGAGGGAATGGGGTAGGGAGGCCAACAAATAAGGCATATCTTCATTTAAACAGAATTTTTCTTTATTATAAGAGGCATACCTTTAGATCTTAGACATAGAAAATAAACAGCACCCTTGTCTAACCCTGAACAGAGAACAGATTGAATTTATCTTTACTCAGACAGAAACTGGTCTGTAATCCTGGTTGTGCTAACTGCGTTCATGCCACAGTGCTGATAAAAAAAAAGGATTTTTTTTGCACGGCTGGTTGTGTTAAAACAGTCTGAGTCTCACTGCGGAACGAAACAGCAGATAACGTGCTCTGCAACCTTCATTTTTCCAGAGAGAAATCTTTTTTTCCAACAATTATGAAAAAGTTTTTAAAATACATATATA
>JBBDHI010000004.1:14067612-14087193 GCA_037177115.1 Craterocephalus stercusmuscarum | reverse complement strand
GGAGATGTATGTACTAAAGTTTAGTCATATAAAAGATAAAATAAGGAAAATAACAGCATATATTTGGAGGTATATCAGACAGGTTAAGGTTGTTTCCTCTGCAGATTACTGGGCTGCACTGACAACATCTAATCTTCTCTGACTAATGGTCTACATCAGCTGCTGACGTTGTGTTATTCACACATGACACCAGAATCTGTTGGCTCTGAACTCCTGTTTTTTAAGTGAGGGAAAAACTGTTTTCACCAGCTGCATGTCTTCAATGACAACTACATTTATCTGAAATGATGCCTTCTCATCAAGTATTCACCCCAAACCTATGAGCTAAAATATCAGAAAATGTTCTGCGTGATGAGTAAATGTCAGTCTGCCAGTTCCTACTGAGCCAAACCAAAGGGAAATCACTTATCCACATCCACATAGGGTCAGATTTGTAACGAGCAGCGAGTTGTGACTGGTGTACTGTGACACATAGAAGCAGATTGTTGTTCTTCCTTTTGTTGCCAGATTGACCAGCTGCTGTGACTGCTGCCATGCTGAGTAATGTCAGCATGTGTTCCAGGGATAGAGCGGCTGTGCGGGGAAATCTGCCCTGCTGATTTCAGCAGCTTTCCCGAGTGTTTGTGGTGTTTTCTCAGGTGCCACATTACAGATCTGCATTGTAGGTCATGGAGCTGCTGAAGAAGTTCGCCAGGGTCTTCATCTCTGGGCATTGAACCATTAAATGATATGCTTAAAGCGGTGCACTTGGTAAATATTATGTCCCATGGTCTGAATGCTGTAGCTGGGATGGCAGTGTGACGAATGGCAGTTTTATTCCTTTACTCCACAGGTGATGTGTCTTAAAAACAATTTTTTTTATTAACCCTTCTTTCATCAACAAATTAACCCCTTTTAGACTGTAGTGGTTTCAGGTACACACCTGGACTCTGAATACTGAATGTACCCTTTGTCAACATTAATCCATCACCTCATTTCCTCAGTTTCTCTTGTAATGACACACAGGAAGACTAAAGGAAGTAAACCAGTGATCCTTCATTGTAAAAACGACATTTCATAGTTTTTTTTTTTCCGTAGCTAAGCTGATTACCTGTTGAACATTCAACTCATTGACTTTGACTTTGAGGTAGTATTACAGCTGGTAGTACAACTTGACTATTTACTTTAACATGTATTCTGGGATGATTTGAAAACATTGCTTAGCATGAGTAAAACTGCACTGGTCATAGCCCAAAGTTCTAGTAAATTTGTTTTAATTTAGCTACACATTTCTAAACTGTATATATTCTGTCTTTTTCACGTTTGCATTCATTTGTTCACTTTCCCTCCCTAAAATGAACGAAGCTTTAAATAAAATGTTTTAATGAAGGTAGCTACTAAATCAGGTAGCCTACATATGTATGATGACTCACAAGCTGTTTTATGTTATAAATGGGACAGAGTGACTTAACAGCCACAGTGATGAGCGGCTCAACCTCCACTTCCTGAACAACCACATTCCAGTTGACCGGATTGGCCGCGTTGACGGAGGAGCCGTGAGACTGAATATGGGCCGTCCCTCTCTGTCTCTGTTTATTGTGGGTGTTACTGCCAGCCTCAATTTCTGTGTTACACTTAGAGGACCAGGAGGGACATATCTTAATGGGAACCTCTTTTTGTTACTGAAGATTTTTTTATTTGTTTTTTGTTTTTTTATTCCTCACAGGTAGGAACATCGGAGCAAGTATCACAACAGACACATTGTGTTCAGGGTGACATCGTTTCCTCTAATGAGGCGGCAGGTGTGCAAACAGCTCAGCTATTTTTCCCAGTGCATGTCAGGCAGAACATCTACAAGGAAGTGAGAGTATTTTAATACTCTGTCGGAGGATTCGGTTCGAAGAAATGTCGGTCTCATTAAGGGAAAGAACCTTTTTGTCTAAACATGCTGTTAGAGTACAAGTTTATTTCCAAATGAGAGTGTGAGCAGGTGGCTTTGGTTGTCAGTGACGTGTTTCAGGCTACAGTACAGGCACTAACAACAAAACAGACTTAAACCTCTCCTGGGGCTTTTTCCTTATTCAGTGTCCCTACACAGACACATGATACCCTCCTGTGTTCAGCTGTAGCCATTATTGGTGCTTCTGATGTGTATTTCATGTTTCTCTGCAGCTTTTTTGAGTAAAATCTGGAAGTTAGTTCTTTGTCAGACAATAGAAGTGAGTGCATCCCTGTGTTTAAATAGTTTCTGAAAGTAGTAGTCACTAACGGGTTTATCAGGATTTGCTGGTTAGGTTTTTATTCTCTTGTCTTTCTAGTTAACACAGATCAGTCAGGAAGAAGGAATCACTCCAACAAAATGAATGAATGGGGGAAAATGTGGCTTTAGTAAAAAGTCCTGCATGTATATGAAGCCAGATTCAAACTGCGTCCATATCAATGCCTTACCACTTAAGGTGCCTTAACCCTCACCATGGGTCCATGTGGCGCTGGCCTTAGTGGGATTCAGGTCAGGTGACTGACTACTAGAATACTCTGGTTTATAAAAGGCTTTAGTAAAAGCAGCTGGGTAAAATTTGGAGAATGCCAACTGTGCAAAAACCAAAATACATAAACCTATCCTTGTCCCATAAAGTTCCCAAGATGTTATCCTTTTCCTTCATGATTAATGAAACCAGCCCCTCTCTGTTGTCCTCCACAGACTATCTGGAAAGAACAAAGTCAGAACATTTACCCTCCAGGTAGGTGCTTTCTCCATGAGCTGAGCTTTTATGACAACCTGATGTGGCGCAGCAGCAGGTTTCACCAAACTGCATGTGTGGCCGAAGCCGGGTGCTGGCCCTTTAACGGGGAGATCTGCTGATTGGGGACGTTGTGAATGGACCAAACAATGCACTGACAGACAGGTCGACCCAGAGACAAAAACACCACATTTGCTTGTTCTGTTGCCGTTTACAGACACTGAGGAGAGCAGCGACCAGTGCAGACCTCAACGCTGTCTGGGTCACCTTTTTAAAGACAGTTTTTATAGATGACTCTGGCACCCTTAAGATCTTTGTGTTTACAGCCTTTCTTGTCAATTAAGTCAACCATGTGGCTTTTTCCCCAGACCGTTAACATCCACCTCCTGAAGTCTGAGAGGTGATGATGAGCCTCCCACTATCAGGAGAATTTCATGCATCCTTACCAAAGACAGTGCTCTGTAAACATTAGTGTAACTCAAGACACTTAAACAATCTAAGGGTATCCAACCATGTCGGTGTGTTGAGTTCAAAGAGTACAATAGCATATTTACAGATACTTACTAGGCATCATGTTTTTGCGAGGTCAATAAATCTCAATGAAAGCTGCTTTTCATGGGTCGGTCACTGAATGGTAACGAAAGGAGCAAGTCATTCTTTACATTTTTATGAATGGTGTTTGTATTATTCAGTCTTAATGGGTTAAAATGATTCACTTCTACTCTAAGTGCTTTCTGATCTTTTCAAATTATGATGGCTTGGATCTTTGTGTTGATTTGGTCACAGTTCCTCCGTGTATCCACTTTTTTTTCTTCCTCCGAGTCATTCCGTAACTAAATTTAGATGTATTTTCTTTTAGGTCTTTCATTGTTGGCTCACATTTGCATCGGCAGGGATGCCTATGGCCAGAGTATTTATGCTAATGTCCAAGGATTAATGTAGATAGTGTCAACCGTCAGTGTTTATCTGCTCTCGTCTGACTGTGCCCCACAAATTATGAATCCATGCTCTGTTTTCTTTTCAGTCAAAGACCTCTGTCTTCTATTCGAGCTGCTATCAAGCGAAGTAAGTTTGGTTTGATTAAGCTTCAGAGACATTTTAAACAATTCAGTGTCGTATCTTGCCAGTAAAAGATTGAAATGTGGTCATATTTGGATTATATTTACATCTTAATTATTGCAGATTTCTCATGAATGTTATTTGTTCATGCAAGTTCAAATGCAACACTCATTTAGCTTTTTGTTCTCATTATTCATTCAGCAAGAACAAACTCTCAAAGTGACAACAACAGGGAGAGAAGGTAAAGATTTTGTTAATCCCTACCTTCATGCACACCTTCACAGTGTTACTACATCACTATGGAAGTGTGGAGCTTGTGGTATGTGGCCGCGAGGATGTTGCTTTATTGGCAACATTATGTGAAATAATCAGAGAAGATTGTGTTTAAAATGCAAATGTATGCGCCGTTTGGTTGCCAACTGGGTTATAGGGCTTTTTATCGTTTGTTGTCCAGGCGACCAGAGATTACCATCATCTCAGCAGAACCTCTGGCCAGTAATAACTGGTTTTCAGGAGGTTCCGTGGTTTTCTCTCCTCCTCAGCCAGACTGGTCTGCACACACCCAGCCTGTCTCATTGGTAGGCTTCATCTGATCTCAAATTTTTCAGGTTAACTGTTACTTGTGGTTTTAACACAGCACAAATACAACACATTGCTCTTAACCAGTAAGGATATTTCATGCTTTTGCATACATTCGTATTTTTACATCTGCTTTGAAATTTTTTGCATTTGCAGCTGAAAATTTGTCAAATTTATTTATTGATTTATTTCTGAATAGCTGGAATTGCTTTGCAAACATACTAAACATGTTAAAAATTATGTCACGCATTGTTATTCCCCTCCGTCCGGAACGGGCTAGCAAAAGAATTTGATATAAAAGGTATATTTCTTATATCAGACTGAGACACAGTAAGAGGAAATGCTACAGCATAGTGAGCTATGTGTATGCAGGTGTGAACAGCTCTCTCTTTCATGACTCAGCTCCCACCACCCTATGACCAGGTGATTAAAGAGAAGACACAGGAAGAATATATTGTTAAGCCAACTGCAGCCCCTCGCCGGACCACTTGCACAACAACAAGTGCCACACAGACTGACCCTATAGGGCAGGACGTTGCTCCACCAGCTCCACCACCAGCTGAGAGAAGGCCTGTTGGTGAGGCATTTTGTCTGAAACCATCCGATGGCTTCTTCAGCCTCCATGTGCTCTAACTTTTTTTCTGTCTCCAGGTAAAAAGCCAAAAAAACCACCAAGGCCCTCTTTACCAAAAGGAGCAAACAAGAAACCTGCAGCTTATGGAGACGAGAGCGTTACAGAAAACGTAGTGGCATTAGAAAACACTGAGCACCAAAGTGACTCTGAATCTGACATTCAGCAACGCCAGCATACGGATACCGTGCACACATGCACCGGATCTGTCACAGTGTACTGGGATACTCCTACAAAGCATTGTCCTGCCACTGCAGTCCCTGCTGACATCACACCTTCAGACACAGAAGACAGTCAGAGGCCCGTTCCACGTCCTCGAAAAAAATCCCTCAAGCAGTTCACAGAGGAGGAGGGCCAAGTCGATACTTTGGTCAAATTCAGCGAAAACTTGAACAATAGTTACTCAGATTCCCAAGAGCTTTCCGCAAATGGATATTTAAAAGAATTGCTTGAGGCCTTTAGTGAAGGCAACGAGTGTGAGGGGACCAGCGATACGGTCGACCAATCAGACAAAAAGTCCCAGGAAGAAGAGGATGTCTACGAGATGAGTTCCAGCCACAGCCAACGGAATATCCGAGCCAGGATCCAGGCTTTTGAGAGCCAGGCTGGCGGTGAGGAGGGGGATGTCTGCAAACCGGCCAAACCAGACACCCTACCCAGGAGGGCCACCATCAAGCCCCCAGTTGCTGCAAAACCTCCCTTGGCTCTTAAATCTCGAAGCATAGATGACAACAATCAAAACATACCAACCGCGCCAATCCCTCAACAAACCGCCCGACCTCAGCCTCCTAAAAAACCTGTGGGACTCTCCGTGAGGGAGGAGCTGGAAACTTTGCACAGCAAGTGGGCGGTCCCACCCAGGCCATGCCCTGTGTTGACCAGAGACAATAGCATTCATGAAGATGACCCATCACCCATCCCGCCAGCCCCTCCGGCAAAGCCTTTCAAAGAACTGCTCAAATCCAACCTGAACACAAACAACCACAACTCAGCCTCCATGGTGAGAGACAATGAGTATGTGGACAGTCCAAGTGAGTAGATCTTTTTAAATCAGAAGATAGTTATGATTTTTGGATGTTTAAAACCAACTGTTGTTCTTTATTGAAGTATAAATGCCACAACAGGAAACAAATTCAAATGATTGTCGGTTGTTCAATTAATCAGTTTGCAAAGAGGTTTCAAGCCCTCTTCTGGATTACAAGCATCAATCAGCGAAGGTTGACAGTTTTTTTTTTTTACATTTTCAACATAATTTGATATACCAAACTGTAAAAGTACCTCAGAAGAGCCCAAATAATAAACATCCAACTGAGTCATTTATTTCTTAAGGACAATAATCCAAAAGTTATTTGACTCGTCTTCTCAGAGTCTTGAGTGATGCTAAACCTATTCAGTAGCTTGTGTTCTACCCTGAATATGATCTTGAGGAAATTTCAGCCTAATTGTTGGCTTTGGGTCCTCCTACGATATTCATTTCTGATTTAAGGTCAACACTTCGATGTGACCATTTTGGAACTGAGTTCTTTTCCATGACCTGTGTGCCAAATTCATCTTACTTTACAACAATTTGTGGACCTGACATCCAGACATTTTTCTTCAGAATTTGAAGGGTTTTTTAAAGAAAAGATCATTGCTCCATTAATGATAGAATCAGCCAAAACCAGCATACTTCCATGACAAGCAAATTATTTTTTTATCTTCAGTAACGCTAAAACATTTGAGCTTTTCATTCTGGTTTGAGTTAAATAGATCTGAAACTATAGTTAAGTCTCCCTCTGTTCAGATAAGCATGCAATCAAACCTCCATATAACATGGACAGCAGTGGAGGATCTTTTACAAGACAGTCTGTTACAAGAAGACCAACCACCATCAGGGTCCCCAGCAAAACCGGTTTAGGTGAGTCTAACAGTCGCCATGTATCTGGATGCTGGTTGATTTTTGTTAAAAACCTTTTCAAAGTGAAATTTGGGGTTTTTACTCACTTAGTGTCTATTTTTGCTTCATTAGTACAAATTAAAAATGATCACCAGTGTTTTATGGTTAAAGATGAATCTCTTCTCAGATTATTTTCAGGACAGTCCTCCTCCTCTCCCAGTTCAGAAACCTGTTGGCTCCTCTGTAAACCCCAAACTCTCCCTCCAGGTAACATTTGCATCTCTGAGGCCACACACCTCCATTCAACTGTAGTCACATGATGATAAACATATACAAAGTTTCAGTCTATAAATAAGCATCCACATTAAAATGTTACATTTCCAAAAGTTTGACACCACACATCAACAGTGTGTATATCTATTCATAAAATAAGGTTGTGGCTCACTACAGTCTCTGTGAGTTGGTGATGCCTTGTAATCGAGCAGCATACCTGCATCCTCTCCTCTGCTTTCTGCAAACAAAGGAGCCATTGTAGCTCCATGAACACACTGCCTGGGAACGCTGTGTGTCGTCACATGGTCGCTGTGGCTTTACTGCCACTGCTGCCATTTTCCTCCTGATAAAAATGCACAGTGATATTCTCTTGCAGAATTCTTTCAGTATGGAGCCGGTGCCATCACTACCGCCTCGGTAAGGCAACCTGTAAAAAATTAAGATAATACTGTTTTGTAGTGTCTGACTCAAAGCACTGATGGGTTTTGTACTTCAGAAAGCCCACGATGAACAAAACCCTCCCGCCTCGCCCTCCTCCAGCCAAAACAGGCCCTGGAAGACCTCCCCCTCCAAACTTTCAGGCTACTAGTCGATCTCAGCCAGCATCACTTCTACCTTCACCTAAATCCTCGGCTAAGAAGCCTCAAAGGAAAGAACTTGTTTTACCTCCAAGGCCCAGCCCAGGTCACCGTCTCTACAACAAATACATAGTGAGAAAGATCCCTCTTCACACCTTAGTACCCGAAATATGTGTCCATCGCAACTCCAGAGGCATCTTTTCTAATCCTTTATTTCTCTTCTACCAGCTTGAGCTCCCTCATGGGATTGCAACATTAGACTACAACGGCAGTAAC
Source organism: Craterocephalus stercusmuscarum (assembly GCA_037177115.1). Taxonomy (NCBI): domain Eukaryota; kingdom Metazoa; phylum Chordata; class Actinopteri; order Atheriniformes; family Atherinidae; genus Craterocephalus; species Craterocephalus stercusmuscarum. Next base: position 14,079,201 of record JBBDHI010000004.1, on the reverse strand, counting down.
ACGGGGGAGCTATCATTTCAGGTGAAAAAAGAAGTCTGATTAAAAAAATAACTCACAGTACATTACTGCAGTCTCTTCTGAAGAGCTGTAGCAATGTTTTGGTTGGCCTTTTCGTAGAAAAATGAAGTGCTGCTGCTGCTGGAAAAGATTAACCACAACGAGTTTGAGTGCCAAGCTGGAAAAATAAGAGGCCGGGTCCACAAGTCTCGCATGATGATCATCACTCCTCTTGAGTCAGATTCCTCTGCACTGCAGGTAAATCTTTCCTTCGTGTGGGAGTAAATCTTTCCAGCTTGAGGTTGACTTTCTTTGTGGCCCTGATTCGTTAACATTGGTTCTCTCCTGTAGGGTGCTGGTCCGGCTGCGTCAGGTGGAGATGCTAATGGGCTGAAGGTGCAAGCTCTGTATGACTTTATTCAAGGTAATACATCCGTTTAACCAAAATCAAGATTAACTTTATTGTCCTACCTGGGAAAAATTTGTGTTTTCACCTAAGCTGCAGCCATCATACGATGAACACATTCATTACAACGTTCAATACAAAGGCATACTAACAAAAACAAAACTGTAAACTCAAAGATTATGTTTAATGTGTAATAAAAACTATGAAAACCAGTGATAAGGAGTGTAAAAATCAAATGCATGTAGGAGTAGACATAAAGGGTTAGGGTTAGGGTTGATATAATCAAAACATAAAAGTAGAATAAAAGAAATAGAGTAGTTATTAAAATAAAAGATCCTCGAACCGTCTCATTTGTTTATTTAATAAATAAATAAATGCAACACTAAACGAAAAGAAGAAAAAGGGTCAGAAAATATTTTATAAACTAGACTTGGATAGAAAAAATAGTAGCATATACAACTATTAAATATATTCACATATCAATTTGATTGCAGAAATAAGTAAAAATAGTTTCTTCACAACCCTCAGGAGACAAAGTGTGTGAGCACTTTTTTTTTTTCTTTTTGTGTGAGCCTTTGTCCCTGCAACGGTAGCTGCAGGTCAGCACCAACAGAAGAATCAAAGTCAAATCAAGTCAAACAACTTCAACCAGAAACACTTCTTTTAAAAAGTCTTTAGAGGATATTTTTGAAGAAAGAATATTTTGATTTGTTCTCTTGTTGAGCCTTAGATCAGAGTGCAGTCCTCTAATTTAGCAGAGCATACTGTTAAGAGTCAATAGGAAACGGCTACATGCGCATCCACAACACAGATTAGTTTATTTACATTTTATTATAATTTTAAACGTGATAATTATTAGTAATCTTTATGCTAACTTCAGCTAGCAGCCCTTAGCTCATTCTGCTTATGACATGACCTACAGTTCCGTCAAGCTTCACTCCCGGCAAGAAAGTGAATTTATCTATATAGACAAAAAAATGATATCTAGATATTTAGAAGTAGGCTCTAGATGAGGAGTCCATGTGGTTGGCTGAGTTTAATTTTCATCTGTTAATCTAACTAACCTTTTATGTCGACACAGCTCAGGAATTTATTTATTTAGTTTACTTATTGATTATTCCACATTGGACCACTCCTTTATTGTGATTGAGAAATGCGTGTTCTTTCCGTAGAGGGTCCAGGAGAGCTGGGTCTGAGAGCAGGAGATGTTGTGACTGATGTGGAGCAGGTGGACAGCCAGTGGTACCGAGGAACCTGTCGGGGTTCTACTGGTTTCTTCCCCATCAACTATGTCAAAGTCTTGGTATGTAATAATGAAGATAGAACATGTTTTTATAATGAAGAGAAATCTATGGATAAAGAGTATTAATGAGCATTTTTTTTTCCATTTAGTCAAATTCCCCTCGACCCCTTCCTGAACGGAAAGCAAAGCCACAATCTGCACCAGTCAGGTACTGTTCTTAGAGGATTCACATTTTTACTTTAGCCTCAACAAACTAACCTGATAAGCTGATGGGATGCTATGAAATCTCTCTTTTAGTGGTCCGAGATGTGTGGCGAGGTTTGACTTTGAGGGTGAGCACAGCGATGAGCTGTCTTTCTCTGAGGGGGATGTGATCCAGCTGAAGGCGTATGTGGGAGACGACTGGGCACGGGGGCAGGTTGGCATCGCCATGGGCATGTTCCCCCTTAACTTCGTGGAGATCATCGAGGACCTGCCTCCACCCCCAAGTCAACAGCAGCCGAACAAGATATCACTGCCTGGTGAGACATGTCAGACCTACCATGCTGCTTTCCATTAAAGCCAGTTTATTCCAGATGAAATAAATTGATGTGTCCAGCCGTGTGGTTGGAATAACCTGTTTTAAAGTGATCATTTGTACACTGCATTTACTTGATGCCGGTGAAAACATCCCATTCCTTTATACTGCCTGACTGCTCCCTTTGTGGCATGGCAGGAATTTACCTTTTTGTTTGTCTTTCATTAAAGATTTGTCCAGTCAACAAGGAGGAATTCATGAATGGAGATGATAGGTCATGTGTTGTCAAACCTCCCTTTTCCCGCTTAGGTTTTAGTAATCAAACACTGATATTTTGTTGAATAAATGCTGAATTTTTTACAAACATTAAAACCTAAAAATGTTAAAACATCTGGAAACTCTGGAAGCACTTCAATGTAAACTGGTTCATACATTTCTTTTGTTTCTCTTTGAAATTATTACTATTATTTTCAACAGGTATGGCTGCTACTTCTCCCAGCATGCAACCTGAGGCTGCCAAACCTGCTCAGGTAACCGATATTTATAGAAACAGAAATGTTAACAAGGATTATGCTGTTTATGTAGCAGTTCACTAAGTTAGGCTAGAGCTTAGTTTTATTCTAACAGCTGAATATATTTTTTTAGCATTTGTAATTTCTGTTCCTTTAGACGCCCGAGTCCAGTGTGGAGTGGGCAGTGGCTCTGTATGACTACACTGCAGAGTCCGAGGACGGCCTTTCTTTTCAACAGGGCGATTGTATCCTCATCACTCAGCATATAAACGAGGAGTGGAGCTGTGGCAGAATCAGTGGCAGAGAGGGAATTTTCCCCACAGCATTTGTTGAGACTACCACAGGTACAAAGCTTCCACTGTCGCCTTGTTCATTTGATGGGTAACAGGTTGAGAATTCACTTAGATGAAGCACCAGCAAGTGGTTCTAATGAAGGACCATCTAAAAAAAAAGATCCAGATGAAGGTTTACAGGACCACCACTCCCTCATCCTTGAAAAAGAAAAGGGAATGCAGGGAATGCAATATCAAAGGGAGGAGTTGGGACTGGATCTGAGTCCAAACTAAAAATAGTGGGGAATAAATCTGACAAAATTGTGTGATCAGCTGCTTGCAAAATTGGCTTATTCAATAGTTCACAAATTATTCCTGTTAATTGTCGTCTACAGGACAGCAGCGCTCTAACAAGCAGCAGAATGGCATTCCAAGAGGTCAGAGAGCCAGGGCCTTGTTTAACTTCACGTCAGACTGTGAGGAGGAGCTCTCTTTACAGGTTTGCCTTTTTTTTCTATTTTAAGAAATGTTCATGATGACAGTCTACACTGAAATGATCCAGTTTGATCTCACTTTTTCTTTTACAGGTTGGGGATATAATAACCAATCTGGAGTCAATTGATGAGGAATGGTTTTTAGGGGATCTGAGGAGGAAGAGGGCTTTGGTTCCCAAGAACTATGTCCAAGTACTGGAATGAGGCCACGCATCAAGCTCAGCAACAAACATCTGAACTGAATTTTGGGTATATTTGTAGCAATGAGGTCAGATTTGACCAAAATGCAATATTTTATTTTGTGTCATTTCTTCTCTGAAGCATGTCACTTATGAATAAAGATTGTTGGTAATTCTGGTAATACTGAACTCTTCAACTGTAAATTAGCACCATCTACTGGTTTATTTTCCTTCCAAGAGAAAAAAAAAAAAGCCAGTACTTAATGTCTGCTTCAGGTCTTTTTTACATGGAATAAGAGTCAAAAGTTCAAACATAAGGGAGTAAATACCACATTAGAAGTACACAAGCAGTGTTGCCTGGAACATTTACAGTTTTTGTTACTAAACATGAACATAAGCGGTTGTTTGAATTTCATGCTAGTTCAGTCTGAGGTAAGTATCCATGCATCTTTGCACATTTAGAAAAACTATAGTTTCTACTGAAGCCCAAATTCAACCTAATAAAGGTTGAATTGTGGAAAGAAAACAGAACAATTTCTTGGAAATTTACAATTTTTTATTTAACTGTGTGGATGTTCTTAGACAGTTTCCTGGATGGGAGGCTCATAGCCATCAGCCCTCTCCACCTTGGCTCCAGTGTCATCACCGGATGCCTTTGCAGCGCTGCCAGCACCACCCTCACCATGGAGCTCCATCAGTTTGCCCACTGCAACAAAACATAAGCAACTTTTAGGGCCTTTAAATAGTCACCTATGGTTCATTTTAGTTATGGTAGCTCTGATATTTCAGTCATAAAGCCAAGTTCAATAAAAGAGTCCAACTTTGGAAAACCTTTTTGATAAACACTGAAATTCATTATAACTTCCTAAATCTGGTGAAACGGATGTGTTACTTACACTCGAACTTGGGCTTCTTGAGCATCTTGACCTTGCGGACGTACACATCATGAAGAGGGTAGATGGACTGGCAAGCCTTTTCAATGTCTTTGCCAACACTGTCAGGGATCCTGGAACACAACATAGATAACAGATTAATGTAAAAACACAAACATGTTTCATTAAATAAGTTTAATTTATTTCCAGGGTTGATTTCTGCTGCGTTAAACAATTTACATAAAGATTTGTGAGACTTACAGCTTGTTGACGACTTCCTTCAGGTCATTTGTCTGAACCTCGCGGGTCATGATCTCCACCATCTTCTTGCGAATCTGGCGGACCTGCTGATGTTGGGCATACGAGGTCTTTCTGATCTGGTTGGTGCGTTTCTTTGTGAAACCCACGCAGAAAAGACGCAGAAGATACCCATCGGTGGTCTTGACATCCACATGAGCTTCAATCATGGTCTGGATGAAAAGATCAAATCAAACTTGATTAGATGAAAAGGCTTAAATAAAAAAGTTCACATATTGAACAAAGAAGAGGTTCACCAGCATACAACGTCATAATAAAGACATGTCTTTTACAAAAATGTACTGTAATCCTTTGCAAAAAAAAACAACTGCTTGAATTCAGCATCAGTTCATTTGGTACCATTCAAATGTACATCAGTCCAAACTGAATCAAGTCTATGGCTGTCAAAAGATAACATTGCTGTGTTAAAAAGAGTAATAAAAAAAATGGCTGATTCTTGGTTTGTTAGACTGAAATAAAGATTTCAACCAGAACCTTTTGGTTTAGCTCCAGAGGAGCAAACATGACAACAGGTCAATTAATTTTAATTTTTGCTAAAAAGTAAATAAACTATTAGATTGAAATAGACAGCCAAAACAAAGTGTGTTCAACCACATTCTGAGCAGTGGAGACCATTTTAAAGACAAATGAATGACCGGGCCATTCTAAATCAGTGGAATTAGCCACCTGACACCTCACGTTCACCTTTTTTGCATCCTAGGAACTAATGCAATGCCAATCAGTTACTATACACATTTTCCCTTTGGAAAATTATATATTCATTGTAATGACCATTAAGCAGACAACCACCATTCACATCACACACAACCAGTCAACTGTCTACTTTCTTATGAAGTGCATTACGACAGCTCCATAAGATCACCCTGAATTTTTATCTCAACCCATGTGAATAACGAATATCAGAAAATGCCCGAGTATTGAATCACATATGTTAAAAATAATATTAATGTACCTCATGCAGATCTAACTAATGACTTACCAAACCCATCATGGACTACAATGAAATTGTCAAACATACAGTTTCATACCAAAAAGGTGCTGACATTACCTGCCATTTCTTGACCATGGAGCACATTTTGTCACGGGTCAGGTCCATGCCGTGGAAGTTGGTGAGGCAGTTCTTCCCCTGAACATCTTCAGTGATGAGCTTGAACTTGCGGAAGGCCACCTCATCATTCTGCAGATCAGCAAGGCTCACCTCGAACACACGTCCCTTAAGACCATCGGAGGCAATTCCTGAGTGGCACAAATAGGAGTAGGTTAGATGAGATTTACCTCTGAGGCCAGAATAAACACCAAAAATTTAAGAGCTGGTCGATGGCAAAAGCCACATGTTCAGGTGGCTTCATTTGGAGGTCAAAGGGGTTCACAAATAGTTTATTCACAATACACCATCAATAATTCCAAAGGACACACTACATATTACTTTTAATTTTCAATGTACACATCACCCCAATAAATTTTTCTATAACATAGTTTAGCGTCACTCATCCTTGAGACAGATTATAACTTCAACCATGAAGCAAACTCTGTACAAGAAACAGCTTTCAATAAAAGCGAATAAACATTAGTGTTGAATCATTATGTACACTTACTGGTTCCCTGAGTCCTGGTGACCAAGGTCTTTCCAATATTGCGGATGTTGAACATGGCCGGTGCCTTAACATCATACCAGTCCTTCTTGGAGAAAGGATCCACACTGCAGGAGAAGGATACCAAAATTTACAATTTACATATGAAAAACAGTACAACACCACCGAAAAATAAGGGGCTTACAGACGCGTAAAAATCGGCAAGGCTAAGCTCAGACTCACTAATTCAGTCCTCACTGCAGCAGCAACTCTAAAGATTCGCACGTATTGTTTAAATCTACCACATAAAAAGACCAATAGCCTCCTGATGACGGGGCCAGAGGCTGTGGATTGCTGTTTTCAATAATCTAGTGGCTCCATTCATCTCAACACTTAAATGTTAAGTAAAACTGGCGAGTCGCAACACCAACTCGTACACATTGATGCTAACATTTAGTAGCCTTCAGCAAATATTGCCATTTATCAGAAGGACAGAGGTAAACGTGGAGCTCTATAGTTTCTCTTACCACACTCACAGTCCTATGCATTAACAAATCAAGTTTAGACAAAGCTATTTGAGCTTTTAGAAGATATTTGTAGCGGTAAGTGCAAAGACACAGCATGTTACAATCCCATCTAGCACCAGAGGCCGGCGATGACCAGACTAGCACCGACCCTGCAACATCTACTTAAAATCAACTTCATCCTTTAGATTTATTACACCAAAAGTACAGAAACATAATGGGTCAACCTTATTTCGGATATCTACGTGTGAATTTCCAACTTACATCTTCTTTTTTGCACCTTTTTTGCCGCCTTTAGTCAGCCTCTTATTCTTGCCGACTGCCATGTTGGCTACAGGGAGTGAAAGAGGAGGAAATACGAAATCTCGCGATAGTAAAAGACACTAGAAGAGGTCGCGATATTTGTGTAATCACCGTAATCACGCGAGTCATTGATACTTCTTTTAGCGCCATCTCCTGGTGAAAAGCTCATTTACAGCGAACATGAGCCTCGTGTAGTAGCAAAATGTTCTCTGTACAGTAGTCTTCTCTTATGCCTGCATTTTAATTAGAAACCAAATAAAGAGGTATCAGACCAGTTCCCTTGCATTTTTATAAATCAAAGATTGATTAATTAATAAAGAATAAAAAAGAACAGTATCATTCAAAATCAGGTGACATTAATATGTTGAGTTTATAAACCGATTAACAACAAGGTTTATCTCATGACCAGTTTATTCAAACTTTATTTAAACTCAGACAGATTTGTCAAAAACGTGTGGCAATCACAATACAGCATCATCCAAAAACTAAGGGAAATATACGCAAGAGAATCTCCAAAGCTGAGACTCGCTAATACAGTCCTTACAGAAACTTCTAGCACTTACAGTTTAAAACCACATTTTGAAAAAAGATAAATCAATTGATAAATTCTAATTAATTTATTCATTGACTTCCCCCACTTTATATGTAATCACTGTGTAATCAGTGTTACTGAACCACACATTGCCCACCAATCTTTTTTCTCACTTGTGAATTACTTTGGATAAAAATGTCTGTTAAATCAATGTAATTTAATGGTTGTCGTCAAATTTGACAATTTGATATGTATTTTATACATTTAAATCTAAAACACAGCATTGTATCGTCTCACACAAGCAAAAAAGAAATTAAAATTTTCATGTTTTCAGAGAGCAAAACAAGCAAACAAAAGAGTATTGAGCATCTTCATAAACTGCATTATAAATAAATAAATAAATAAAATTATTTATTTATTTGAAGAACATATGTCGTGGGCCCCAGAAATTTACGTTGTATGTTACTCCTTCGTTTGTAATTGAGAGTGGGTGTTAACTGGTAACAGCAATATGGCTCTGGTTATCATTGAAAAACCAATCCCAGTGATCTCTGAACAGGATGAACAAGTCTGTCTGTATTAACAAGTTGTGCAAGTGCAACCTGTATCCACCCAGAATGCTGGTAAAACTCTTCCTTGTCAGTTTATACCCTTGATGTGAATAAATGCAGATTCAACAATCACACAATAGATGATCTTTCAAGGATTAGACTGTTTAGTTTGTACTGTAGGGTGTTTAATGCTGTTGAGCTGTTTCCTTCACTGATGTGTAATAGGTAAAATAAAAAGAAAATGAAACACCTGTACGTTACGTGCTGTTTCATGAATAGTATCATTCTTCTGTTTTATTTTTCCTTTAAATATATGACAGTTTTTAAGATTAAAAATATATTGTCTGTAATCATGTTTTTAGTCTTGAATACAGCTGGCAGTGCCACACAACATTCAAAGGCACAAGATGATATAACCAGTTATTTTATTTACACTGTTCCTGTTCTTAAAGTGCTTTACACTGGCACTTAGTTTTATTTAATGTGTGTGAATGAAGTGTAATCTGGATATTTCAACCAATTATTTATGTACTCATCTCTCCTCTCGGTGTTGTTAAACAAATCTTTCAGCTAATGTTTCACACTTTGACACTGTGAGTGTGCACTTGACAAAACTCATCAGATCAATTGGACCTAGCTTGTATCGTAAATCTGCAACAGTTTTCCCACAGTGTGGCACTTAGAAAGAAAGCAGAGATTATGCTGCCACTTAATATTGTAAACCTGTAGTCTTTCGATCTGTATTTAGCCAATGAAGGCAAAACAACTATAGGCACAGGGCCCTTTACTTAAAAGGTCAGTAAGAACTTCAAAGCGTTTTGTTCATGAAAGTCTCTCTTTTGGACGCAGTGAGCAAGTCTGCTGATTTCAGGTCATTACATCGGAGACAAGTCGTACGCCTCATGGGTGGCTTCCATGACTACCAGGGTCCCTCAGGGCTCAGCTACACTTTACCAGGAGGTCAGTGGGAACAGTGACGCCAGCTGCCTCTGTAGCAACACTCCAACACGGCAGGGGAAATAGGAAGTCACCATCATGAGCAGCAGGGAAAGACAGATTTAGAGTATTTATAATTGAGGTCCAGACTGAGTTCAATTAGGAGTTTCCTCATGCAGTTACAGACATATTTGAGGGTGGACCCTCTCATCTGTGCAGCTTGGAAAACATTGCACATGTCATGAGCTGTGATGATAGAGGTGATATGAAAAGGCAAGCAAAGCAGAGCTGTCACTTTGCATTAATTTCTGGTCTCCAGTGCCCCAGGATGCGGACATCTGTCAATGTGCTTTGTGACACAGAAATACAAAGTTTAGTTACACACTGTGAAAAGAATAAGTTGGATTTTATGCTTATTCAAAATATTATTGATGATCTACTCTTCTGGTGTTGATTTTAATGTGCAGTTTGTGAATTCCCCCCCCCTAAATTTACAAGATATTTTCAAATATTTTTCCCAAATATTGAGATTTCATTGTTTCACCCAAAGGCACACAGAAAGCAGTGTGGCGGCGAGGCTCGGTAATGTCAAAACAGGTTTTGTTGCTGGACTACTGCAATAAGCGACATTGTCATGATTTAATGACTTCTATTGTAACTGAGCCCTGAATAAACAGAAATGTCTTTCTGATCCAGTTTTTGTCAAATGATTAATGTGTTTGGTTAAATAGTGTCGTGTTTTTAATGAAAACAATCTATTTGCATTAGTCAGGAGCATGAAAGAGAAAAAGTGAACTCTGTCCTGGGGTGTGTCTGTTCGTGGTATTCAGGAGGCACCGGGGATAAATATAATTTGTATTATTCTATAACACATTGAAGCACTACATTTTGAACTTGAATTAAATGAAAATATATACATGGCATTAGTTGTATGTTTTTTTTATCTTATTTTTGTTGGGTGTGACTATGAACTTGCATCAACATCATAATACTGTGTGGATTTTTTCAGCTTGTGTGATGCTTTTGATATCATTTTCAGTTGTTTGATTCTTTTATTATATTTTTCAAAAGTAATTTTTAAGACTTTTGTGGCTCTAGCAGTCTATATTGAGCAGTAGCTTGACAAGAAAGGGGGTAAGAAAGAGGGGGGACATGCAGCAAAGGACTTGAGGCTGAGATTCAAATGTGTAGCAGCTGCATCAAGGACCTGCAGCTTCTGTACAGCTCTGTACTCGCTGAACTAAACGCCAACACAGTTGTGTGATTTTTTTAGTAACTGTGCAATGGATTATATTAGGTTATATTTATATTGTGTGTTAGCTTGCAAAGTAGCTGTAAAGCAGTGGCATTAATGCAGTGGTGTAAAAAGTGTGAGATTTTTCACCAATATTTGCAATATTTGTAAATAGTAAGAGTCCAAGGAAATTCTTGATTTTTTCCTCAGGCTTTCATGAGTTTAAAACTTAGTACTTGCATGAATTCACATTAGTGTCTGTTTCTGCTTCTTTAATTCCCTTTAAGGATGATGGAGTAAGTCACAATGAAGGTTGGATCTTTGGGAGCTGTTCAGGCACATAAGCAGGTTCTCTGTGTGCTTGAGTATGGTGGCTTGTAATTCCAGATACATCTGCATTAAAAAACATACTAACATGTTCAATTACAAAATTACATTTTGAAAACAAATTTTAATATTTCATGAATCACTTTTGCAGATTTGAAAAAAAAGTTACATTTTAGGAAAGAAAATAAAATTTTTGGGGACCAATTTACTTTATAGGAAACAGATTTAAGAAATACTAAGACAAACCTATAAATGGCAAAACACTGATACAAATCCTCAAAAAAAGGAAAGGGAATGTCTTAAATACCAGTTGAGATTTGGGGATGACCTCTTATTGTAGTCCAGACAAGAATTTGTAGTTCAGCCACGAGAAGTTGTGGTGTGGTGAAATTTTGGATGACTGAATAATGTTTTGTCCTTTTTTTGCAGTCATCTTCAGCCTTTTTGTACGTACAGACAGTCTGTGGAGCTTTTTCATGAAGCATGTTCTGTGCCCTTGTCAAAGAACAGCTGATGACTTCCCACGCTTAGCTGAACTACCAATCATTTGTTTTTACTACAAGATGAGGTCATTGCTTGCATTTAGGACATTCCCTTTCTGTTAAGAGCCACCTTTTATTAATTTGGTTCATAATTTGCATTTGTGTTTGCCATTTATAGATTTTTCTTGGAACTTGAACACATATTTAAAGTTTAGTAAATTTATTTTCTAAAATGTATTGTTTCCTGCAAAATGTTAATTTGTTTTAAAAACTATTTTTCAATTTATATTTTTTATTTTAAATGGGAATGTCCTAAATG
>JBBDHI010000004.1:14010092-14032698 GCA_037177115.1 Craterocephalus stercusmuscarum | reverse complement strand
TTGCACCAAAATATTTTCATATATTTATATGTTTTTTTTAAATGAAAGATTTTTTATGCACGCATTATGTCCTTTTAAAAAATAAATTTTTAAATAATCGAAGCCTAATTTTGCAATGAAATTCCTATACATGCATCACAAAATCTGTTTTCCTTTCTTTTCGTTATTCGCAGGGCACATTCAAGTACAAGGCTGAGAGTGACTTGTTGTTTGCAGAGCATCATAAGACCTTACTCTATGATGGCAAACTGTCCTCTAGTATTGCCTTCACTTATAACCCTCGCGCCACTGATGCCCAGCTCTGCCTTGAGTCCTCTCCCAAGGACAATGCCTCAATTTTCATCCACTCGCCTCATGCACTCATGCTGCAGGTAATTTTACAACCTCAGTTTAACAGTAGCTTATATGTTATGATTCATTCTTCTCTCAGTTGGGGGTTAATATTGCATGGTTTGCCATAGATCCTCTTGAACTTGAAGTCTCCTGTAATTAAAGTTACATTACAGTAATGTCCGTGCAAATTCTTTTTCTACCTGTAAACCCCCTCCTTTTCTCTCACTATTCCGTATGTACTGTTTCTTATTTATACTTCAGTCATGCATAATAATGAAAGTACCTTAGTTGGCATCTTTTCATTTTAATGGCCTCATTAGGGCAGAGTTGCAAATGTGTTAAACCAGGCAGATGGCTGCAGCTGGTATACTGTAAATGCCATCCTGGTGTTTTAATTTGAAGTGTTTTTCTTAAAAGTTGTTGTGCATTTTTACTCTTTATAGTAGGTGAACTTTTTCTGATATTATCTAGATTCTCTTTGGAAATATACACACGTGTCACCCAGAGACAGCACAGGCACAAAGTTAGAGGCGACACTCAAAACAGTTTCTACAGTCATGCTGCATTTTCTTTTTGAGTCCTAATTGAGTTTTCTCTCATGGCCTCTCGTCAGAGAAAGAAATGCTTTGTTTCTTTTGTGTTTGGAGCCTTTTGCAGCCACACGAACATACAGAATGCTCCTGTCACTACACTGATACACACTCAGTGTGAAATATGAATGAATGTGTGACCTATATTTACAGACTTGCTTTGCTATGCTGGAAAATTCCAATTTCATAATGATGTCAAAGTTTTTCAAGTCAAGTTAGTGTTAGAACATATGACCCTGCACATGCACACAACTCGCACTACAGAGTAACTAATATGACCAGTTTTGCATAGGCGTCAAGCTTATCTGAATTTGAATTTGTTGGTTAAAGAAACGAAAGTTAACACAAAAACATTTTGGGTATTCTGATTCTGATGGTTAAGAGCTTACAGGAACATAGTGGTCAAAGATGTGGTTGTATTCTCCACCTGATCAAAATGTGGTAGCATGATTGTCAGAATTTCTAACTCACAGGGTGTCTACTTGTTAATATGCAAGTTTGCTGCCAGACTGGTTACATATGATCATGCGTACTGGAATAAACTCCCGTTTATCTTGGACTTAAACAAGAATAACCAGGTGCCAAAATGTCGACTTTTGTGTGTGCTTCTGTAGGACGTGAAGGCGGTGGTGACTCACTCAGTCCAGAGTGGCATACACTCCATCGGCGGCGTGCAGGTCCTCTTCCCTCTGTTTGCACAGCTGGATTATTGCCAGCCTTCCAGTCAGGAGCTGGACACCTCTGTTTGGTAATACCAAACACACTCATATTTGACTCAGCAAATGAAAGAATGTGTATTTTTTATCATTACATAGTATCTAAAATGTTCTGTGATATTTGTTTATTGCTTTTGCACTTTAAAATCTAAGTTGTTAATTGTGTAAAGCTTTTAAAAATTAAGTGAGACATTTTTAGAATTATGTTTGTTTTAAGACTCAGATTATTTCATGTCCACATTCTCGAATCTGTTAATGTTAACGGATCTTAATTCATGCGATTTCTAGTTAAATATTAGTGCCACTTTGAAGCCATCTCACTTTGACTGCAATGTGGTTTGTTCCGCTGCCTTCCAGGTAACGCTAAATAAACTAAAGGCAGTTCTTATGGCACAATGGGGACAACCTCATTCAATCACACTTGATGCAGAATATACCCCTGACAGTCAGGGCTTTGTCAGCAGCTTACATGGATTATTGTCACTGTCTAACTATCTGTCTGTTTCTTGCTTTGTCAATGCTTGTCTGTCTGTGTGGCACATAGCTGCACTTTGCTGTCCTTTGTGATGGAGCTCTTGAAGAACTCCGTGGCTATGCAAGAGCAGGTCTTGGCCTGCAAAGGCTTTCTCGTCATTGGCTACACTTTGGAGAAGGTGAGACAAACAAAATTAGCTCAGGTGGCAAAGAAATGCACACGGGAGCATCTTCCGTGACCAGTAGCTGCGCACAGAGTGACCCTAGCTCAGAAATAAAGCTGATGTTGATTCCACTCTGCTGCAAATACACTAAGAGAAGCACACACCAACATCAACACTTGATACGAGACAGACTCTTTTCCCCTGGCTGTTTTTGGAGGTCACATCTGGTTTGCATGCTTGTTAGGCAGAAGAGGAGCTCCTCCTCTTCTTTCTCTGCATGTGTCCTTTCCATTCTCTTTTCTCATGTTACATGTTATTTACTTTTTGGCTTTCCTTATCTGTAAAATTTATGTCTCTACTATTGTGACGCTTATTTCCCCCCTCCAGTCCTCCAAAGTGCACGTGACGCGGCCCATCCTGGACATTGTTTTGGCCTTTTCCAGATACCTTAGCAACTTGCAGAATGGCATCTTACTGCTCAAGCAGCTGTGTGACCACATTTTGTTTAACCCTGCCATCTGGATCCATGCCCCTGCCAAGGTAATTTGAATGTACAAATACACTCCATCACATGGTTTTACATTTGGTTCCATTCATAGTAGTGGAGAAATCTATTTGTGTCTGTAGAACGGTCTCACACACATGAGGTTGCACACGCAGATGTGCTTCCAGTTAGGGATTAATCTTGTTCTACGTGGTCTTGCCCTAGATTTCTATTTTAGTATTACAAAGTTCAGCTTGGAGTTCAAGGTTTTTCCTCCACCTGGGACAAAGTAATTGTTATTCAATTGAAAAGGGCTTTGTTTACCCATTCAGATCTATAAGGCATTGTTTAAACAAGTATTGTAAAACCTTAGTCGTGTCAGTAAGTTTAAAGTAAATACATATTTTTAGGAAACATTTATTTTGTCACCCTCTGAAGAAGTGTTGATGAATATGAAATACCATTTAGAAGTGTGTTCATTTTATTTTTGATATGGTAAATAAAATTATCTGCACATCAGGCTCAAGTGTGAAAATAATGCAAATGTTGTTTCAGGCCTGAACGGAAATCTTTAATCTCTTAATAGGTTGAACCCTTGTAGACTTGATGGCACCCAATTTTCTTTTTCTGAACATTTGTGTTTATTTGTCAACTTTTATAGGTGCAGCTGACACTCTACACCTACCTGGCGACAGAGTTCATCAGCACAGTAACCATCTACAATGCCATTCGCAGGGTTGGCACTGTGCTTCAAGTCATGCATACACTAAAATACTACTACTGGGTGGTTAACCCGCAAGACCGCAGTGGAGTCATTCCTAAAGGCCTTGGTGAGGCTCCACACATAATTTACAATATAATTCAATCAGATTTTTTTTCTAATATTGGAGCACCTCTTGGATTCACAATAATATTAATTTTAGGTGTAGCTTGAACTTGAATGTCCAAAAAAACAAACATTTTTGAAATGCAGTTATTTCATGGCACAGTCACAGTGACCTGTAAAGTACTGACATGTTTTAGTTTACTTGTTTACATATTGTTTGTTCCAATAGTTGATTATGCATTTTACCTGATGGAAAAGGAGAGCTCATCTCTTGCCATATTCTTATGGAATCTTTTTGTCTACACCAGGCTGCCATTTCACACTGTCTGTGTTTTTAGATGGTCCCAGACCAAACCAGAAGGAGATCCTCTCGCTGCGAGCCTTTCTACTTCTGTTTGTCAAGCAGCTCATTATGAAAGTAAGTTCTTGTAAATGAAAGAATTGCATATGAAAACACCTACCCGTACATCTCTCCCTTGTGTTTTACTGAAAACATCAACTTCAATACTCAGATGTTAAGATGTTTCCTTGTTGATGTTTATTATTATTTTATCACATTTCCAGAGCGAATGAAGTACTGTACCCTCTGCATATACTGTACCAGTATATTAACGCACCCATGTTATTTAAAGTCCATTTCTTAAGTTGACACTATTTTTCATATTGGAAAAATGTTAATGTTTTCCTTCTTTGCTGCTGTGGAGGACAGCCCGGTTTGTGAAGCGTTGCATGAACTATGTATTTGTGTTACAGGATCACGGTGTCAAGGAAGATGAGCTGCAGAGTATTCTCAACTACCTCCTGACCATGCACGAGGTATGAAATGTCATTGTCTAAGAACGAAATCACCACCAGATGGCAACATAACACTGCTGGAGTGCCCTTTGTCTCCCTAACATCCCAGAAGAAAGAGGGAACATTCATAGTTAGAAAAAGCAGTAAATTTGGCCAAATCTACCAGTTTGAGGTTTTGACGTCAATGGGTTTGTTTCCAGTAGAGTGGCACACACCAAAGCAATAAACCACATCAGTCAAAAAAGATGGAGAATTTCATTGTGACACAGAAAAGCCACCATCATGCCACCCCTCACTTTATATATTAATAAGCTTAATGCATCACAGCCTGTCCTGTAAAAACACCACTCCCCACCCCACCCCAAAAAACAACAACAAAAAACAACAACAACAACAAAAAAAACAGTTTGAGGTATGACATTGAAAGCTACTCCCTTTGGATTCGAGTGCAGCTTTAACATGTCTCCTCCATTTTCTAAAGGATGACAACCTCATGGATGTGCTGCAGTTGTTGGTTGCTCTGATGTCTGAACATCCTGGATCCATGGTCCAACCCTTTGACCAGCGAAATGGAATTCGGTAACTTGTTACATACATATTTGATCAATGCTCTGTTATGTTTTTATTGAAAAAGGAATTTTGTTCAATATTTTTGTGAATATACTTTGATAAATATTCTAAATTGAGGATTGATACAAAATTGAAATTTGATTCATTTCTATGTTGATTGAAGAAATGTACATTGATTCATTTGACATGATTTTATTAAATTAAATCCTCATCCACAGTGTCATTTATAAGCTTTTGGCTTCGAAAAGTGAAGGAATAAGAGTCCAGGCGCTGAAGGTCATGGGCTACTTTCTGAAAAGCTTGTCACCAAAGTAAGTCCTGAATTCCTCTTTAGTGTTTCTCCAGACCATACAAGTTAAGCGTACTTGCTTTTTAACAACACAAATTTAAATGATACATTTTTCAATACATTACATTTCAGTGCTTGTTTAACGGCAGACTCCTCGGCCTGATAACCTGCTGGTTGAATTGTTCACTGCTCCCTCTCTCCCTCCCTAATCCTGGTCTTTTCGGCTCTGCCAAACAGAACATTACACAACAAATTACTTTAAAAACGAGAGCTTTCATTTTCAGACCATTTGCATAAAATGTTCATAAAATGTTTTGATACTTTCAGTAGCTTTTACTATTAATAAAGAAAAACTGTCCCATGATAATTATGTTGAAAGATATTGGATACAGATCATCTATGAAATATTGTAATATACAGAGAAATGTAACCGTATGCTCACTGGTAACATTTGAAAAAATAAAACTCTTTAAAAGCATTTTCTGTTTATATAAATTTGCTTCAGCTGCAGGACTTAGTCTGGAAATATTGTTAAAAAACATTTGGTCGTTTTATTTTCTGAGCTGCTATTATTATTATTTTTATTATTATTATAGGGGATAATTAATTAATGATCAACTTCAAGTCACATTGCCAACTGTTCACCATTAAATTGAACTATGTCACCATTTACTATGATGTACCTGGTGCCCATATAGAAAGCTTTTTCACCTTCTTGGCAATGGTTTTTAAGGCTTGTGATCTATGTGCAGGAATGACTGTTTCAACTGTCTGCAAACAACTGACTGCTGAAATACTTAAGCTGGAGCTGATGAATGATGAGAGATAAATGTGCCAAATGGTTTCGGTGAACTTGTCATTATTACTTGGTGGAGTCCTTCTCATTTTACTGATGTCAGATCTGAGTTAAATCTGAAGCCACTTCTACCAGTACATATTTCAGTCATGGCTATTTTGTCATTGATCAGAGTTTGCACATTTTACCCCAAGCATTTTTCAAAATGCAACTTACTCCTATTTAAAATGAGCCTGCCATCCAGACCGCAGTTGTGGTATTTCTGTGCAGTGACAACCCGTTTTTCATCATGTGCCAGTTTGAGAAATGCTCTGCATTATCTTTGCATGGAATAACAGTTTTACCAAATCCCCATGTTTACTAAATGTCTTCTGACCTTTTAACATCCCGATCAGGAGGAAAGCAGAGGTCATGCTGAGTCACGGCCTGTTCTCACTGCTCACTGAGCGCCTGATGCTGCACTCCAGCCAGTTCACCATGACAACCTACAATGTGCTCTTTGAGGTCAGTCTGTGTACACTGACCCTCAGTAATTACACTGAAGTGATATTCATGGAAAACAACAAATAGTGTATTAACTTAATGCCGTTAGTTGTTTTCTGCATGCATGTGTTCAAACAAAATATTCACCATTTCGGTCGTGTTTTGCAACATCATATTTAAATGATCCAGATCAAATACTGTCGTTTACAAAAATCACAAGTGAAAAATATGACAGTGAAACATGAGCAGCGGCCTGTGTTTTGTTTCTCTGTTATTTTTCAGAATGATGTAGACATTTATGACTTGAATCCCCTTTGTCCCCTGGTAGATTCTTACAGAGCAGATCTGCACTCAAGTGATCCATAAACAGCATCCGGACCCAGACTCCACTGTGAAGATTCTCAACCCACGTAAGTGTCTCCTCTGCGCCACACTGCTCTCCTAAATCACTCGCAGCAGCGGTACCCTCTGCATACCTACGGCTCAATGCTTCAGCCGGATAATCCCAGTGGAACCGCACAGTCGCCGTATACTGTCCAGCAAATGAGCGGCATAAATTTTGCAGCCTGTGTGTACACTCATACCTCTAAAACTCAGATATAAACTCAACAAAAGGAAGGTGCAAACACTTTGTGTGTCACATTTACACACATTGCTTGTTTTATTGAGGCTATGAATTATTTTTCATCTGGATTAATTTGCATATAAAAGGATGATAAATATGGGGAAATTGGTCATTTGATCACATTTAAGTAAGCCTGTTTAATTTCTATACAATTATTTTACTGCGTATAAATGTAGTTTTTGTTTTTGTAGTTTTTAAATGCTATTTATAATCAGTATTTTGGGATAAAATGGTTACATGATTTAATAGATTATTAAAATCTATTACTTATGACATGCTGTGAAGAGACAGAATATATATTTGATAATGCACATCCATGTTCATGTGTTATTATATGCAACTTTATACTGCTTAGGACTCACGCACAAAGCTAGCCTAGTTCTTCTTTTTTTTCTTTTATTCTTTCTTTTTTATTACAAGAGGCAACATAATAAGCAGAAACTTTGGCTTTGATCCTTGTCCTCTTATATTTTCAGCCTATTGCTTAATTCCAATTTTACGTCAGCTCACAAAATCTTTTCATATGCTGGATTCTTTAGTATTCTTTTCAACTGAGGGAAAGAAAACACTCAAACTGTGTTTCTTTTTTTCAAAAGAAAAATACGAATGCTTACACATGCACACATACGCAGCTTTAATCAGTTTGAAATTCAAGCACATGGTATAATCACAACCAAGGTTTACTTCCAACTAGGCTTAATCTGACAAGGTCTTGCTGTAGTCACACACTGATTATCTAAGCCCTTTCTTGTGTTAAAAACTCTCCCACCCAACCATCCCAGACAGGAGATGTATATATCATAGAAACCTTGTAGGGGTTCGTCCATCTGCGCTCATGCTATGGATCCTAGAGCGGTGGTCTGTTTCTCCTTTGCTCTGTATTCTCTTGATTTAATCTGTGACAAACTCCCAAAATGGCCCCCTGATTGCAGTCTTTAGTAACGTCAGAGCCAATCAAACAAACCGAGGAAGTAGCGTTTCCCTCAAATTAACTCAAGGGAAAAGAACCTAACGGAAAAAAACAAGGGAATACAGCTTCCCTCCGTCCTTATTCCTGGTACATGTTGGGGTAATTTTCTGGCGGTAAAGGTTCAGCGACTCATAATTTGAATGACTAAGGCGTAGAAACAACATAACTGTCTGCCGTGGCGGGGGTGGGGGGACATCGGTTAACGTCCAGGTCTGAAGAGACAAGCAAAATCCAAGCCCCGCCATCTATCTACTCAGAGCAAATGCACACTGACACTGTCTAGATAATTAATCTAAACAGTCAGTCTCTTTGCTTTAACTAATGCCAAACCTTCCAGAAGTGTCTGCAACTCTGGTTTGCTTGTTTGAACCAACACCAAAACCATTATAGTATGATAAAGATCAACCACCTGAATGTTTTAGTTCCCCCTTTTTTTTTTAATACCAAAGCCACAGATTTTCAGGTGTGTCCAGATGTGTGTTTCAGCTAGCTTGTGGCTGATATAGCCGCTGATTTGTGAAGAGAATGCTGAACATTGTGGAATTCAAGCTTTATGTCTTAAACCTTGAAAGACAATTTGTTATTATGTGGTGTATTACAAAATGGAAAAACCTGGGTAAAACATTCAGAAATATTCAGGCTACTTTTAGATTTCACACCTCTTTCAGATCCCTAGACATATTTTTTCTGAGGCTTTAAACAAAAGAGTTGTTCTTTTTCAGAGATTCTGAAGGTAATAGCTGCCCTCCTGAAGAATTCTGCCCAATCTCCTGAGAGCATGGAGGTCCGCAGGGTCTTTCTGTCAGACATGATCAAGCTGTTCAATAACAGCAGAGAGAACCGCAGGTAAGAGTTCCACCACGTCTCATCACAGAGGAGTACGTCACACACCAGTCCACGCACTGATTGCACTCCGCACCCCACCATCTTCTCATATCTGTGCACTTCTTTTGTTGTTTCAGGAGCCTGCTGCAGTGCTCGGTGTGGCAGGAGTGGATGCTCTCTCTGTGCTTCATCAGCCCGCGAAACAGTGAGGAGCAGAAGATCACAGAGATGGTGTACGCCATCTTTCGCATCCTCCTCTATCACGCCATCAAATACGAGTGGGGCGGCTGGCGTGTCTGGGTGGACACCCTGTCCATCACACATTCCAAGGTCAGAACGCTCATTATGTCCGTGTACTGCTTAAACACACAGCACACGCGGGTTAAACACAGCAGCTTTTTTTTTCTATTTTTTGTTGGGGGGGGGCGGGTATATTCAAATTTTTTTATTTTTGTGCTCCGTCACATCTTGCAACAAGATTGTCAACCTAAACACTCGTCACGACTGTAACATGCTCCTCAGCTGGATTGCAGCCAAACAGAGAGCAATATTTGGTGAAAACCATCTGCTCTGTCACATGCATTTTTACTTCTGCATTTGACAAAATTAAATTCATCAAATGATAACTTACAGGGCAATATTGCCTGCCTCTCTAACTTGCAGCGTAGCTCCGTTTAGCAGTCAAAGCTTACGTCTCGTTGCCCATCAGATTAACCTATGGAAGCTGTACAGTGATTATAATTTAAAAGCTAGTTGCAGTATAAACCAGTTGGAATGAATCTCTTCAGCCCTTCCTCTCTTTATTTATGTTAGGAGTCTTTTTCTTTCACGTTGCACTGATAACAATAAACTTCTGGCACTTCTCATTTCCAAATTCCGAATTCAAAGTGCGCCTTTAGAAATTCACTGTTAATATCATATTACCCGACTCTGTTCCACGGCAGTGAAGTAATTGAGGCTGGTGTCAGATTGTGGTCTGGGGGGTTTTTAAGCCTGGCAGATTGAAAGTTGAGTTAAAGAAGTGCTTGTGATATGAGAGGCTTCACTGTAACTCATGCTGCCGTAAGAGCTATAGTCCAATAGGGGGCACAGACATACTGCCTGGAAGATGAGCAGCCTGATGGTAGCGTTTAACTGAATGTCCTCCATGTGTGTTTGTATGTGTATTATTATGCAGGATATTATGAACTATCCATGTTTCTTCACACCTCCAAACATTGTGGAGCTGAGAACACAAGATACAAGGTTAACAGGGGAAAAAAAAAAGCCTGATATATTCTTGCACAGTGATAGTAAAACCTATTATTATACTTAAATTGGATATTTCTTTATTCATTCTTTAATTGTGTGTAACAAACGTAGTTGACGCAACTGTGATAAGAAAAGAAAATACTGGCACATATTTGTTTATACTCTCAGATTGTTGGAGCATTTCCCGGAGAGAAGTTGTTTTAGTATTTCATTTTGTGGCAGAACGAATGTGTAGTTTGAAGCTGTGCAGAAAGCCATTGTTCATAATCAAAGGTATTTTTTTTCTGCCTGTAATTGTGCAAGATTAAGGCTGTTTTTATCTTAGCTGCACTCTCAAAGCTGTCCAGTACAATTTCATTCATAAAGCGCGTGCGAATTAAGCCGTGCACTTGTTTAATGTTAGATTCGCACACACGCGCGGATGTGCAGGGAGCTGCCTGTGAAACGGATAGTTGCAGCGGGTGCTAGCCACCAAGATACATGCATCTGCTATAAAAAAAGCTAAAGAAACTCAATTGCAATTTTATTGTCCTGTTTGATAGATTTCCTGCCACCTCTGTAGCACCATAGCTGTTTGTCACTGTTGCTCTCTCCTCCCACTGCTGCAGGCCGTGTGTGTGCGTGTGTTTGAGCGTGTGAGAGAGCACATGCATGTTTGTGTTTGAATGTGAGTTACCAGCCACATTTTCTCTTTTCCCTGCTTCTCTCTTGGGTTTCTTGCAAGCCCTTCTCTCAGAGCACATTGAATATTCATCGGAACTGTGCAAGAACAATCGGAGAAACAAGTCCTCATAAATACAACCAGCCCACCGGGAGCCCCTTGATAAGTGCATATATGCATTCACAAATACATATTTGCACATTTCTCCTTTACAAAGATTGTGTTTGCTTTTTTTCAGCTGTGGTAGAATTGGCAGTTCAGATTGGGACAATATGCCTCAAGCCGTACGCATGTTTTCACATCTGTGTCTGACAAGTTGTCTTTGAATTACAATATGCATGCTGTATTTTCCTTTTGTCAGTAATTTGTAAGTCACAGGCTGCCTTACATGGATGCATATATTTTCTGAAGAATCTCCAGGATCCAGCATTCATGAATTGTCAAGCTACAGTACAAATAAAAGGAGGACAGTTTCCTTTTGCGTATTTAACTGATCCACTTTAGCGGTTCATTGCAGTTGTACCCATCTGATGTTGGTTTTCTTGTCATATTAGCGTCCAAGCAGTAAGTATTTTAGTGTATGAATAACCAGCTTCTATTTTTTTTATTTGATTTGCTAAATTCTTATTTTAAACTGGCAAATAATACAGTGGTAAAAGACCTGATTAGTTTTTTGAGGCTTAGAGATCTGGATGCTTGAAAATGAAGAGAAAAAGAAACAAATAAAAATTTAAATTGTGTGTGTTTCTGGGCCTCGGTATTGGCAATGCAGAATATCTGCATACATGTCTCTCTGAATAGACAGATGTTCCTGCAGGTGGGCACGCTGACACGACAGCCCTCCCACTCGCAGCCCACACAACCCACCGAAGGTGCCCCTCGTCCATCTTTGCACACAAATCAGTCTGAGAACAAGGAGGTCTTCGAAACAGAAAGATCAAGGCGTGAAAGTCCTTGTGCCCTTCGCTCTCTCACTCTGTTAGCTTCATTTCATGTCAGAAAACCTAAACAAACGGCAGAAATGAGCCATCTCATCTATGAAAATACAATGTTTATGAAGGTAATTCAAATCTTGGAATTAAATAGTTTCTTTTTTCTGATAGGGAGCATTATCAATCAGGCAATTGGCCAGTCTTTTGTTTATGCTATCCAGCAGTTTACATTTAGCATCAAGGGAAATAATAAACTATCTTGTTATTGTCAAACACTTACAAAATTCTTTAAGTGACAGTACAGTAACTGCTGTATAATACGTTTAATTCTTATTTTGTGCTTTGTCTTCCAGTGTTTATTATGAATTTATATACTACAGTAGGTGAATAGAGAAAAAAGAAGAAAACTGTATTAACAAGAAATGATGACGATGTGCAGTAGGATACAGCCAGAGTGGCAGCAGATGACATTGATTTTTGGAGGAGGAACTGCATATAGCTAATCAGATTATGACTGTGCTGCCCTCCTCGTTTTCCCTTTGTTTTGTAGTTGCTGGTTTATGGTTACTCTAAATTGGAATTACTATGCCTAAATTGGGTTGTAGGAAGGCTGGGGGGGGTGGCCCTCATAAAAACAAAACAAAAAAAGAACTGTACTTCACCAGCCTGGCCCTCACTTGTTTTGTTCTACAGCAAAAAAAACCCAACAAAAAACAAATGGTGATGTTTTGAGGTTGTGTGTGAGTGTGCTTTGTTTCCCAAAGGTGTGGTAAGATAATGGGTATTTTTGAATCAAAGGAAAAGTTTTATTTCTATTTATTCCATATTTAGTCTGTCAAAATATTTTCTAAACCAACACAGACTTGTCAGGGTTCATTTTTGTGATACGTCTTACAGTTTGATTGTGGCTGCACTTCCGAAGCATTTCAGATCTTTTGTACGATCTGGCCCAGTTGCACACAGTTACCATGTTACCTGTCACATTAGAAAAGCCCACCATGCTTCTCTACATTACCATAACATTTTTCCATAACCCACTAAGACCAGGCCCAGTCATGGAGTAGACTGAAATTAGATTAGATCAGCACTGATGTCTTAGCCACCCAAGGCAGTTTTTATATATTGTAGTGGGGCTAAATGCTCTTTTAAAAACCACAGAGACATACGCTACCTCTGTCTAATGGTAACTGGATCTGTTACAGAACCCCATTTAAGGCCAGCATATATCATCCTAATGTACAGACGGTATCCTGAATCTATGATGTTATGTGCTTCAATGCTTTCCTGCATTATGGCCGTAGCGATGCACTCTGAATGCAGCCTTTTAATTGCTGAAAATGCTAAATGTCAAATTAAGCTGAAACTAATGGTTTAGATGGTCTTTCTGTGTGATCACTGGGAAAGCAGGAGGAAGAGAGAAGGAGACGGACCACTGGTGCATTTAGAACAGGCTGTGCACTCAGAAAACAGCTATGGATTACCAATCACTGCTTCCCACTACAGAAGATTAATGAGCACCCGTGTAGCAGGCTAATTTAGAACAATAACGCCTAATTAATTACAAATAATCAGCTTCTTTCTCCCGCTTTCCTTTCTTCCTCTCTCACGACTCACTTTCGGTCCTCTTTTGCAATTTACCCCCTCCCTCCGCCCCCCCCTTCCTTTTCATCTTTCAGCTTTCACATTTTCTTTGTTACTTTTTCACTCTCGCCCTGTTTCTCCCTCCTTCTGTCCAAATAGCCTCAGGTGAAAAAGCAAAGTGGGTCTGGTTTCGCCCCCTCCACCACGACCCATCTTTGACTCTCTGTCCTCGAAGCCCAGTGATTAATGCGGAGTCTTAAATTAGGCGTGGGAGGATTTGCCGATGCTGGACACGCACTCAGCACAGTGAAAAGACACACACTAATAGTATCTACTACTAATCTATGACTGCTTACATGGACGGGCTCTTCCTCAAATGCCACTGCAGACCATTGTCAGTATAGACTAGCAGTCTAGTCTACCCATATCAGATGGTAAGAAGACTGATAGAGGTTAATAGGCCTTGGAAAGCTGCATAGAAGAGTGAAGTTTTAAATATGCCACCGCTATCCACAAATGGTCCCAGCGGTTAGATGTTGTTAGAAGCTCAGAATAAAAGGCAATCTGAGAATATCTTGCTTTCATTATTTAAAATGTAATTTTCAAAAGGCAAGGCAGGCTTATTTGTGGCACATTTCATGGACATGACCATTCATGGTGCTTTACATAAAACATTTGAAGCATTACAGCGAGGTGCACAAAGCATCAAGAGGAATTCAAAGCAAAAATGAAATAAGATAATGAACAATAAAATAAACCATTAGAGAAAATGCAGTAAGATATGTCACTTGTATTCATAAAAGGCTGCAAATAGTAAAGTTTTTAACCCTGATTTAAAACGGCTGAGAGTTTCAGCAGACCTGCATGTTTCTGGGAGTTTGTTCCACATGTCATGAACATAAAAACTGAACCCTGCCTCTCCGTGGCTCTGGGAACATAAAGTACTGTAGACTTGACCCTGATGATCTGAGGGATCTGGTTGGTTCATAACGTAAGAAGATAACATAACAGGAGATCCTTAATGTATTTTGGCCCTAAACCATTCAGTGCTTTGTAAACTAGCAGCAGGACAAGCTAACAAACAGGAAGCTAGTGTAAAGATCTGAGGACTGGTGCTATATGATCCAAAAGGAGTTAGCCTATGAAATGAGACACGGAGAGAGCTAGTTAAAAATTAGACTGTGTAAATCAGAGGATGCATACTGACACAGGCAGGTAAATGACAGGAAATCAGAAAAATGTAAATTGACAGTTTATGGCATGAGGTAACTGCTTAAAGCAGAAATGGTTTAAACCATTGGTTTGATTTTTATGTTACTTTCAGGCATTGGGGTTATTTTGGCACGCCACAAAGATCCTTCATCAGATTGGGATGTTTGGCGGCCCAGTAAACACTTTGGAGCCTTGTTGTATTCCTATCTGTTCCTGAGCTGGTTTTTCGTGGTTTAAGGGATTGGTCTGAATAAATGAGACACAACCTTTTTATGCAAAGCATTGCATTCTAACTAACTGATCAGAGTTCAGCGTCTTGCTTTAATGCCACTGCCTAATGGACTTCACTGGTTAACTTCATCCATCGGGTTCCAACTTTTTTTTTTAATACAAGTTGACAAATCAACACATTTTTAAGTCTGAGAGCCATTCTGTTGGCTGGCCATGTCATTTAGTGATATGTTTTCTGTTGTTTTCTGCTGTTTTCTTTCTGGTAAACTGAATTATTATCCTGAAAAATTACTTTCAACTGACAGAATAAGGAAAGCATCTAAAATCTCAGTGTCTACCTGTCCAGTTGTAGAGGTTTTTTTTTGTAGGTTTTTTGTATGGCACATTTTCAGGTTCAAGACAATTCAAATTGCTTTACATTAAAAGCGTAAAATAGCCTAAAAAGCAACTAAAGAATTACAATAAAAGCCAGTGTAATGACTTAGATCTCGGATCTCTTAGTCCCGGTTAAAACTGTAGCAGCAGCATCTGGATGAGCTGCAGATGTTTAGTGTTCTTTTTAGGAAGTCCTGTTACAGTCTGCTGGAGTTGAAGACATGGATGAGTTTTTTTCTTTACCTGACATAAACCTCATCTCATTAATGATTGAGTAAATGTATTGATTTCTTCAGGCAATTATCTTTATTAATCTTATCTGGATTTGTTTTTCTTCAGTTTAGGCAGTGTTAATTGGTTATGCTCAGCTTCTCTGACTGTTAATGCCTCTTATTGTTTTTTTATGGTTTAGTTACAAATCAAAGCTTCTATTTATGCACATTTTAAGTATTTGTGTTTTTTTTATTGTACAGTTGCACTGAGTTTTGTTACCTTCCTTGGTTGATCCGCGTGTTTCATTTTGACAACTTACCCATTTAATTTGTTTTTGCACCAAGTTTTCAACACAGTTGACTGTGAGCAACGAATATCTTTTACCTGCAGGGGACTGTTTTATAATACTTTCCCTGTCAAACAACAATCTGCAAACCTCATTATGCTTTGCCAGCACTCTAACCTGCGGGCTCATTTGTATTTTCAGACTTGCAGGTATTTGGATTTTGCAGTGATTTAAATCTTTCTATCCTTTGAAAAATATTTACAATTTCTTGTTTTTTTTTTTTCTTTTCTCATTCCGAAGTTTTTGGGAAAAACTTCCCAATTATAACTTGACACTATTTAACATGTAAACATCTTGTAAGTGGTAATTCCATGTTTTTTTGATCGTGATGATCAATTATGGTAAGATTGCAATAGAGTGCTAGTGTGTTTTAATGCTTTGATGTTTTTGTGTGCTTGTAGGTGACCTTTGAGCAACACAAAGAGAATCTGTCACGTATGTTCCGTCAGTACCAGGATCATGAGTCTACAGGGCCTCAAAGTTTAATCCGCACAGTTTCTGGTGTCAGCCAAAACTCTGAGACCATGAAATGTATAAATGGGCTGCCTACAGAAGAGATGGCGCCCTCCACTGTCATTGAGCTCACAGTGGATGAAGTATCCCAGAAATCCCCAGACTCGGCATCTAGTACCACCACTACCTCCAGGCAACAGGAAGCCAGCAAGGACAAGGGACATGCATCCATCACTGTGTCCAACATTCTGGCCAGGTCTGAAGAAGAAGAGCATATGCTGGTGGAAGAGTCCCCGACTGATGGCTCGACAGAAACTGGGACACAAAAGACAAATCCAGACGAACAGAGGGAGGAGATCGACAAGCAAGCAGAGGCCGAGACCCCGGATGACAAAAGCAGAGATGATGTAGAAAATGAACACGGCAATCAGGCTGAAACTGCTGACGCATCAGCAGGCAATGTAGTTGGAAGCTCTGCAGCATCTATAAATGATGATTCACAAACCCCTGTAACGGTTGATGACAAATCAGAGAGAGAACACGACAAAGGTGAATCCTCAAACTCCGCAGCAGAAAACTCTTTAAATGAGGGTGACACAGAAGTTCCAGCGGTTTCAGAGCAAGGAGATACAACTGCCCACATTTCCCCAGAGCCTGCAGCCTCTCTGCAGAGCAGTGCAGAGGGTGGAGCCTCTGTCTTCAATGAAGATTTGGTAGATGTATCGTCTGTTAGTGACCACGTCCACCCTAGCGATGCTGATGATAGTCAGGAGGAGTCCTCTTATGCTTCTGCTGCTACTGGAGAGGAAAGCGAAGGAGTGAAAAAGGATGATAAACATGGAGATGATGAGGGTGAAGCAGATGATCAGAAAGACCAGGAGCTTAAAACGGAAGGAGAAAAGGTGGAGATGCAGGAGGGCGGAACACCAGACAAGGAAGGTGACTCTGTAGAGAAACAGGTTCCTTGTTTGGACAGTCAGACTCCTCCTGTTGAAACACCTGAGCAAAGTTCCACAGAACCACCCAAAGAAAACGTTACTGAAGCACAGTCTTCCTCCATAGCTGAAACTGCTACGACTGATGAGCAGCCCTCTGTTGCCACGCCAACCTCGTCTGTCCAGGAGGTTGCCGAAGCTTCAGAGACTACATCAGTGAGCCAGCCTTCAGAGAGCAGTGGCACCGCTGCAGGGGAAACCACATCCGGCGCCCCCGACGGTAGCACCACCTCCAGCTCCGACACTCGCAAGAGCACAGACTCTATCAGCAAGACCAAAGAGATCAAAATCGCCCGGCTGGATGTGTCCAACGTGGCCTTAGACACTGAGAGACTTGAACTGAAGGAAACCTCTACACCAGTAGGCATCTGTTTTCTCTTTCTCTTAAAATTCAGATTGCATCACTTCTAAAATTCATATGTTTATATGCTTTTTAACTTTTTTTTTCTTATTTTAATGCTTGTAGTTCCAAACCTAACACCTGCATTCTCCCAGCTCTGTCCCATTTTAAAGCCCTGCACCTTTTCATCTCCAGGAAACAAGCCAGGGTCAGACAGTCACAGCAGGAGATGCAGGAAGTTCCTCCAGCCAGCCGAGAGCTGAAACATCGGCTCCCCGCTCCACCATGTTCCGTATCCCAGAATTCCGTTGGTCCCACATGCATCAGCGCCTCCTCACAGACTTGCTCTTCTCTATTGAGACAGATGTCCAGATGTGGAGGAGGTAGAAAAGCCACTCACTCGCTTTGATTTTACAGTTTTTGACCTCTTAAAGTTTTTAGGAAAAAGCAGAAGGTTTAATCTCAGGAGCTGTCGGACAATTAAGACTTACATTGTATCCTAATTAGTCATTTTCTATGCTGGAAAAAGATAATTTTTCAAGCAAATACAAAACCTATTTAGAAAATGTGAAGGAATTTATTCTCAGAGAATGACTGCCTGGTTTTTTGCAGTGTGAGAGCTTGTAAACCAATGGCCATGGTTGCACTGTTGTAATTTCATTTTGTGATTTACTGTAAAACTTCTTGAACCACAGCTGGTCCACTGTAGGGTTTTGTAAATGCTTCTTTAATTCTAGGTTCTGTTTGTGCTTTTGCTTTTAGTCACTCCACAAAGACCGTTCTGGACTTTGTGAACAGCAGTGAGAACGTCGTGTTTGTGCACAACAGCATACACCTCATCTCCCAGGTGGTGGACAATCTCATTATGGCCTGCGGAGGGATTTTACCTCTACTCTCTGCTGCCACATCTTCCACCGTGAGTCTCTTATTGCTTGCTGATTTTGTTTGTGCTCCCCCTCCTGTCTATATATATGGCTGATGGCAGTAGCCACAGGAAGTTATCAATCCACATTGACCTTTTCCAATCACATTAGACAACAGTTAGCTGCCTCCTAATGTTGTTAGTTTGCTTTTGTCTTGTCTGACCACGGTCATTGCAGCACTGAGTACATGATCCTTCCCCTGACCTATCTGCTGCAGAACTAGGTGGAAGTTCAATTCCATTATACTTCAGCTATATTCAACTTTATGTGACCTGTATTGTATAAGAAAAAAAGTGGGTGTACCGTCAATAAAGTTGCTAAATTCATGCACATTATGATTTTTCTTATTGGATACTTTTTTCTTTGTCTTTGTGTCATTACTTGCTTTGATTTTTTTACATTTTTTTTCCCTTTTAAACTTCCAGCATGAACTAGAAAACATTGAGCCATCCCAAGGCTTGGCAGTGGAGGCATCTGTTACCTTTTTGCAGCGCCTCATCAACCTCGCAGATGTCCTCATCTTTGCTAGCTCCCTCAACTTCACAGAGATAGAAGCTGAGAAAAACATGTCATCAGGGGGCATCCTGCGGCAGTGCCTTCGCCTCGGTAAGCACATGTAATAAGTTAGTCTTTGATACTCTGTTGTAATATTGTCTGATTGCTGTCTTTTATAATTTACTATACAACTTCTAACTATTTCATTTCAACTGATTGAAGTCAATACATAACATTTTTAGTTAAATTTGTTTTGATTTAAGTTTTCAATAAATATATCGGAAATATGTACATCTTTTTTTCTAATACAGCTTTTCGCTTTTAATGCCATAACATATCATCATGCAGACCAGTAATGGCATGTAGTTATTTTGGGATATATTAGAATATAAAAGTTTCCATTTTGATACAAAAACACATTTTACTACATAATGCATTATTTCCATAAGCTTCTCGTTTTTCTAATACATCACAAGTTTAATGGTAATATCAGTCGGCCAAAACTGTTGCTCATAAACATATGATGATTGAGCTTAATTAATTAATTGTAGGGTACATCTATCAACCAGTCACAATGGTCTTGTGAATTTAGAGGGGCTCACTTTTAATTTAGCTAATCAAGTTCATTTAGCCGTGTGTGTGTGTGTGTGTGTAACAGAGCCAATATACAAATTTTAATAGTGTAGCCGTGGTTTTAAGCCACATTGTGCCAGAATAAACTTTACATGATCTTAAAAATGCACAAATATTCACAAAATATTCATAAATGAAGAGGTCAAATGTTATCAGGATATCTCCTCCAATACTTGTTTGAAAAAAGAAAAAAACGTGTATAGTTTTGCTTTGATCCTTCTTTTGGGGCATGTGTGTCCAGTTAATGTTCCAACCAAAAGAATAATGCACAAAATAAAAAATTGAGCTGATACGGAACGATAATAAAATGTTTTCATATTCAACACCTTTTTGATTCAATTCTTGCCCCTTTTCCTTTGTTTCCTTTGTTTATCTCCTCCTTTTGCCACTTTTTTTGTCCCCTTTTGTCAATTCACACATAAGCAGGCTGGACCCTCCCATTTTAGCTTCCTGTTGCTTTTTTTTAACTCTCTCTCCTGCATTGTTTCTTTTCCATGTTCTTCCTTTCAATCTGGGTTACTCGCTCTTTCAGTCTACTCGTATCTGCTTTCTCTTATCATGTTTTTATAACCCCACTGCATGGCAACACTTTCAAATGGCTGCTAGCATGATATAGTGAGTTGTCCATAATGGCCTTGACTACGCTGCACTGCTGCATAGCCTGAAGCCTTGTTCTGCCTTCTGTTCCAGGCTATTAAAGTTTCCTCTGACAGCGTCTAAAGCCTCGACTCACAATTGCTGAATAAAAGATACTGACATTGTTCCATTATTTATTCTTTGTAGTGCACCTTTTTAGCAACAAATATAAACACAGCACACATACAAAGCCCCATGTGAAAGTAGCAGTTTTTCTATAGCAATTTAAATGATTTCTTTGCTCCATTTATGCAACAGTTCATATGCAGGTATCGGATTTTGCTTTTAGAAACAATTAAGGTTACAAACAATAGGGCTGTCAAAATTCAAACTTGTTATCCAGAGAGCGCGTCTTCCCCCTGATCTCATTGCTGCTGTGCAGGTTTTTCAGGAAAATGCCGTCACCATAGCAAAGCTCCGTTATGAAATGAATATTTGATGAGGTATGTGCTTCCCATTGCTGGCACCTAATCTGATTTTGGGAAACTATAACAAGGTTTTAGCATCTCCGCCCCTCCCTCTGCCTCTCCTTTTTTATAAATGGCCGTATGAAAGAGTGGTCCTAATGGAAAAAGCGAGCCCATTTCCAGACGGAATAATTCCCTCCTTCGTAATCTTAATGCAGCAGAGTTAACATTTGTCAGTTGTCAGGCACAGAACATTGGGGGTTGCAAGGGGCTCCGAAGAGGAGCAGTGCATTAAATTACATGGTTAGCGTGTCACTCCCGAACCCACCTAAAGTTAGCGGACAATAAGATATTTTTCCTCTGGCGAAAGGCACATCTTGCTGCCTACTCAGCATGTGCACACCCTAACAGTGTCATTTATTATGGGACCTGCACACAGTGGATATGATTCAAGACAACACCCCTGCACTATGACCTTGAGAGGAGAGGTGGAGCAGAGAAGAGTGAGCGGTGCTGCCAGAGTTGGCCAGAGCACTGACCTTGTCATGGCCCCACTTTTTCTCTTTTGATTTTGTCCTCCTCAGCCCGTCCTTTTCTAGTCTTCCCCATTCACGTCCTGGATTTTTTTTTCTTATTTTAGACACAGAAGCACAACTAAGAGGAATTGAACTTTAGCATATGTTTTTCTGACATTGACCTGTGTATGTATGATGTTGGATAACATCTCATTCTTTGCCCTTCCACAGTGTGTGCTATGGCAGTGAGAAACTGTCTGGAGTGTCAGCAAGCTCAGTTTAAACATGGCGCTGAGGGCTCAGCTCGCAGCTGCACAGCCATGCCCGGCACTGTGCTTGGAACAGCCAAGTCTGCATCTGCACAGGCAAGTGATCCAGATATTTTCCTAAAGTCTTTATCTTCAGAATTTTCCAAGCATTTATTACTTGATTGAACGGGTTTAAATAATAAAACAAAACAAGAAGCTAGAAAATCAATTTTTGCTCTTTGTCATGCTGGCCATTCTTAGTCTAAACACACAAAGAAGAAATTCCCTAAACAGTAAACAGTTTTCCTGCCCTTTTCCCATCCTCAGCGGCTTTGTTCTTTACCCTCTTTTCAAGCCACAGCCAAGTGTTATTGCATTAGCTCATATGTTATTATATTACTACATGTGTCGCTATTTGTTACACCAGACAAGGCCTTTTGTCATTGCCCCTTTGATTTGATATAGTGACTTCCAGTAAAGTTGTGTTGTTCTTCCCTGAACTGAGTGTCAAAGCTCATTTATAATGCAGTGGCTCTATAGAAAAGCCATTATGTTAAGGATGTGATCTCAGGAGGGATAGCATCCCTGAGCTGTTTAACCTTACCATATTCCTTCAGCTGTGTCTACTGTAGAGTGATACAATAGATAATTCTGACTGGTGTAAATCTGCTTGCATTTTTTGCACTTGACTTGCATACATGGCATGTGGTGAGGCAGATTTCTTTTTCTTGCATGCTTGCAGAGTCCCGTTGATGCAGTGACAGGTGGCATGTCTCCAATCAGAGACTTGGATCGGCTCCTTCAAGACATGGACATTAACCGCCTCAGGGCGGTTGTCTTCAGAGATATTGTGAGTTGCACAGCAAAGATGCTTGTACAGTGTTTTCCACTCAACAGTCCTCCGCTTACTTGAGGTGCTTTCTGAAGAAGAAGCATACACAGATTTTTTTAGTGTGTTTTGTTTGTTTCAGGAGGACAGTAAGCAGGCTCAGTTTTTGGCGCTCGCTGTGGTGTATTTCATCTCAGTCCTCATGGTGTCCAAGTATCGTGACATCCTGGAACCCCACAATGACAAGAAACACCCTCATCGCTCCCAGTCTACTAGGAGTACAGGTAAATCATTTCTGTAAAGAAAGAACAGCTGAAATTCCAAAAAGGCTGTCATGCAGTTTAAGATTTATATAGAAAGCCAATGAAATGATTAGCAAAACGTTTATAC
>JBBDHI010000004.1:13995004-14009802 GCA_037177115.1 Craterocephalus stercusmuscarum | reverse complement strand
CAACATCACATTAATAATAGAACATAGAATAGAAATGAATTCTTGAAAGACATTTTACTGTTTTATGAAAAACAGCTTTTCTTAGTTAATGGCAGCAATACGTCTCAGAGTTCAGATCGTTCAACTAAATGCTGTAAAAGTAATGAAAGTGTTTCACCCAATTAGGTTAATTGGTAACAGGTCTGTAGCATGACTGAAAGAGCACCCTTGAGAGGAAAATGGTCTCAGAAGTAACGATGGGCAGAGGTTGAATTATTAGCAGAAAACCTAATTTACAAGTTTTGGAGCAATTTCACAGTAATGATCAATAATATAAAATAAAATTAGAGGGAACTGAGTATATTGCATCATTTACTGTGTATTATTCAGGGAACCTGAAGATGTTTCTTTTAGAATAGCATAAGACCAACATTTATATCGGATGTTTGTTATTGCTGGGTGCTGAAAAAAGAAAACATTCTGAGAACACAGCTGGATTACTGCAGCTCACTTTGTTGGTCTTCCTCAGTCATCCTCATCCCGTCGCCAGCTGTTGCAACAGGTGGAACAATGAGAAGACGTTTCTCCTATTTTAGTCTCACTGCTGGCTGCCTGGATGCATTTTAACATTATTTTTTTTGTCTTTAAGACATTGAATAGTCTCGCCCCATCCTACCTCTCCGAGCTGTAGCAGAAGAATCAGGGTGCTGATCCAGCATGCCTGCAGTCCAGACACACCACCAGTATACAACATGTGTTGCTTCACAAAATACAAAATGGACAGCTCTACCAAAGGATAATCTCAGTAGTTTGGATATTTTTATAGAAGATGTATGGTGCACACCTGTAAACATGGTTTGGCGCCAGCGTTTTATGAGATGGGTTGCCACCATCAAATTCAAAATGGGCTAATATTCTTCAGGAAATGGTAAATGTCCCATATGCATTATGAGATTTGCACATCAGTGTATTGTATTTTTGTTTACATTTTATATACATTTTATTACATTTATATATATGTCCCAACTTTCTTGGAGTTGTGGATATGTGGAGTTGATGGAAAAAAAGCAGTCATTTGCAGTCTTTTTTTATGCTTTTTGCTTCTAAATATAAAGTAAGGTCTGATGTACTTAAAGTTCTCCTATCTGCACTCCTTCTTGTTCCTATGAGGGGAAAAAACTGTTGTATACAATAATTTGCACTAGTATTAACTAGATAAATGAAGACTTTTGGGGAGTATTGTGGGTGTTCACAACTGCTACAAAAAAAGGTTTTTTCAATATCTTCACAGACAGTGGTGGAGCCTCAGGTGGAACGGAGGTGGAGAATGGCTTCTCTCTCAGGAGGTATGATTCTGGCATCGGCGATGACCACGCTTCAACGGCAGCGAGCGACGCAGATCTGTCATCCTCTGGCGGAACTCATGGTCCAGACGCCATCTCAGAGGCTCTGTCGACACTGTCATCTGAGGTCAGACCTGCTCTGTCCGCTGACTCAAAGGGCAAGAATGTGAAAGACATTCTGCGCAGCCTTGTAAGCGGCCCAGCTGATGATATCATGGTGGATCCAAGTCTGCTGCCGCCAGCGTTTCTTGGACCTGTGGGAGACGTGGCCAGAGACTCATCCCTTCAGTTCCGCTCTTTTGATAGGTGAGGGCTAAGGTTCAAACACGGCATGACACCAGGTTAAATAGAGTACATACAGGTTTTTCTCCCGCAGTACACCTTATTGACTGTGGGGAAATAAATCAGAAGATTTCTCTTTTGCTGAGACCTGACAGCTTTGTCAGTTTCTAGAAATACATCTGATATTAAGTCTTGTGATTTTCAAGCTTCGCAGCTGACAGTTTTATGCCATTTATCCCAACATAACTGCAGGGGACTTTTGAAAGTCAGACCTTGAACACATCTCAGCTTGGTATCCTCAGAGGAGGCCCTGGTGGATCTTGAAAAACACTCTTTCCAAACTGACTCTCAGTCTGACTCCTTTTCTCTTGAAGTTTCATTGTTCTTTGTTGGCTGTCAATGCAGCCCCTCATCCAAGGCAAAGTGCTTTACAAAGAACCTGCCTCAAAAAGAGGAGTCCTATCTGTGATGATGAGACAGGCAGACAAAGCTGACGGAAAGCTGTTTGTTTTCACTTTCCAAGTGATACTAAACAGCACGTTTTCTTCTTTGCTTGACTGTATAGAATTCATATTGTGCTTTTCCCCTATTTTATTTGGAATTGTAATAAAAAAGGGGGAAAAAAAACAATAATAATTGTAATAAAAACGTATTTGTGTTACTAGTGTGAGGTGAACACTCAGGCATAAGGCTTCAAAAGCAAAGCGGGGTACCAAAGCCCCAGACGGGCCCAGGTGAGAGAGGATGGCTATTGGTCTGGTTTGCATTTGGACTGTTGATTCTCAGGCATTTTACACACAGCAGAGGTGGGGTTCGGGGTGCAGAGGAAGAAAAAGAGAGACAAGAGAAAGGGGGGAGATGTGTGTCAAGTCAAAGTTCTCGTGTTTTTTGAAGAAAATATTCCTACATTTTACTCCCTCTCACTCACAAACACAGTCAGTCTGCCTGCCCCCAACTGTGGGAATTCCACAGCATCTCTGTGATCGCGTGTCTTTATCTGAGGAATGCTTTGTCAGGTCTCAGGGCGCTCCTCATATCAGGGGGATTAGACTGGCTCCTGTCCGCTGAGCACACTCAGTGGGAAGAGAGGACGTCAGGAGAGCTGGAGAACGTAGACTAACAGCTCACTCGATACCTATGGGAGCCTCTTCATGCAAACGTAGTCACAGACTCTACTTTACTTTTAAGGAAAAGATTAAAGCGTCTTGGAGGGTGTTTGACTCACCTGCATATAATCATTTCATTATTAAAGCGAACTACTGGCTGATATTGATCTATAACTTTTATATAAAACATCAAAACAAATGCCTTAATAGTCTGAAAAGATTTCACTTTAAAAATTAACTCTCCACAGCAAATGGTCTTTGTTGTGTTAGCGGCAAAATCAACAGTCACACACAGCACAACGCAAATGTTAACACTCACTTCAAAAAGCCTCTCCAGCAACGGGGAGACGTGCGTCTGCAAATCTGTGTTTGGTCAAGCACTTTCTGCACTCACTGTGGCACAGTTTTCTTTAGCAGCTGGATGATTTGTCCTGCATTTACACAAAACTGTAATGATAAAGGAACATACCGTGATATGCATAAATGTTGCCCTGTGATGTGGCATGTTGTTCATAAAACTCTGTGTCTGTAAAGCATAACAGTCACCAGCCTTATACTTGAAACTGGCAAATCTGTGTAATGAACAGCTGAGTCTGTTGTAAATTATGTTGTAATTCATTCAGAATTATAGAACTGATTTCTGTTTGGCATTAGAAAAATGTTTTGCTTATCAGAACTTAGATACATTTTCTGGTGATTTTAGTGAAAAATGTTCATAGTTCAGCATTAAAACCAAGCCTTTATTCTACCCAGATTCCTAATATTCCACCATTGGAAAGTCTCCCTGCTGAGATGCCTTGTAAGTTTGACATCACTGTATCAGGTGGACCATACAGTTGATCGAACTAGCAGATATTTAGTTTCTTTGTCCCTTTTTTAATCAGCCAACTGTCTTTCAACTCTTACCATTACCAGTTAGCTTATGACATATGCTGATGAGTTCCAATGGTGTTTATTCATTTGTAATAGCTCCATCACTGCTCAGGATCTCCCACTAACCAGTCAGTCTCCCAGTGACACCAGTCCAAGCCAGAGCTGACATTCTACACTGACATCTCCTGTCAAAACATGGCAACTTTCAGCTTGCCCAGAGGGCAGGATTTATGAGCGCATTGCATGAAAAAAGCAGGGATCTCCCAGATAAAAACCGGGGGCGGGTCAGAGGGTGAAGTATCCAAACTGATTTATTTACTAGTGGAGACCTGCTGGATTTCTCCCATGCATTTCTCAGCTATGCCCCTGTTATGACAGCCAGTCTGCAAATATTTGCTGATACTAACCAGAACTAAACAGTGTCATTGTACAAGTCTGTGATTTAGACTGCACAGTTCAGCTGCATATGTGAGTGTTAGACACTAGGATATACATGGTGCAGTTGTTTGCATTCCTGATATCAGACTCTACATGCATGTGGGAGCTGATGTGCAGATGAGTTGTGTTGTTGGTCAAATTTCGTTAATGAACTGCCGATGGTAAGCAGTACATTATTTTACATATTTTATATTTTACTATGGAGGTTTCAATCTATAACATATTTATGTAATTTGGATGACTGTTACAACAACATATATTTCTTCATGATGCTAGATGTCTTCACATGGCAAAGACTGACATTACCATACTGAATATATTTGTGGTGTGAAAGAAGGGAGAGAGAAAAGAAGAGAAAAGTAGTGGTGAGAACAACAAAAAGGCTAGGCTGCATCAGTATCACCTGTTCAGTTTAATTAGGAAACAATCGGTCGCTACACCTGCAAGGAAACGGAAAACCACCTGAAACATCAAGAAAAACAAAGCTGACAAATATCAGGAGCACCTACAAGACAAACAAGCTGGAACGTTTTATCATTAAATTTGGAATATTCAGGCAGTCTGTCCAATTATTTGGCATGTTAAATAATGTTTTTTTAACATCAAAGTGAATCATTACTTTAGTATTAAATTAACATTAACTAACATAGATTGCCCTTATAAAATATAATTCTATAGAGCTCCATGTAACTGCACACTGATAACAAAATAAACAAAAATGGTAGGGGTTAGGGTAACCCACAGCTGCAGAACATTTTCACCATTTTCTTAAATTTAGTTCTTCAACAAACCAGATGGCCCAAGTCAGAGTCCCCAACACAAAAATGAATTTGAACAAATTTTCATGTAACATAAATTTGATATTCCTTTTGTTAAAAAGAAAAAAAAAAGGAAGGTTGTTCACAGTTGCATGTTTTTTACAATATCTGTACTTTGGACCTGCAAAGTCAGTCTTTAAGTAATCTTACTGACAATTTTCATTGTTTTTATAAATAAAGCATATGAGAATTTATTACAAATGCATTTTCTTAGAGTGCAGATTGACTGAAATCAAGGCTTTGAACTACATCTGTTACATAAAGTCTTTGTTTCTCATCACAAAAG
The DNA here is from genome assembly GCA_037177115.1 of Craterocephalus stercusmuscarum. Lineage (NCBI taxonomy): Eukaryota > Metazoa > Chordata > Actinopteri > Atheriniformes > Atherinidae > Craterocephalus > Craterocephalus stercusmuscarum. Next base: position 14,004,677 of record JBBDHI010000004.1, on the reverse strand, counting down.
ATGTTGCAGTTCTTTATTCGTCTGGGTTTGTTTGGTGTGTGGAATAAAATCTTAAATTACCTTTCCAACATTGGTCACATACTGTAAACAGTGCAGCAATCTCTTGATTCATCACTTGATTCCTGAATCTGTTTTGTCATCCATAGGACTTATCCTCCATTCTCAACCTGACGCATTACAGTATATGACGTTGTGGACTTCACGGGAGTGTGGTCAGCTGTAATGCTTTTTGGAGCCTTTGTGTGCATTGCGTTGCAGGAAAGGGATCTAGACTAATTGAGCTGTGGTGAAGTAAACAGACATGTTGTGACTTGTGCTTGCACCTGAAATAGCAGAGATTACTTGAATTGGGCGTTTATTGTACTTATTCACTGTGTGTTGAGGGCATTAAATAATTCAGTCTCAGCTTTTCATCCACACACACACATACAATTTGCTTTGGGATCCGGTTTGTGGGTTTAGAGGGGCCGCTGACGGCTGATTAATCGACTGGGGCGGCCCACTCGTGATAAGTGTGGCTAATGACCTGCTGAATAATTCACTGGGCCTTTGCAGGGGAGCAGATGGAAGGCCAAACACACCCATGGACATGATCACCATCAGACTCCTCCACATTTAAGTGTACACGCATATGCATGTATTACAATATTTGTAGGCAAATTCACACACACACACACTTCCAGTCTCCACACACCAGGGACCTTATCTGTCCGTCTCTCTACTGCTGTTGACACCCAGAGTGCTTCATGTCAGCGCCGCCCCTGCTCTCTGATACTGCCATCCAGTTCAATCACTATCTAAACAAAAAGACCCACCAAAACTTTGCAGATACTTTTATCTTCACTCTTACAGGCTATCAAGACTAATTTCCTTCAGCTCTATCATTACTTGTCCTTCCATGTAACATGATGCAGCTTATCACTATTTTATTTTAAGTCAAGCTCTTTAGACTTTGCTGCAGCTCTTGTATTTTCTATTGAAACAACCCTAAGTTGTCAGAGTTTAATAATGCAACTGTAACGTTTAAATAGCTCTGATCATCATGTTGATGCAGCCTTTGATTTTATGGCCAGGTGTCTGTCTGCATCCCAGGAAACCCTGATTCAAAAATCCTATTTTGTGCATGGAAATATGGAGACACTGACACCAGGATGATGGCAGAAATCCGCCTGCTTCTTCTCACTATTTTATAGATTCAATTGTGTGCATTTGATGTATTGGTGCAAATCTGTGTTGGTTTGTGTTTCTGAGAGGTAGCAGTATCCAGTGATTAGACCCGGCTTTCCCTGTGTCAGCACTGATAAGCAGTGCCAGGCTTTCTTTGATATGGCCAGTGGTCTGTCAGAACCCCAGTCTAAACTGACACCTTATCTGCATGCTGCTCTCCTCCCATCCTCTGTTTGCTGGCTGGGAATTGAACTCGACTTGCTAGTACCACATCACTCTAAGAAACACTTCTTGTTGCTTTACAAGATCAGAATCTCGAGTGTGAACTACTGATATCAAGATTAATTATAGAAACAAATGTAATGCAGAAAGGGGGCACTTTCCCATCGTACAAGAATATTCGAGCCAAGTAAAGGGATTTAGCCCCAAGTCAACTGCAAAGAGAAGGCTTTAGAATACAGAAAGATGCTCACAGAAAAATGTGAACCATAAATTACTCTCAAGATAGAGAGGTTGCAAATTTAGCCAAAAATGTTACTAAAGACCAGTTCTGCAGCTGCATCATTTAGAAAGATGAAATTGAAGGTAACCAGAATGAGGGCAACAAATTGATACAGACACTTGGAATAGTTCATGATCCTACACATTCAACATCATCAGTAACAGATGGAGGCAGCGTGGTAGGAGGCCTGAACATATTTCCAGTGATAGACCGTCATCAGTGTATGGTGATGTGATGGGAGACCAAAACAAATGAATTCTAATGAGTACAGACGAGGTGTCTACAAAACTCATTTCACAGAATTTCAAATATGGACAATGGCACAAACGCAGTGTGAAAAACAAGCCAGGAGTTTTTGATAAGAAATTATTTTTTCTGCATTTGTGTTAATTACCTAATGTCAAACTAATCAAATTAAATTTTTCTTGCTAAGGACAGAACTAAGGGCAAAAAAGTCATAAACAGAATGACTAAATGCCAAAGATGTATGAATAAAAAGTCAGTCAAGATGTTGTAAATGGGAAGTCTTGCAAAAAGAAATGTGCTGATATTTCCAGTGATCTCTGTCTATGTTAAATGCATAACACTAAATCCCCAATATTCCCACTGTGTCCATGCCAATGATCCAAGCCTGTCTACTTCGAGGCAGTGGTCTCACATTCCCTATGTTAATCAAAGGTATAAGGTGTTGGTCCTGCCCTACATATTACATGTCTTCTCTTCATTTTGTCTAGATTTAGAATACTATTCCAGACAAAACTTGGTCTGCAGCTCTATCAGCTGCTCCTGCATATAAACAATTCTCTGTTAGCAAGGTTACTCATCGCTTCAGATTCTAAAAAGTCCCAGTACCGCCAGCAAACATGCCAAGAATTTAAATAGGGTGCAAATATTCTGGACCTAACTTTGTTTTCTTTACAATGAACAGTACTCTAAAGATGGGAAGCCATTGCCAGTAAACTTTATTCTCATCTGTGGAAAAGTTCCTGTCGTTTCTCCTGCTGTGATGGTGGTGTTGCAGCCACTGTGTGAAAAGGCCTCGCCAGCATTTTCTCACAATACTTTCGTCAGGGTAACTATAAATTAATCATTTGTTTCTTCTGCCCACAGAAGTGTTGTCGTTGGACCCAAGAAAGCGGGCATGACGCCATCCTCAAGCACTTCCAGCTCCGTCCAGACATCCACTGCTGCCTCTGTGTCTGCTGGGACAACAGTCGACAGCGTAGCTGTGGTATCTTCTGGCGATGCCTCCCAGGGCACCTCTACAGACTCCACAGCTTGTGAGAACACACTCTCTTGTGCATGCAATCACTCACAACATTAATAAATGAATAAAGCTGTAGTAGCACAATGGCAGTGTTCCAGTGAGGGCAGCGTTAAGTCAAAGCTCGGATGAGTCTGCACAGAAAAAGTCAATATTTATTTAGAGAGCTTGCTCCTCAGTGTGTCTGGTAGAATAATATTGTTTGTACAATGTAATCCATTTAACATGAGAGCGGGCAGTATGAAAACATCTGGGTGACACTAATTCACTTGTAATAGCTGCATCACCCATAGTTTTTTTTATTTTAAATATATTGAAAATGAATAAGCGTAAAGGCATTCATCTTCGTAGCCGATTTCTCAATTTTAGTGATTGTAAAAGTAATGCAAGTAGAGAGAGAGAAGATGAGCTAATCAACCTTGATTTTCCAGGTAGATGTTTTGTACATTACACAGAGTTATGGTAGTAGATGAAATCTCCTGTATTAAAGCTGAGCCAGTTTTTTTCTGTATGAAGAAGTAAAACTGTTGATTGCCGATTCAGAAGTGATATTAAATCAGAGTGTCAGCAGCTCGGAGTCCTTAGTGCGTGTAAAAGTGTAATGTTTTCTCTTTGAGGAGTCTGTGTGTTTAAGAGAGGGAGGTTTGACATCAGTTCCTCAGAGTGCGTGCCTTTGTATGCTGTGCGTGCTCGCCATAAATAAGCTAACTTTATCCATGGGGTGTGTAGAGTGAGCGAGCAACGTTGAGTAAATACGCTTTGGGAGTGTGTGTTTTAGTGGGGCAGTGGGAGGACTAATGGAGATGTTCGTTTGCTCCTCTTTGTTTGAAGGAGCTACTTCAGCTCGAGAGGGATACTCTCCCCAGGCCCACATGGCACTGTTTAACACCTTACATACACACATGTACACACATTCCAGCACACATTACACTGTCTGTCATTCCTGAAGAGTTATCCCTGCTTGGAGACTGTCTTGGTTAGAAAAACAAGCCCGATGAAACACCAGAAGAATCCCCCTCCTCCATATTCAGCTGGGCATTAGCTTATTTATGAGCCACAGGGAAGAGAATTTACTGCCAGATCAATCAAAGACAGACTTTGTAGCTTGTGTGCCTCTGTGTCCAGAATTAAGCCATAAAGCACCTTTTAGTTGTATAATGAAACGGTCACAAAAACAGCCCAGAGGGGTAAATTGGTATGTAATGACTTAATGAGGAAAAATGATTGGGGAAAAAACCCAAAACAAATAGCCTTCTTTTGGTTATTTCACATTCAGATCCAGGCTGGGTGAAAAACCATAATAAATACTTGATGCATTGCATGGATTAGAGTAAAAAATTTATATTAATATTGACAGTTTGACAAAACGCAAGTGAGTAACATCGTCAGCCTCTCAGTGACTGAATAGTAAATTGATAAGACATATTGTGGTTAGACGAGATCATCCACTATAAAAGTCTACTTTTACCCCCACTTGCCCTATTTGGCCATAAATCTCCTTATTCTATACATTTGAATGGAGACCATTGTGTTATTTCATAAGAGGCATATTTCTGCACAAGTTTATGGTGCGACTGTTCACATAATGTATTACTGTGCGTGTGTGTATGTGTTCTTGTCCAACATCCAGACTAATAACAGAGTTCTTTGGTTTCTCCCTGCAGCAGGCGGCCAGGCTCCAGCCAGCACTAGCCTGCCATCTGTCCCCCCACTCTCCCCTGTGACCCAGAACACAGCCCCCAATATGAGGTGATTCATCTTCTATTCTTTGCCTTTCTATTGCACCTTCATGTGCTATCAGCTGTTCATGCATGTGAGGATACACACTTATTTTTGCATATCGGCCTAATTTCTTTATTTTGTGTGTTGCATTGTTTTTCTGTTCTATTGAAACAAGGTTTTTTGCTCATATTAAAAACATGTTTTGATATTTTTTCTGTGTTAACTTGGGGAGTTGCAAACAGCTTAACTCTTCTCAACATGTACTTTGTGTCTGTGTTTGCTGTCTGGATTATCTCCCTCACTTTTCAGCATCACAGAGCGCCTGGAGCACGCTCTCGAAAAGGCAGCTCCTCTACTGCGGGAGATTTTTGTCGACTTTGCCCCCTTTCTCTCTCGCACCCTGCTTGGCAGTCATGGACAAGAGCTGCTTATTGAGGGCACAAGTGAGTACAACATAATTGAAAAAAAAATTTTTCTTTGAAAATACAAAGCAAAACAATAGGTTGCAGTGTTTCTTTACAGCAACCGTACAAACCTTGAGGATACAAGGTTCCTTATTTAAGTCCAATAATACCTCCAGACAGTTTATCCAATACTGTGATGAGCTGCATAGGGCCAGGAGCTTGCTAGTTGAGCTTAAGGTTTTCAGGGGGCCAGGTCAGAGGCCAGCCCACTAATAGCTGTGTTTGGGATGTCTGCTGCCACCAAACAAAATGGAAAGTTGATTGATAGCTGCAGGGGAAGGCGTGTGTATGTGTGTTTGTCTGAATGCAGTAGCATATGAGTCTGTGTCATATGAAGAGCAACTGAAAAACCAAAGACTTTGCTGACCCCCCATCACCACCCACCCACCCACACACACACACACACTCACACCACTTATATGCCTCTACAGATTCTGAACACTTTACTGGCCCCCTGCCCTCTAAAAGCCCAGGGCGTGCCATCAGGGATCAATGGGACATATGTTGGCCAAATCAGAGCTGTAATACAAGGCCCAAATATGTATTAGTTTACAGTAACATCATGTCGACTCATTAGGCCCATCAATACTGTTTGCTCCCTTGCAGATGGCCCGGGGTCGACTGATCCCTGTTCGTGCAAATCTAAGTTTGTGCATGTGTTATCAGGAATACATGGAAAACTTTAGAAGTAAAACACGCAAAATGTTTCTGAAAGGCTCTTTTATTTTCTTCTTTTTTGTGTGTGTGCGTTTCTGCAGGCCTGGTGTGTATGAAGTCCAGCAGCTCCGTGGTGGAGCTCGTAATGCTTCTGTGTTCTCAGGCAAGTCTGGCATCTTTATCTTTCCCTACCCCTGTCCTCTTCTCTTCTGCCCGTCTGATTTATCAGGCTCACCTTGAGTGCAGTAAATCCACCGAGCCTTATCTCCCCTCCACTCTCCCTCGTCTACCTTTCCGCGTTCGCCCCTTTCACCCTTTAGCGAGAGCGGAGAAATCAGAGAAGAGGCATCTTCGGCTGCAAATATTGGTTTGAGGGTCAAGGGTGGACGACCTGTCCACGTCACCTTTGACCCGTGAGCCGGCCCTTGTGGCCTGGACCAAACTGATGAGGAGGGATAATGTAGATTTGATGGTGCTTTGCATTGATTACCCCTCTCTTCTCTGTTGTCTTGTGGGTGGGTTGTTGCCAAGTTTATTTAGCTACTGCTGGATTCATGAATACTAATTCCAGGATCATAAGCAGGCGTGGGTAGATCAATGATCGGGCTTGTCAATAGATCACTCCAGGATGGCCGATTACCATTAAGAGGCAAGAAGCTACTGAAAGCTTTCTACTGCACAAGTACAGTGTATCATATGAGAACATTAATTCAGGATAAAAACACCCAAAGAGACTCTATATACGATCTCAGTGACAAGGACAGCAGATAATAATTTCCCCTCTGGTGTTGTTTTGTGTGTGTCTTAAAAATAAGGCTTTCCAATAATAAAACAAACAAACAAAAAAAATAAAACACAAAAACCGCATCTGATTAATGACACCTCTCTCACCACCGCACTCTGCTTTTTTATCAGTTTCATTTCCGAAAGAAAAAGTGCCTGTCATTTCTTCCCTCCACCTTTTAACTCCCCACGTTTTTTTGGTTCCCATTATTCACTTTGCTTCCTCTCAAAAAAAGGTAATACAGCCGAATTACACATCTGTTTGGATGTCAGTGGCCATGCATAGATTTGGGCTAGTGGGACTCAGAAAGGGAATGTGAGCCCCATAATGTCCAGACACGAAGGAATAGCAGGAGTGAAGGCGAGATAGAAAACCAAAGAGAGAAGAATGACAGGCACTAATGCACCTATTTGTCATATCTGTCAGGGTGTTGTTTAATGCTAATCTAATCAAAGGCAGAATCTCGGTGATTGCTCCACTGCGCAGCTCATGCCTCACTTCCCCCCTTGGTCCATAGCCCAAGCTATTTCTTCCTTTCTCCAAGCTCCAAGCTATCCCACCCCATTTCTGCAATGCACACACACACGCACACAAATGCACACACATACCCTTTAAGTGAGAGGACCAGGGATTGGCTAGTGCTGTGTTGATTGCTTCAATAAATCATCCAACCAAATTCTCTCACAGCTAATGCAAATGTAATTTTATTGTTGTGTGAAGGGGGGAGGAAGGAGGGGCAGGAAGGTGGGAATGATATGCTGCTTCTCACCGGGGAAAAGAGGAAAACAGGGACAGAATTTCCTCTGGGCTAAATTACAATGTATAATTATTTGTGTGTTTGTTCTTCATGTAAAGCGGCGAGAGTGAGCCAGCTCCATGATTGATGACGTTATTTAGCAAAGTTTGTTGGGCCCTCTGGCACAGGAAGCGCTCAATTCTCACACAGGAAGTGGCTCTGTGGCCATCTTGAGATTTTCTCTGCCTTCGAGCCAACCAGAGAATGGAGAAGATGGAGATGATTTTGATTGATTTTTTTTTTCTTCCCCCTTTTTCCTCCCCAACCCCACACCTTCATCAGAGATGTGATGCGATACCATCTCTGTGAAATTTTAATTAATTTCCCAAGCTTGGAGATGGAGTGCAGCCAGGGTTAGGGGTCAGGAGGCTGGGGACCACAGAGCAGTTTTTAATCAGGGAACCTCTGAAAGTTCCATTGGCGTACACATTAGCTTGGCATTGAGGAGGGGATTGTAAACCGCTGTTTGATAGTGGCTCTTTTCGAAATCAGTACAACAGCACTCCCAATTAAAGGACCATTTTGATCAGACATTAACTGTTGGGGTGGCAAGCTGCCTTGTTCTCATCTGTAATATTGATCCTTATGGACTTCTGAATATACAAAGCAAGGATTAATGATCAGTAACTGTTTCTTACCAAAAACCACGACTGATACGTTCATGTTTCTGCATCGTTGATGTTAATTCGGAATATCTGTGTTTAAGGGCTGCATTTTACACGTCATGTGCTTTCTTGATTAATTGGAGTTCAATTTCTTGGTTCATCATTTGATCCATAAGACAATAGAATAGCGCAATAATAATGTCAGACATGTAGGGCTGTATGGTACTGAAAATGTGTGGTTACTGTTATATCAATACGAAAAATATTATGGTAAAGGGATATTGACATAGAATTAGACAAGTGCAGTGATGTTGCTAGGTATGCATCTTCCATCCCTGACATATTAAAATCTGCAAGAATTTTTTGGCTTTAAACTCCCGCTGCACTATTGATGCATCCTGGGTACAAAGCTATTTTTTTTCCATGAAAAACTATACATTGTTTAAAAGTACAGTAACTTGCAAAAGAAACTTAATCAACAGATCTGACAAGTGCTGAGTCCAGCCTCTGCGCGTCTTTGATCTCTGTACATACAGTATCGTAACATCCTAGTTTAGCTGGTACCAAAACAACTAGCCAATTACAGAAGATTTCATTTAAAAGTTAAAGATACAAACTTCATAGTAATTAAACTCATGTTTCTACTTCCTGATGATGAGCTCTTTTGTGTTAATGTTTTAATGTTTAATGGACATGCTGCAATAAAATAGATAAAACATCCTGCAGGAGCATGGAGAATGGCAGCCGCCATTTTGTTATGTTCAGATGGCATCTGCACAAACATCCTGCTTCTGACGAGATCCTGTTTTCACATTTAAGCAGAAAAGAAAATTTATTTGAATTTTGTATGTTATGGTACTGTGAGAGTTGTATTTAATTATAATATTTTCAGTTTAAATTTCTGAATTTGAATTCTATTAGTTTTATATAGTATTTGTACGTGAATATGTTAATAACCATGTCATAGATAGATGGGTAGATAGATGGATAATAAATATTTCCCTTCAAGGAGGGGTTCCACCTTCTACAATTAAGTTAAAAGCATTTTCAATAAATAAATGAACACACTAAGTTAAAATTCCAATAAAAAACAGTCAATGGAAAATTGAAAAAAAAATCAGTAGAGGTATGCTTACACATGAAAAATCTTTCCCTGAGATGATGTGTGCACATGTGTGGGAGGAAAGCTCAGGAGATGTTATTAAACAGTTTGATAGCCGTGGGGATGAAAAATTTCCTGAAAGAACTTGGTTCTGCAGCGCAGTGAGAGGCTCCTGCTCCTTTGCTGCTACAGGAATCTGTGCAGAGGGTTTTCACTGTTGTCCATTACAGACTTCAGTTTACTGAACATAACCCTTACCACTACAGTTCTGTGTCCAGTCTCTTTCCCCGCACAGAGCACTCCCTTTTTCACCAGTCTGTCCAGCCTCTTTCAATTTTTGTCGGTAGGGCAGTGTGGAGACACCGTACAGTACAATAGAAGAATATAAGAAATAAAAAGGATGATGTTAAGTGGGGACCCATTGAAATTCCCTGGGACCCACTCAAATTGCCATCTATGGGTCCTGGCGACTCACCACACTGAAGTGGTGAGTTTTGTTGATATGTTGTTTACATACCTATCAACATGACTTGTACAGGACTGTCTCAGAAAATTAGAATATTGTGATAAAGTTCTTAATTTCCTGTAATGCAATTAAAAAACATGAAAT
>JBBDHI010000004.1:13874178-13892686 GCA_037177115.1 Craterocephalus stercusmuscarum | reverse complement strand
AAAAAAAGTATGTCAATAAATTTGCTTTCTAACTAACTCTGCTTAATCAGACCAACAAGATGAATTTCCTGTCTCTGTTCTGACTGGAATGGTGTACATATTTTGTGAAAGCTGTGCGCGTTCTGACATTACTCAGCCTCTCAGACTCTCACGGAAAATGTGAAGTCCCTATAAACTTAATCTCCAGGATGTTTTATGTGTTCTCTCGCAAATCTTTTTTTGCACTAAAGCTTCAGTGGAGGTTCATCTAAGTGTGGGCTCTTTGAAAATGGCTGATATACTGTATAAACAGCAAAGTGTTTGTTGGATGACACTGAAGGTTTCATACTTCTGTGTGCATCTGCACATTTTCAGCACGTAAGTTTGCGTTTGCTTTTATCACTTCCAGCCAGTAACGTGGGTGCTCATCGTCGTCAGATCTCCGACCTGCTGGATCAGAGCATTCAGATCAGTTCGCAGTGTTTTGTCATCACAGCCGACAACCGTTTCATCCTTCTGTGTGGCTTCTGGGACAAGAGCTTCCGGGTCTACTCCACTGACTCAGGTACTGTATAATGCATCATGTTTGATCTCCAGTGTGCTTTAATGTTCCTCCTTTTAACTGGAGAAGCAGTGAGTAACATTTATGGTGTCAAAGGTCTTCCCGAACCATTTCCAGAACTGTCTTACAACTGCCCGACAGAGAGATCAGGTTGTTATAAGCATCATACCCAACTCATATAAACATTAGCCTTATCATATATATATACATGCTGCATTTATGTGTCTGCAGTATCAAATTTGTATGAAGATAAGGCAAAATATTTATTGATATCGAAATCACATTTAGATTTACTTGCTGTGGGTCCACATACATGGAAGATCCATAGATACCACAGACTTGTTACTTTCATACACATGACCAGTATGCACACACACACGCATACACACACACACAAGAATACCATCAGGTCAAGGGTCCTAAATGAAACTGTCTGAAGCTTCATCTCTCTGCCCTGCTCCTCACCACTCCCCCCCCAAAGTCCCATTCAGAATACTACATGCATCTATACAACAGCCTCCAATTCAATTTCTACAAGCCGGGCCCTCCCTGTCTTTTCTAGAGGAGGGAGGAACAGAGGGACGGGAGCACAAAGATAGCTCTATTGTGCGGCTGCCACCAGGGTGTACGACCGTAAAGCGAACACAGTTTAATCGCATGCGCTCAACAGCTGCCACCAAGGTCCCTAATTCCCCCAGGTTAAAGAACGGAGGGATTTGATCAATTACAACACTTGATTGGTACACGTGCACAGAACACCGCCGTATACGCCAGCATGCACACATCCAATTCGATTTGTCTCTTTGCATGTATGTGTGTGTGTGTGTGTGTGTGTGTGAGCAGAAGAGCGTGCATTTAATATGAGGTGCATGGTAGCCATTATTGCAGCCGCCATCATTACTTATTTTCCCCTGTTTATAAAAATGTCAAACATTTCAAATCTTTGATGTCTCTTTCCTTCTTTGAAAGTTGAGTCAGTAACCGGCTATTTTTATAATGATTACTGTCGCTTCAGTGAGAAACGGCTTAATTATCCCGGGATGGGGATTCTGACACCCAAACAGGAATGTCTTGTGTTGCAAACTCTCCGCAGTTTGATTGCAGAGGTCACACTTTGAGAAGCGTAATGAGTATTAGGCAGTTAGACAGTGGAGCTGCGGTCTCCAAACCTGACAGCAATTAGCCTCTTTACATATACACACCGGACGTGCGCAGACACGCGCACCAAGTTGAAGCAAATATTTATTCTTGTCTGGGAATGAACAGAAGTCTGATCTTGTGTGGATCAATGAGAAGAGCAGACAAATGATCAACAATCACATGCCAGCAAGTTAAGAGTTATGTCAAACAGTAAATGCACGGCGTGAATTTACAACTCGCTTGCATTTTTAAAACGGTTTCTTTGTTTTTATGTATTCCGTGTCATTCTTTGCACTTTTTTTTAAATAGTGGAGGGATGTAATTCTGTCTTTGTATGCTGTTTGCAGGCAAACTGACTCAGATAGTGTTCGGGCACCGGGATGTGGTGACGTGTCTCACCCGCTCTGAGTCATATATCGGGGGAGACTGCTACGTCCTGTCAGGCTCCAGAGATGCCACATTACTGCTGTGGTACTGGAATGGAAAGCACTGCAACATTGGAGAGAGCCCTGGCAGTGAGTACACAGCCCGATATGGCACGCACACACACACACACACACACACTGAGGTATTCTCTGAGTGCTCGCTCTCAGACAGTTGTGACTGTGTGATTTACGGCCTCCCTCTGCAAAGTAACAACTAGTTTCATCTGACCGGGCCAGGCCTCCTGCATACAGATTGGATTTCGCAACACTGTCACACCAGGAACAGCTTTCGATAATGTGTTTGGGATTGTAGCGTGTGTTTCTCCAAGGCCCAGATATGGTGTGTGTGAGAATCTGTCTTTAATGTGAGTGAAAGTGAGGGCCACTTAGAGACGTTAAATGTGACGTTGGGGGTCGTCGGCCAGCACATGAAAGTTCACCACCATCTGAGGGCCACGGGGTCACGCTAGTCGATAAAAGTGAAAAATGTCGCGGGCCTCCCTTGCGTTGCCATAACATATGGCATTAGCTACGATCAAAGCATTGCAGTCGCATTGCTCAGTCCTGAGCCTTCTTGGTGCTAATTTGGCGGGTTTAGATTGGGCTACATGTTGTCAAGTGATCTATTACAAATGGGATGAAATTTATGACAAATTGTGATTTAGTTAATAAGCCCCTGCTGGTGTTTTTTTATATGGAAGGCAAAGTCTGAATCCAAATGAAAATATGGAATTTTAGATATAACCCAAAATAATCGGATCATTATCAGAGCTTAGAAAATTGAGTTCACTTAACATTCCCTGAATACATGACATTGTACTGTAATTCATCATTTCAACTTCATTTGATAACAAAAATTCTTAAAAGATAAATAACATTTGTTTCATTTTATGATGAATGTTTTTACATGCAGATGTGCATGTCAGTCTAACATTTGTGCTTGTTACTACGCTGAAGCTGGAGGGGTAGACAAAGCCCACGTCACCCCTTCCTCTCACCACGCAAAGTGATGCTCCATTGCCCCAGACCACAGGACGCTCTTCCAGACATGAAGTTATCCTGCACGCACGCACACACACACACACACACACACACACGCTCACGCTCACAAAAGACCGACAGCAGACTCTCTTTATTCTGCTTCCAAACACTCAAACACTGCACAAACACTTAAACAAGAGTGCACACAAACACACACATTCTTTTCACGAATAATGGTCTGTGGACATCCCACACACTTCATAAGCTTGACACAAGTGCATCTGAATGGCTGATATGCACATGAACACGCTGACCTATGCACTCTGGGTTCCTGCTGTACAGGGAGGCAGATTACACAGACACTACTGACATCTTCTGGCAAGATAAAAGACATGTTCAGTCAGAGATTTATGCTGTAATCATATGCTTCTTTTTTTATTATAAAGTAAAAAAAATTTCCTCTTGTCTTTCATAGTTGTATGAAAGGCATAAATTTACATTTGTTAATGTATGTAATATTCCTTTTGTTATTCATGCTGGAATTCAATGCTGTACAAGTTGATTTTGACAGCGATTGCAGCACATGGACTTAGCATTTCTGTTGTCGGCACACTCCTATAATGAATTAATGTTTATGGGGAAAACATAGTTAAAACCTAACATCAGCTGTACAACAAATCTTACCCTTACAAACACAGATGAAGGTGATTGCTTTGCAGATTTTAGCAAATGAAATATTAACGCTTCTCACTGAAATATTCAATGATCAGCAATGCCCAGCAATACAAAACATCTGAAATGATGTTTCTGTTCATTTATTATAACCTGGTTTCCCATTTGTCGTACAGTTTATTTTAATTTTTAGTAAACATGATGAGTTCACTTGCAATCTTAGTGGAAATAACCTAACCTGTTATTCATGAACTTGGGTTTCCCATTAACTTTTCCTGGACTATTGTTACCAGCAAGACATAAAAAGATATCTCATCTTGAAGTCCAGTTGCTCACAAACTATGCTCACTATGTTTGTATTTTTGTGGTGTTTTTATGCATGGATGTTGGGTTAGATTTATCATTTATTGAAGACAATATATCTACTGACTGATAATTACATTCAGGTTTTTCTCAGTATATTGCACATTTCTAGTTAGCTTAGATCAGTGGTTCGCAACCCCAAGGAAGTCCCTTTAAGAGCACAGGGTGTCCCGGAGCCTTTGACCATTCAGAGCCATTGTGATTAAAAGATCATGTCCTCACAAAGATAGTGTGTCTGTCCAAGGTTTTCTTTTTTTTTTGTTTGAATTATTTGGGCATTTCGTTCACATGAAACTGCTGTTTTAGGGGCCAGAAAACCAGAATTTTTTAAACCATCTCCCAAAGTGAATAAATGGAGGTCCTTCAAAATCTGCTTTACAATATTTTAACACATGTATCCTGAGTCAAAAATAAAAATAAGGAAACTTTTTTTTAAAGCCAATTACAGGAACACATCTATTCAGCTTTTGTACATTTCCTACAACATTTATGTAATTAAACATGTCTGAAGAACACCACAGAGGGGTTAATTTGTCCCCATGAAAAAAAAAAGTAGGGTTAAATTTTGGTTGTAGAAATGCACATAAAGCAGTAACGTTTCCATCCATCCAGAAGTTGTTAACTTGTGAACTCATTCTTACAACTTATTTATAAAATTAAACTATAAATTTTTTGGACTTTTGTAATTTCAGAATTGTAAAATGAGCCTGAGTTCCCACAATGTGACCATGTTTAAAGATTAATATCCACACTGCATAAGCAGCACAGTACTCACACACACACACACACACACACAGATAGCTGATACTTTCCTCACCGTCCCAGCACAGCTCATATACAGGTATAAGATTGTAATCATATGTGGCCTTAATTCAAACCAAACGGCAGGTCGAAGCTCAAAACTGATACTTTATTCAGTTTATCGGCTTTATGGATCTTCACTGAGCTGAATCCGATATCATTCTTTGGCTGTTTACTAGATAAAATTGGAGATGTTTAGGTTGCCTTCTTGGTGGAACCGAATTTTGGACAGCTACATATCAAACAAGTAGCATTACATAGTACGAGGTCATCTGTTAGTTACAAATTTTAAGCAGTTTAAGTAAGCAGGATTAAGTCCAAATTTCATCATAATAAATGGCTACATAAATGAAGTAATTGTTTTAAAATTTCCAACATTGTACACATGCACACAAATGTGTACATAATTTCTTTATTTTGAAATATTGCTTTTCTCTGGCTTGCCCTCTTGTTTTCCTTTTCACACGACTGTTTAGTGAGTGGCGCAGTCTGTATCGAGTCTTTCTGCTAAATCTAATTAGGAGTTTACAGTAGCTGTGGCTTTCAGGGGAAAAGAGTCGCTCTTATTACTGGACCTGTATTGAATTTTATGTCGTATAATTGAATTGAAGTGAGAAACTGCATTAAGTCATCAAATTTAGGTTTCAATAACACTTTTAACTTGTACTGCATGCAACAGATAGACTATTTATCACTTTCATTCAACTTTATTTCAAACAAAGTTTTTTTTTAAATTTCTATCTGAATCTGGGTTTTAAAGGTTCAGGAGAATTTGGTCTAGTTTTTCCAGTTAAATCTGGTGAATAGTGATTAGTTAAATTCCACTGCTCTAGAGCCATTTTATGTTAAATAATTATTGTGAAGTTGTTTTATTCAAAAAAATTTTTAATGAATGTAAGCTCAAACAGTAAATAATGTGTTTAGTAAAGATGAGATCATCTTCCTTATCGCTGAACCACAACAGAACTCCAGCTTCATATACATACAGACACGCAGTGCTGACCTGCACTGTTACTCTGTTTTCCATCAGATACCTCTGCGTGCGCACTCATCCAACTCAAAACCGACCCAATGTTTAAATTACAGCAACTGTCTCTGTCATTAATCCATCTTCAGTCGTTAAAGAATGATGGTATGTACAGAAAAAACACTAAAAATAAGCTCTATGTATCTGTGTGTTTGTGCGCTCGCTCGCAGGCAGAGAAGACAGATGGAGAAATAACAGCCGATTTTCTGTTGTCACTCGGCCTGACGGCTCAAACCAAAACAAAATCACGCAAATTTCATGACTTGGACCATAACTTACTCTTGCTTCCTCTGGTTTTCTGTTTCTCTGCCTGTCTAATGCAGAAACATCTGGATCCAGTGAAGGAAGTCATGGGCAGAAGGTTTTAAACATAGGAGGCTGTCAGTGACAACCTCTAGAAAGACAGTGTGTTTGTGCAAAGTGTGTGCATGACAAAAGACTGAAAGTGGTGCGTTTAGATGATATACATAAACCGTAGTTTACAAACGGCTTGTTTATTTTTGGGGGGATATTTTTATCCTTAATTTTTTGGAGCCGTTCTGGGTTGTTTTTTGTTATCTTTTGCTCCCTCTGGTGACCATAATGCATTTCTACAGCTGATAGTTGGGCTTTTTTTGTTTCCAGCAGTGTTTACCACACCGAGGGCCATCCTGACCGGCCATGACTGCGAGGTGACTTGTGCTAGTGTCTGTGCTGAGTTGGGTCTCGTTATCAGTGGCTGCAAAGGTGAGATGACTCATGTCTTTAAATGAAATGTGTTTTTAAATCTATTTCCAAGTTATCTATGCCCATGTCTACTCCATTATATTTAATGGAGACTGGAGAGGGATAATGATTGTGACATGTAAATAAGCAGTACAAATTACTTTAATACAAAGCTCAGTGGTCACTAGATTGGGGCTGTATGTAATGTGGCCTTCCAATTCAAAAGATTGGGCCTTTTTATGAAGAACAGAATGCAATATAATTGAGGGTTCGTATAAAGGTATTAACTCTTTAAGATTCTAAATATAATTACAAATTCCATCTTTGAAATTTTAGATATTCATTATGAATTCAACGCCAAATGTCTGAAGGGGGCTGCTTCAGACATTTGGCGTTGAACATTTCCAATAGACTCCACTTGTAAGATATTCTTTTCTTTTTCCTCTTTCCTTTTTTTTAACTTCTTGTGTCACTGGCTTGTGTGGAAGCAGAGTTGCATGTAATGACCCTCTGTGTAGAACAGCATGTACTCTTTAGCCAAATACTGTGTACTTGTAATACATTGCACATACTGTAGGAAGTTTATGTATTTATTGGATTAGCACAATACTAACAGGAAACAAGAGATGCACCATGATTAAAAAAACTAATGGGGCTTTTATATTCTTGTCATCTCTGTGTGCAGAGGGTCCTTGTCTCATCCATTCCATGAATGGGGACCTGCTGCGGACCCTAGAGGCCCCGGAGCACTGCCTGCGCCCGCGACTCATCCAGTCCTCCACGGAGGGCCACTGCATGATTTATTACGACAAGGGACAGTTTTGTCTCTTTAGCATCAATGGCAAACTGCTCAGACACATGGAAGTGGAAGACAGCATCAAGGTGAGGAAATGATCATTTCTTCATGACTAAACACTGGAGACTGAACTTGCATATGTATGTCTGCACCACATCTGTGCAGAAAGTCCTCTCACTGATTAAAGGTACGGTTTTGGTTTGAGATCTGAGCGAGGTGAAGGTCAGCGCGCCTCGGGACAAACTAAGATTTCACATCTCTCTTTGCCTGTTCGCCCACATGCACCGGAGGAAATGGTCCTTTTGATCCACAGCCCTGTTGTCAGGTCAAATTGCGGCAGTTGTGGAAAACATTCCAGAGGAGTGGTCACTCCTGGACACCAATGCCATTAACTACCCTCCAGTGCTGGATGACACATTCGCCATAGCCCACATTTCCTCCCTGGTGGTTAGAGTGACACAAGATAGCAGCTACCGCATTTGGTTTCCAGGCCGTTTGTTTCCGGTTTGGCCTGGGAAATGTAAGCTTGCTCTGACAGACGGCCACACGCCTGTTTCCTATTAAGAAACCTCTTTTGCCAGGCTCCGAACCTGCCAACCAGTCCGCTCCTACAAAGCCACTAATACACTGAAACACTGATTGAGTGCATTACCGGCACTGCAAAAGCAGTGAGTGTTTCGTTTCAACCTTTCTGAGATGTTTATTGTGCCCTTAAAAGACGCTAACAGTGTTTTTAGGTCGTCTTTGTATTTTTTGCAGAGTTCCTTCTAAAGATGAAGCTTGGGAAACAGCAGTGCACCTCGTCAGCTTTCCTCTGCTGTTGTAAAATCCATCTGTGTCAGACGGCATTAGGAAAATCCTAACATCTTGAAGTAAGGCTTCGAATGTTGGCCTGCTTGGCTCCACCCTCCGAGTCCAGCAGTATTTAGTGCACTGGTGTACGAACCAGAATCAATCTCCTTAGCCCTCTGAGCCTCAGCACAGTATGACTCCGTGATAAATAAGTGTTTGTCCTGGCCGGCGGTACATACGCAGAAACTGAGGGTAAGAATGTATGCACTGTGACTTTATAGGGGTCTGGAGTCAGAGGTTAGATGACAGGCTAACAGTCGGCATCCTGGTCTAATAGCAGAATCGGGTGACAGAGGCCATGCTGAATGGATTACATTCTTTTAAGTTCTAGTATAACTCGTGCAGTGTAGCCATCCCAGCAGTTTTTTTCACTGGTTGTGTCAGTGTAACAGGGGGATTAACAACGCCATAAATTAAACGTTTTACCTTCTCCAGCCCCAGAAAATCCACCCACTGTTCCCTGAAAAAAGTCGAAAATAGGGGCATTAAGTGTGCATGTGTTTCTGCTGGACTCATTTTTTAGTCATCTGAGCTGAGGCGGCCATGTTAGCCCCTACAGAGCCATCGGCCATCTTTTTTGACCGCCCAGTGGCAAAGGGCTGATTTATAATGTCTGTCAGCAGCCTCCTACCTGGCCAGGCTGACATGTCTGCCAGCTCTTCTGCCTCCTGCTGTGCTCCAGTAAGGTCATGGACTCCATTAGTGGATATATAAGTACATGAAGACTGCCTAGTTCCTCCAAAATACTTTTACTTATTTTATTTTTACCTTGAACTGTGAACTGTAACTTTGCATGCAGAATATTGCTGAAACCTGACAGCTGATTTATCATCAAGAAAGCGTCAGTCATAAACGTTTTTATCGTTTGACAATCATGAGCAAGCGAGGGCTACTTTTTAGTGACAAAGCTTAAGAAATATCGCCCAGATGTGCAGTTTTCTTCAGCTGTTCCAGCTATTTTAGTGTCCTTCTCCTGAGTGCCTAGCCTGGTTACAAGCAGAAATGTCCTGAGCTGAAAAATGAAACGAAGATCAAAAGCCAAAAACTTCACCACCTCAGATTCCTGTTTCAGGTTCGACCTGACTGCCCTTCGGTTTCACAGGCTACGTTAGCCAACGTGGTATATTTACATTCTGGCACAAAAGAACTCTTTTGGGTTCTAAGACATATTTCTGTTTATGACATCTGTGGGAAAAGTGCTATATAGTTTCTGCTATTCAGATACCCACTTCACTGTGTATCACTTCTATAATCCATAAACCTGTACTTTTTGTGCACTTTTTTTTCTTTATTTCAGTAGTTATAAGCTGAAAACAGATGGATGTACTGAACACTAATACCATCTTTCACAAGATCCCAGGACACGAAGATAAAGGACAAGACTAGATGAAAACAAAGCTCAAATAGCTGATAGAAGTCTGGTGGGGAAGCTGCTGCTGCTACTCTTATTACTGCTCCCTTTTTACAGCATGTGGTCGTCATCTTGCTGCTTTGACATGCACAATTCCTCAGTGAAGTTTTATCAAGTAATATCAGGCTGACTGGAGTTACATCAGCAACTTTGATGAACAGGTGGTGTTTAAGCTTTTGATGGAAGTGCTGCAATTTTTAGCAGAGGAACTGTGATAGCGCTGTCTGTCTGTAAGCTCGCAGTCTGATGTGGGGAGTGAAGAACATGCCAGTATCAGGCGGCATGATGGTCTGGGATGGGATGTACAGGTGAAGGATGTCAGAATTACTGAGGAGCTGAGTCATCAGTGAGCTAACTTGGTGTATGTTGCTACTAAGGGTTGATATACAAGGCATTTACAAATCAAACCAGTACTGCGTTCATCCTGCCCAGTAAGAATGACGACATCATGTGGTAGCTGGGTTTAACGTGTCATTGCTGCCCTCTGCTGGGTTGCAATTGTGTGACCGTTCTTTTATCTGTGTCAAGTTCCTCCACATGCAAATGTGTGTATATATGAGAACAAGAGATTTCACTCTGAAGTGGGGAAATGGGGAAAAATAAAGTTGTATTTGCTCCTGCAAAGCTTTGGGCTGCACTTTCTCTGTTGTTGAACGGTTGTTTGTTTTCATATCAGATCGATTTCTTGAAAGGGATTTGTTCCACCTTAAACTTTCCTTTTCCCATTTATTACAAGCTTGATTTAACAGACGTGCCGCTGATGATTGAAGTCTCTCTCATTGAATCAGCGCAAAGCGGCCGCAGCTGAGAGACGTCCAACTTCCACGTCACGACCGTCCACCGCAAACGCCAAAAGCTCTTAGTGTCACTTTCTGCTTTTAGAACTTAGATTCCGCCTTGTCATTTCATCAGCTACGGTTACTTTCTGATTGATGCTCCTGACTGTTTTAGTTTCACCTTCCACAAAGCACTGTACCCTTAATAGACTCCAGCGCAGCACTTGATTTGTGTACATCTGATTCCCAGGGGAACCATTCAGCCGCTGCAGTTTGCAGGAAAAGCAGATGAGACGAGTAAATCTCAGGGCCTAACGGTGGGGAGCCGTCTTTGCTGAGAGTCAGGGGTCTGTGTACAGAATGTGGGATATTTCGTTCAAATAACCTCAAGCATGAACTTTAACTTTACATTCGATAGAAACTGACCACAGAACACCAACTTTATTTCTGCAAGAGTTTAAACATTGAGGGACGGTTAATAAGTGCAGTACAGGTTACTACAGTATTATATCCATCTGCAACATCATGTAACGTGCAAACACTTTCCTTTGTCTTTGGCAGGCCATGCTTCTCAGTCGAGATGGTCAGTATCTGCTGATAGGTGGGGACGGAGGCGTAGTTTCTGTCTGGCAGGTTCACGACCTCAAACAGCTGTTCACCTACCCTGGCTGTGATGCAGGAATCCGCTCTATGGCCATGTCCAATGACCAAAGGTAACGTTTCCGTCGTGGGAAATTGGGTAACTGTGAGATGTTACAGTACAATGGAGCTTTGGCATTAAGAGCTTTATATGAGAGAAGAATAACTTAAAAATTCTTTACTGGATTTAACAGAGCCAGTTAAGAGAGATCACAATTCATGAAAAAATTCTCATCAGAACCCATAATGCAGCATGTTTTATTGTTATAGAACAGTAATACTGTAAGAAATCTCATCCTGTGCTGAAATAAGTGCGTGGACTCATTTTCCAGCATCACTCTGAGACAGAGTGCAGCTAATTTTGGCAATATTATGTACATGAAAGAATGTGGTCCAAGAAACCTGCCCTATATGTGAGCTTTTCAAAAATACCTCCTGACGTCCTCATTGGATGGCATCAGACCTACAGAGTAATCACTGAAGTAGACAGTCTGACATGTCCGATGACAACGACCTCATTCATGCCTTTATTTAGGAGCTGAACATGAAGCGTCCCCCAGGGCTCTATGTAAGGGCTGGGACAGTGTTTTGAGCCAGACTTTTTCACATGTGACATAAAACGAGGGAAAAATGTTTCAATCAAGATAACTTGTTTTCATTTCAAAGTATCTTTTCCATTTGTATTTTGTTAAACTGTATTTTTGTCACTGGAAAGTATTTTTTCTTCCATTTCTTTTAGGAGCATTTAATTCAATATACAGCTACTTTGATTTCAGTCAACCTTTGCAGTGCACATGACCTGCTGATACTTAGTAAAATTTATTTAGAACCCGAATTAGACCTCTTTGGTTAAATGACCTAAATAAATACATTGTAATGTATATTGTGAATCAGACCTACTGTATGTCTTTAAGCGTAGCTTGTAGTCAAACCAATCAATCTGTTTTATCTGGCTTCATGGAAAATTATAGCTGGGTGTGATCACCATAGCACTTGAAATTACTGCTGTGCTTCTTTTAATTGCATGATCTGTTAGAAATTATATAAACCAGCCTCATGCAGTTCCTTTAATCCCAATATGTTCAAGCCTCCAACAGACTGTCATGCTTTATCAGAGTTCTATACTTTATATTACTTAATCTTAATAGGGTATTTTATCCCATTTTTCTGGGTCCAACAAGCTAAAGCGAAGGTTTACCCACTGCCTCTGTTGAGGAACAAGTTAACTGTAAGACCACTTGCACAATTCAGTTTGAGTTTCAGTCCGAGTTTGAATCTTCTCTTTTTATTTTCTTTCATTTGGATTAATTTTGAGTTTAAACCCATTTGTTGTCCTTTTATAGACTACAGTAACTGTTGTTCAAGAAAAGCTTAATAGTGTTGTGTCTGTAGTGTGAAAACTCCTTATAATGAAGGATAGTCATCTCTCTGGTCAAAAAAACTGCCATTGTATTATAGAAGCAGCATCATGAACAATATTATCTTTACCTTTAAATAACCCTGCACATGTGGAAAAAAATAATAGTCATAAATAGTGGAATTGCTTCATCTGATGTGCTGTTACAGACACTTCTACACTACAGGAGGTGCTCCTGAGTTGAATTCGGATTTGTAACAAGTGAAATGAAAACATTCTGTCTCCTCAGGTGCATCATTACTGGCATGGCATCTGGCAGCATCGTACTCTTCTACAACGACTTCAACAGGTGGCACCACGAGTACCAGACCAGGTACTGAGGGAAAAAAAACTACAACAAGTTGACTGTCAAAGATGAGAAAATGAATGTGACATGTGTGAACTCTTGTTAAAGGCACTGTTCTATCCACAGCCTGATATCCTGAATGTATCTCAATGGAAGAAGAAAAAAAATGTCCTGTTATAGTAAATTAATCAAAGCTATTTTTCAAAAGGGCATTGCTATATTTTGTAGATCAGATAGAAAATTTTCATATAAATCTTAAGGTTGCAGGGGGGGGGGTTGTGTTACTGTATGGTTCAAAACAAATCTATTTTTAGCTGTAAGAGTCTATTTTCATCTCCTCCTAGAAAGAAAAGAGGGATTTTTTGGGGAGTAAGGGACTTAAAAATCCAAATATTTGTGTATTTTGGGGTGTGTGATTTTTTTGTTTGTTTGTTTTGTTTTCTTTCCTCAGTAGGTGTGTATGTATGAAATAATTACTTAAACATGCTTTTTCCTGTTTTGGCAACACAGCAGGTAGTTATGAAGAGTCTAAATAATAAAAAGTATATACTTGACAGATAAGAGGGAAAATACATTTATATAAATACCCATTTATGTAATGTTTAAATGTAGTCCTCCGTATTTAAATCCGTCTACTCCCTCTGCACCCCTGTGCTTGCTTAGAGATTATGTTTATGTGCATGAACCATATTCAACATACTGTATCTGATTAACACTTCATACATCAAAAAACAGATGTCCTTGCATCGGTAATGGTAAAAATCTCCTTTAGGTTTTGGAGTTGACTGTCTTAAATTTGTTTTCTAAATGACTGAATAAGCATAGAAGTGTGTTTGGAAAATGTCGGAACAGAGTAAAGAACGGAGACTATGATTTGACCTGGATCTTACCTTCAGTCTCCCAACTGGCCTCCAAGGCTTTTCAGAATTGAGTCTCCTAAGCGGTCAAGGGAAGTGGTAAATATGTGATGAAAGACTTGTCTGCATCTGCTCATTTCATCAAAGATATCTAAATTATAGAGCGATTATAATAAGATGTGTGCACCAAGACTGAGACATTTTCCTTTGGCTCTCTGTTTTAAAGCATCCTCTTTACCTTTTGATTTTCAGGAAACATTCCTATCTTTAAAGATTGTGCTTCGGTGTGGTTTGAATCTCGAGTTATATGAGAAATACTTTTATCGTTTTTTTTTCTTCAATCACTTTGGAGTGTTTTCTTTGCTGAGTTATGACAATAAAAATGAATTTTATAACTTGAATTGTCCTGATTATTTTTTAAAGCATCATTGGAACTAAACAGCACTCTCTAGTGGTAAACCTTTGATCTCACACAATCACCAAAAACATTCATTTGAAATCTTTTATTGCCTTTTTCAATTTTTTGACTTTTCCAGAACAGTAGGACAAATAAAATCAGCAGCACTATGCCTAGTAAAACCTGTTACTGCACTTTGACATGTTATTACCAATAAACTGTCTGCCACCACAAAGCATGTTAAATCCACTTCAGCTACATTTACAGAAGAGAATTTAATTGACTTTGTGTTACAACTTCAGTTTGTTTTTTTTAACGTGAGATGGTTATACGTTATGGGTGAGTCATGCAGAGAAATTCTTGAAGCGGTAAAGAGGTCTCTTCTGCTGCAAACAACGACTGGCATAAATACAGTGCAGTTTATTGCAGTGTAAAGGCATCATTAAGCCATAAGCTGCTAACCAGTGATGTGGTGTAAATACAACAGATTGTCTTATTAATCCAACAGAACAAAAACTACTGCTTGCATACTCTAGAAGAGAAGTGTTCACTAATTCCATGCAGCCAAGAGTGTAGTGTTTTCAGAAGAGACATCAGGTTGGTGTTCGCTCTGTGCTGAAGCTGTAAGCAATAAGCATTTGAATATTACACTTCATCATAATCAATCTCTGTTGGTTTCTGTTTGGATGTACTGTATGGGAGATTTGTAAAGGAGTAGCTACTCAAACAGGAAAATACAAAAGTTTGAAACTTGGGTTTTTCAAACTATTTACAAATACAGTGGTAAAACTGAATATTTGTGATTTAAAAATGTTGGGATGTGACTGGGTGGACATTAAATACTGCAACAGATAAACTACAGAACTACACTCACAAGAAGATCTTGTGTGGATCAGCTGAGTTTAGGGTTTAACTGTGGGATTGCTTTCTATAAACATTCTACCTACTGGATTTTTTAAAAACTAATTTCTAAATTAATCTTAAAGTAATAAGTGAAGTACTGCAGCCAAAGAGCAGATTTTGATGTTAAAACCCCCGCCAGGGTCACGCATTATGGCTGAGCACCACTTACAGCGGTTTCCATAGTAAATCTACGACACTGAGTGAAGATGGAGAGAGTAGAATGATGTATATCATGCCCTGCAGGGCTAACCTTTCCAAGATTGTTCTAACAATTACTTTTGAGGAAAAGCTGCTTCACACCCTTAGTTCCCTGACATTATCCAAACCAACTATAATTCTGAGAAAAAAGGGCACTTTCATTCAGTTTTTTATGAATCAGGGCATTATAAAAATGTCGTTTTTAACAGGAGGTGAAATTTGTTCAGTTGTACAAAACGCAAGGAGAAAAGAAATGGTTATTCCAACCATGGCTAAACTTTTAAAATGCATTATACATGACTGCCTGATATGAATCAGAATTTAATCCATTTGTGTGCTCAAGTCGACTAAAATGGACCTAGGTGCGCCACGTTTGAAGTTCAATCTTTTTCTACTTATTGTGGGAGCAGTGAAGAGAAAGTGTATATCAGCACAGCCGATTCCTCAGAGAAGCTGCTTTCTTTCAGACAGTTAAATGTTTCACCAATGAGATTCACCAAGCTGATATGAGCCAGAAACTTTGGCACTAAAAACTTAAACTAATCATTTTCTTTATGATGCTTTCAGTCTTATGGAAGGAGTTGAGCTGGATTTAGTTCTTAAGGGGTCATATGTAGTATTTTTTGCTTATCTGAGTTTGTAAGTACTACTTAAGTATTTGAATAGTGATTTGATTGTACAGTATGTTAATTATTTGCCATAAGTCTTTATCACAAATTGATGTAAACACTTTGTGTCAGATCAACCCATTGTATACAATGACACCTAGATTAAATTGTTGCCATCGGGACGGCTACATACCAATTTTACCAGGTTCAGAATCAGTATTAGATTTGCTGAAATGCCTCGGTACTGTTCATAAGCCCATAATGGAGCTAAACGTTTACAAATGGGCAACGATAAGTCAAAATGGGGCTCAAGTGATACAATAAGAACTCACATTAATGTAATACAGTCATATGTAAATTCTAAAGACAAAGCTTTCAGGACAATGATGCTCAGTCCATTCCCTTTACCACATCCGCCAATAATAAATAAAAACATGTATACAATCAGACATTGCCCTGTCAAGACAAAAAAAAGGAAAAGAACAGCTTAAATCCTGCGCACACTGCAGTTACTGGCTCAGTTTATGGCTACAAAGAAATGCTCTATGTGGTGCTGTAGCCTCCTTGTCCCATGTGGCGTTGTGTGGGTGAACTTGACAGACAGGGAATTTAGATTTAATCCAAACGTTCCTCGGCTAGTAGAGGGCTATGAGAAGGAGGGCCAGCAGGAGGCGTGGAAGGAGGAGAGGGAAAGAGGGTTGGATGGATGGAAGAGGGTGAAGAGAGCGGAAAGAATACAGCTGGTTGGGCGGGGGAGACATGAGAGGGTGATGCAGGTTTGGTGGGAGATGAAGGGGAAGGACAGGAGGCTGGTGTGGAGGGGTTTGTGCAAGAGAGAAGGGGAGGATGACCTGAGGGAGAGCTGTGCTCTGTAGGTGAACAGGGAGCAGCTAGGAGTGATAGAGGTGTCTCAGTCCCAGGAGGGGAGGAGACGGAAGGAGTATCAGCAGAGGGTGAGAGGGGGAAGTGCAGCAAACTTAAGGGAGCATAAGGAGGAGGCTGTTCAAGGTCTAACAGGTGGCTGTCTTTTAGGGAATGAGAGGCGGGTGGCTCAGAGGTGGACGTAGCATCAAGCTTGGTGGTCTCCAAGGTCCCAGGTGCCTCAAACGAAGAAGTCGCGGTGGATTTTGGTTCTGTGGCACATGATGCCTGTTTGGTTGGAGAGGCTGGTATGTCTGGGAGAGCAGATGGGACTTTCTTGCCCAGTGAACATGGCACCGTTTGTTGTCCTGAACAACGGGTGATGAGTTGCAGGGCCTCCTTATCTAGAGCTGTGTTCTGTCAAAACAGAGACGAACCATGAGCTGTTTTAATAACAAACAGAGACTCTCTGAGCCAGTCTATGATTGACAGAAATCATTTACTGTAGCACCAATAATCTTTACTCTGAATCCTCTTGCAGTGGATAACTATATGTTGCCTTTTTGTACCTTTTATAATTTCCTACTAACCCAGTTTAGCATTTTTAGAGACCTTCACTTATCACAGAGAAATGAACATGAATAGCTGAAAGATGAGACACAAAAAAGGAAAGAAACAAAAACCCTACAAAGACTGAGCTTTCAGGAGGCAAGTGAGATCAAGTGTTACTATATGTGTGCATCAAGAGCAAATGAAAAAGGAAACATTTACTTAAAATTCTCTTTGTAATTCTTTTTTTTGCATAAACTCAACCCTTAGCCAACACCCTACCGAGGTAGAAGGGTTTGCGGTTTCTGAGGATCCTAGGAGCTCTGTTGTCAGGGGTTTATGCCCCTGGTAGGGTCACCCATGACAATAGATCTCTAGGGGAGGGGACTAGACCATATTCGGCTCATAGATCCTTATGATGAGGACTAACATTGAAGCTTTCTCTTGCCCTGACACGGGTCACCGTGGCTACCCTCTGGAGCCAGGCCTGAGGGCGGGGCATGAGGGCAAGTGCCTCATGGCATGGCTGGGGCTTTGCTCATGAGGCGTGGTTGGAGTAACATACTGTAAGCCCCCTCTCCTGTGGACTTGTCACCTGCAGGAAGGGCTGTAGGGGAGGGGTGTAATGTGAGCTGGGTGGCAGCCAAGGCAACTGCAGAAGGTAGCTCTAGGAACATGGAACATCACCTCTCTAGCAGGGAAGGAGCCTAAGTTGGTGCGCTGTCACTGATTCTGTTCATTACATTTATGGACAAAATTTCCAGGCCCAACGGAGATGTTGAGGGGACCCGCTTTGGTGGCGTCAGGGCTGGGTCTCTGCTTTATGCAGATGACGTGATTCTGTTGGCTTCATCAGGAAGTGATCTCCAGCTCTCACTGGAGAGCCATTTGCAGCTGAAAGGGAGGTGGCCAGGATGGGAATCAGCATCTCCTAATCCGAGACCATGATCCTCAACTGGAAAAAGTGGGGCTGTCCCCACTGGTTGGGAAATGGGGGGAGGGAAGGATGGAGTGAGAGATCGATAGGCAGATTGGCGTCTGCTGCCATGCGGACTCTTCATCAGCTGAGCCAAAGGGCAAAGCTCTCGATTTACCGCCCGATTTATCTTCCGATGCTCACCTATGGTTGTGAGCTCTGGGTAGTGACTGAAAGAACGAGATCTCAAATACAGGTCGCCAGAATGAGTCTCCTCCACAGGGTGGCAGAGTTCTCCCTTAGATATGCGGTGGGAAGCTCAGGCATTAGGGAGAGGCTCAGAGTAGAGCCGCTGCTCAGGCATCTGGTCAGGATGCCTCCTGGACG
>JBBDHI010000004.1:13810708-13822711 GCA_037177115.1 Craterocephalus stercusmuscarum | reverse complement strand
TGCGGCCATAAAACTTATCGTGCTCATTTTTTCTTATCGTTCAATTAATTGACTTATTGATTATCGCGACAGGCCTAAGCAACACTACATAAATTTCAAACCCAAGTCTTAAAGATGCTCCTGGTGTTGCAAGTGCTGGCACTCCTGATGAGTTAACCAGCTTACAGGACATCTGGAATGATAGCATTCCCTTCAATCTTAAAGTTTATTAATACTTGATGCAGAAGATGCACATGCAGATGAACGGACAGTTTCGTCCCTCTCTTGTGTTGGTGAAATGCATTTGGTCTGTTTTCACAAAGCTTAGCCATCGTCCGATGCAGAAAATGGAGCAATACCATTGTGAAGTCCTAGGGAGAGTGCTGAGCAGAAGCAAACAACAATCTGCTCAAGAAACAGTCTGAGAAAAGGATGAACAGGTAGAGAAAAAAGCAGAGGAAGAATGAAGACTGTAGATGCTAAATGGATGCTGAATTAGATGTTTTTAGGGGGTGCCTTAGTGTGAAAGTCCTTTGAATATTAGCAAATTTTATTGCAGTTACTTTATCTGCAGTCTGTACTAAATGAGACAAGAAATCTGATCAGTCTGTCAGAAACTGAGTAAGGGCCAGGTGGGCGATATAGAACAACAAACAGATATGAGTAAAGACATTTGATATCTAATAAAGGAATTTTAAATTACACATAATGTGCCTTTATTTTCTTCAATCTAAGAAAGCAGTATACAGTAGGTCACAATCTTCCCTGCCACATCATGAGAACATTCTGTGCAGCGCTTGTTGAAATAAATATTAATAGATAGAGATGAATGCTGGCTTGAATATTTCACATCAGAGAGGTTGTATAGTGTGCCTGAGTCCAAGGTAGTGTTCAGCAATCCATTAGTGCCATGTTCTCCACTACAACCATCACCAGGGCAGCAACTAAAGCGGAGTGCAGCATCATCCTCACAATCTGTGCCAGCAGGTTTCAGTCACTGGCAGCTCTCTTTCCAACAATCAGATTACTGTGGGAAGAGTTGCGCCAAATTTTGGAAGCATCAATAGTTTCCACTGCACTTGACCGCTCTTTAATAAAGAAAAAAAAAACATATAGTTGTTAAACTAATAGAAGAAAAATTTGAATTAGTACTTACAGTAATGATAACATGTTTAAACTGACACAAAGAACCTTTGTTTACACTTAAACCACAGGCCCCCTGAGTGGGACTATGTACACTAGGATCTGTGCTCAAAGCTGTCATCTGGTTTTCTGAAATATCAGTCTGTGTTGTGTGGTGAGTGGTGGAGTGGGGTGTGTGTGTGTGTGTGGGGGGGGGGGGGTATCAATGAGTTCCAATGAGAAAATCATTCTGGAGTTTATTGAGACTTGTACACAAGCAAACGGCTCCCAGGGTGTCAGCCTTACATCTACTCAGTTTGTGGAGAACAAAGAAGGCTTCAGGTGTGAGCTCCAGGTGTGAAGGGGGAAGTAGCTGACCAGAAGTCTTTGTCTTCTGTATGCAGACAGAATCCAGTGTCTGCTATTTGCTAGAGACAGTTAGGCCGGAGATTTATAGCCCTAAGTTTGGAGGATGAAGGAAAGATTCCACAAGGCATAAGAGGAGACAACCCTCTTTCTTTTGCACATTGTTTGAACTGTTTGATGTGCAGTAGGCCATTCTGTAGAAACTTCTAGCTGTGGATCTACATCCATATAATTTATCGACGTGACTGCATATCACCAAGAGCTTTCAAACCCCTGAAACAAACAATGAATTACAATGATAGTCATAATTAAGTTGTTTACTTGTAGACAGTAAGTGGACAGTATTTACAGTGCTTTTCTAGTCTTATGTTGACCACTCTCAAGTACACAATACACGGTCCTGTAAAACAAGAAAATCCAGGGAAAGAAAACAATTATTTGTAAGGAAAATAACTTAATAAGCACATTCTCTCTTTCCTTTATCAGTTTCTGAAATGACATGCTTCATTAACATCAATTTGATTTCCATATTAGACCTGGCAGCTACAGAAAAGAACATGAGGAAAACACACAAGAGATTCCGTTAACAACCAGAAGTAGCACAGAGCCTTAATTAGGCTTTTCCAAGCACATAAGTGTGTCTAGCGGCATTACTAAGCTATGATTTTAAAACACAATACAAATAGCATTATTCGATTTTTCACACTTCCTGTTAAGACTTCATTCACTCTTGCTTTGTTCCGTCTTATCTTTTATTATTATAATAAAAAAATACATTCACCAGATAGATGGTACATAGCATTGTGGAATACATCTTAATGCACATGGTGACATAGCTGGAGATGGACGACTGGTGCTGTGCTTATAATAGAACATCTATTTCCCTTTGAGCTGGCTCTACCAAATTCAGGAGATGAGGCAGTAGTCAGCTATGACCGTGTTGCTCTAAAAATGAAAAGTTGTAAAGGCTCTTCTGCTATCCAAAGTATGATTCAAGTTCACGGGAAGCTCATTAACACTGCAAATCCCCTTGATCTTTTCCAATTAACTGTCCTAGCCAGGATGATGCGAGACATGCAATTAACAAAGGCCAGTGGCTGACTCACCCCCTCATCCCCCTGTTTCATTACCGGCAATGCTTGGATCTGAGTCAAATTCAACAGCTGACATATGTGCTTTAACAATCTGAGTGCTGCGAGTTTGATGCATACTAGGTCTCTCTTTTTCTGTACTGTAATTACGGAGATGGCTTCGTGTTATTGGGAGAGTTGGTTTGAGGTCTGGCTCAGATGGCAAGAGGAAACTTGCAAGAGCCAATCATCAAACGAGAGGAACGATCATAGATGAGTGTGACAACGTGGACTCTGGATCTTTACTGCGCTCTTTGTTCTTGTGGTTTGTTAGTTTGATTAGATGGCAGTGTTTCTCACCAAGGTTTAACACTCGTTTGCAATTTATGGAGGAGCAGGAGAGTCACTGAAAAAGCAATACGGCATTTTCATGATGATTATTTAATGGTGAAATAAAAATATATATTACTTAAAGTAATTGAAAGAAATGAAAAGAAATAAAATTTAAAAAGGATTTTGTGATTGCACTTTTTTTTTTTAGGAATTTCATTGTATTCATTGATTCATTATCAACTCCTGTGATTTGGAAATGCAGAATTAAATGTCACAATTCATAAATTTGGTTAAAAATATCTTTCCATATCATACATTTAAAAAAGAAATTCCCTTTTCCATTTGGCATTTTATTTTCCCCTCACATTTTCTAATCCTTTTTATGCTTGTGATGACATTGACTTCCAAGCTATCTGTTCATCCTTCCATTTTCTTGTAAGTTTTAATTCCCAAAAGACATATGCGTGTTAGCGTTACAGTATTTCTCTTCATGTGTGGGCTGCTGGAACTCAGTTTTAGTGATTAAAAAAGTTGATTCAAACTCCTTGCTGGGCTCAAATTTCTGGCAATGCAACATGATGGCATTTCATTGGGTTTTTAAAGACACTCATAATATTCATTACCAAACTGCTTCACTGTTAATTCTAGTTATTACACAAACAAAATGTACATGATTCTGATGTGTGAAAATACAATGTGTCAAACACTTTGCAGGGCATTAAGTGTTATCAGCAAAGTTAAAGCTGAGGTAGAGAAGAAAAAAATAAAGAAACATTTTTTGAAAATAAAATATTTATGTGTGGCAAATATTCAAAACAGTTCCAGCGTGCCTTTCGTTTTCTTTGAGTAAAAGAATTTAAAGATATTGATGCAGAAGCTTTTCTCACTTGGACATAAGGGGTCCCTAATGGTGTATAACCAAAGTGTAAAATGAAATGATCTGATACCCACATATATCTGCTTCTTCTGTTTGAATAAATATGAAAAAATGGACATATCTCATGTTTATTTACTCTGCAACTTAATCTTTTAACTTTTATTGAAAAATTAATGGCACAGATCATGTCATGACTTGAGAAAATACTGAGAGCAATGAATGTAAAATGATTGTAAATCTCCATCAGCAAGCATTAACAACAGGAGCGGAATCAGCCATAGTGGCTCTTCAAAATGACCATGCTGTTGATATCCAGTATATCCAGTATATCCAGTATATCCAGTATGCCCCAGGCTGGAAACATAAAGCTGTAGAGTGTTGCAGGGCAATGATGGCTCCAGGAATGTGCATAATGAAAGGCAGTGTGTCATCAAAAACAGCACAGAATTTTAAGATTGGAAAATTATGCAATGTGTCCTTAAAGGGCATGTCTTGACAACTAGACCACTGAATTAAGTGTCATCACCCCTGATGAAAAATAGTTAATTAATTTAGAATGTTTTTACCTGTCCTCTTGTGTCAGAATTCCCAATGAAAGATTTTCACGTCTCTGCATGGATCAACACTCCTTTCATCAGCATAACCTGTATTTGTGAATGTTTACAGATATATTTATTTACAGATGGCCAAACAACCTGGAATTATCACAATTATACAAATACTGTACAATCATGATCAATTTAGAAATAATAAAAATACGAAGATTAAGTGGCAGAGGAAGAACTGGCGGCGGCATCACTCAATGATATCTGTTAAAAGGTTTTCTCAAAGAGCTCTTATTTGACAAAAAGCTTCAGAATGGCAACTATTAATAAAATTCATGCATCAATTTTTTTGTACAGAATAAAAGAGACCATTTGGACACTAAAGTTGTCAAAATGAGTGAAATGAATTACAGCAGACAGTCTCTGCCTCCTTCAAACCACGGAGGGATGTGCAGTTTGAATTGTCTTATTAACCTGGGTGCCATTCATTAACATCACAATATGCATGTACATTTTTATATTAGTTAGACCGCATTTCCAATCATGCAACAATTACACAGTTATCAAGGATTAAAGGATCCTATATTTAGAAGCAGTTACAGAGATAAGCAATTATTTTCAGTTCTGAACAAATTCAAATTAGCCTCAGTCAAGTAAGCTTCTGGTGAAATGACTGTATTATATTTGTTATTTGACTGGCAGCAACACTTTTGCATTAGTACAAGTAGAAAACAGAAATAAATATGACCTTTACTCACAGTTTGTTGCTATCTGCTAATGAGTGAAAATAGATGTTTTTGGTCTTTTATACATTGGTATTAGATATTTTGTCCTCAGTTTAGGTGCTTGAAGAATATAAACTTGTATCAAACACACAATGTCTACCTTGCTAATTTAAAATGCATCAGTTCTTAAATATCGGGTCACTTCCCAATGTCATGTTTAAAATGAACTGAGCTGTTGCCATAACAACGTCAAGAAGCATGGGCAGCGAGTTCCCCCTTCCTGAAATAGCCTGCAAAATTGTTTAAACAGATAACTGGAAATCTGGCTGCTGGCCAGGAGCATGCCCCAGTGCCTCATGGGATATTAATGGCAGAGTCCAAGCAGAGGCAGGTCTGCAGTGAGAGAATAAATCCTAGAACCAACATGGCACACTGCTTTAACATCAGCTGTGCTTTTGCTAATTGGCCTCATTTCAATCTGAGGATGTCTCCATTTGCTGTTGAATTAGAGCAGAGAGGCGCTGCTGTGAGGCATGTTGCTGGACTATATATGTTACTGCGCTGAAATCACTCGCTCTATGCAATAATTTACTCGATCTGCTCTTGCTGTACTTTTGCCAAATGATACAAATTTATAAGGTAAAATCTTATATGCTGTATCGGACCGAGCACAACTCTCTGTCCTCCCTTATTGCACTCCTCATCCTTGCTTCTCTCAACCTGTGTCCTGTTGAGAAGTGCTGCTGCTAGATAAATATCAACTCCTTTTGGCAGAGGTCTCCATGCATGTTTCCCCAGTGAGCCTATGAGCCCCTTGATGAAAGCCATCCGTCACTGCTGCGGGATGACCTGTCTGCACTGACCACCATACACATCCACCCGGTCCACCAGACTGTGAAGGGGATGTCTCCATGAGCACAACATCAAATCATGATTTAATACCTTTAATTTGCACTTTCTCGGGGGCTTATTAAAAGGTTAGCTCAGGATCTCAGAGACAATTTCATGAAGGTCTTGCTAGGACACAGGACATGGGCCTACTGCAGCGCTATTTGTAAGAAATGATGATTACTGCAGTGATTTCTATTTCATGGAATGTTTTGCCACATTACAATTTACCATGAAAAGCATGTATCATTGTATCCCAAGGGATAAAACAAGGGGAGAACGTGAAACTGAGTGAGATTAATGCGTGGTAAATGGAACATGTGCTGGGATGACAGAGTAGATGAGGAATGATGCCTCTATGGTAAATTGATAGTGACAGGTTGAAAATAACAGTAAAGTAGCGACACTCTTCCTCTCGAATACGTGGTGAACATTCAATGTGGAACTGCTAACTGTGTTTGAAGTCTAAATCATAGTTGGAGGCATTTGACGCAATTTGCTGTAATATCTAATTACAGAAGTTGCATATCTTTGGTGTGATTGAACATGATCAAATGTTTTATGAAGCAAGCTTTGGTTGGCCAGCAGTGTGCCAAGCAGGTCCTCTTCAGGTTTAAATGTTGTAGACCATTAGGGCATATTTACGAGCGTTATCATCATCACTTGAAGTAATATTGTTAGAGGGCTTCTAAACAGTAAATCATGTTCCCAGGTTCCTCGTTACAGTAAATGTTCCACCTACACAGGCAGTCAAAGAGATAATTCTTATAGCAACTTAATCCTGTAGGTCAAAATGTAACTTAGGATGCACAATATATACAAGAGACTGCAATTTTATTGAAGGTTGTATTTGAAAATTGTTACTTCGCTGAAAATAATGCAATAACTTTGCATCATAAAACAAATGTTTAGAGCATTCGATGACATTGGATAACAGTTCTTGCATTTGATTGAACTGTCCATACATTGGCATGTATTTAAATTTAAATTAATCCTGCAACAGAAACTTATACAAAAGAAACATACAGACTATGGATATCAAATATGTTTATTCACACATGGTCTAGTTGCACTTCAAATAAGGAAAGGTCAAAGCCCTTATCAACTTTTTAAAAGAAAACCAAATTCTAACATGAAACACCAAAACAACAGCTTGCTTTGCTAAGTATAGTTTTGTTCTATGTTGGGGTGAATTACTCATCACAGATAACCCAATTCAATCGCATTTCATATTCCTTCTGTCAGAACACACATATGTTCCTACTTTATCCGCTGCTTTGCAATTTTATTTAATTTGTTTCAAAAAGAAACACACATAATAGGGTTTGATTCTGTTCCTTTCTAATGGCGAAATTTCATTCTACTTTGTCTTAATACCAGTTGTAAAAATAAGTCAAATTCCTCTGAGATGCATGAAGAACATCTGCAGCTTCCTCTCAACCACAGAGATAAATAATGAGGTCGCAATAAGAAAGAAAAATGATAAACAGGAAACTTTGTTAGAGGAGATTCCTCTCAGGCAGCCGTAGCTGGCTCATGTGTCTACAGCAGAGAAGCCTTGCTTGTGTAAGAGCATGTGCATGCTGATGGCCATTGATTGAAACAGAAGGTGTTGTCTGGCACTTTAGGCCATTCACACAGACTTCTGGCTTTCAGAGCAGAGTTATATTAACAACTTTGCCAGTTTGTAATTAGTGTGAATCTGCTGTTGAGTTAAGTATGCCCTGTTTTTTGGGTAGTCAAATAATATTTTAATGTCAAGAAAAAAAACATCAAGGAGGTCTTAAATTCCATTTGCAGTAAAATGAAGATTTCTGAAAGGCCTTTAAGGATTATGCTCCTTGTGATGGTGCATAACAATCCATCACTCCCTTTGTCTTCAACCAGCTCAGTCAGTAAAATATTCTTACTTTTTGTTTCGTGAGGCCATGGACTGCATTGTATTACTGTGCAGACAGACTGGCTTAAGACCTTAATCAAAGTCTCATGAAATACAACTTATGTTGGACTTTGTCAAACCTTCAGACAAAACTTTAAGGAAATTTACACTTATTAATTTGTTCAGTCAGTCATTGATTTTTTTTTCATACTCGCTTTATTTAAGTCAAGATCCAGCTGGAGCGTCTCACAGCTACCATCAGACAGATAAGGGGCAGAATGAAATTGACTCTTCTCGTTAATTTATATATCTCCGTATTGAATACTGTTTCAACCGATGTAAGGCAATGTGTGATGGAAATGTAAGTGAAATCATCTCCTCTGCTCAGTCCAGATGATAGATTGTATGACATTACCTCCCCTAATCATACTTTCCTCAGTGGGTCTCACTCCTCTGCAATCACTCATCGGGGACTGAATTTATGAAGTTGTATTCACCGCTTAAAGTTTCTAAGTCTTCTAACAACTTTAACCCTTCCCCATTGGCCAAACAAAGTCTGTGAAGAAAATGATCATCAAAGCCAGACAATTTTACACCTTAGCCAAGTATCATGAGTCCTGCAGTTTCTCACAGACCCAGTTTTTCTCCAAAGTAACACCAGGAAAACAGCCAAGTTTGCCACTTTCCAGATGGAGGCTAGGCTTTTGAATAATGACTAGCTCTAAAGGTTGCATTAGAATGTTTGCGCTACAGTGTTTACAAAAATGCTGAGCCCCACACAAATGCTGGGGTTATTAAACAAGGATGCATACAGCTGGCTACAAATAGTAAACTGCCTTATATCAGTGTTAAACGCAGTTAACTTTCTTTTTGAGCTTGGATTTTTTTTTGTTGTTGTTTGTTTTGTTTTGAATTCTAGCCGATAATTTCCCCATTGTTCAGTGTTCAAAGTTCATCCATCATCATTCACTGCGAACACTGTTTGGTGAAGTGAATTTTGTGCAGACATTTATTGTGGATTCACATGACTGGGTGTGTTTTTATTCCCCGCTAACATGCTATATTCTCTAAGATGAGCTCTTTTCCTACCATTTCTATCAAGGGAATTTGCCTCTTCCTGCTCACACACTGACACACGCACACACACAACCATGCAAACACACAGAGCACAACTTTCTATGTAGCAGCTTCTTCCTCAAATAGAAAATGTGCACTAAAACATGACAGCACTGGCGGCTAGTCTCCGAGAGCAGCCCCACTCTCTCTGGCCTAGATTCTTTCAAATCCGCTCTGGAAGAGCCTTCGTCCTCAGCTGCACTGCCAGCCCGCCAGAGAGTGAGTGAGCAAGCCATCTGGCTGCACAGCACATCAAATCCCAATCTGTGTTAATTTGAGTGTTATGGGCCATTGTTTATTTTGGAGGGGGGGGGGGGGTGATAGAAGAAAAATAATAGGAGAAAAATATTATCACTTTTGTAGTTGATTCTATGCTCCAAAGTTTCTGCAGACTTACAGAATGCCAAGCACCCTGCAGGTCACGTCTGAAAATTACATGTGCCTAACCAGGCCAAATAAAGATTTAATGTAACTACAAGCCCGTACTGCATGAATTCTATTAGAATTGGAACATATATAAATACAGCATTCTTAGGAAAGAAAAAAAAGAAAACAGGATACAATCTAGGCCAGTGATCATGCTGTGAAATAGTCTTTTTATGCTTGTTTCCACCACCTGATGAAAACATTTTCACTCCTGTTGGATTCTATTGATGTTTTCCTTATTTAGAGCCTCATCATGGCAATAATCCATACTCAGCATTCCACATCGAAGACAGTTTAAAGCTAGATCCTATAAGAAAAAATATAACCTGCTCTAATAAGGTGACCCATACAAACGGATAAAAACATATTTTAAATGCGTTCATGTACAACACAAAAACATTACAACTTATTCATGATTATGCCAAATCTCTGCAATTTTTCTCATTCTGTCCCTTCCTCCCTCTTATACTTTCTTTTACTCTCAGTCGCACACACGCACACAAATGCCACCCACCCTGACACATGGTGTGTTATGCAATGGGTGATGCCTAATTACCACTGACATCGCGGAGACTGTTCACTGCGAAATTAATCATGACACAGGCGTCAGCTTTCGATATTTTTTTTTTTGCCAAGTGCTCTGAGCTCCTACCAGCCGATGTAATTAATAAACCAAATGCACACAAATTCTGATTAGACGTTGACACTGATGTCTTAATAATAAGCAGGCACCTTAATAACTAATGCCAGGTGCCACATGCTAGAGAGGAGATGAGGAAACTAAGTGTGGTTAAAGAAAAGGGAGGATAAATAGGAAGCAATTATTTTCCACCAATATGAGGTATATAGACTTGACTTTGAGGCTTTTTACAGATCGAAAATGTAAAAGGAATCCATGTGTACTGAGGGTGCATGAATGTATCCCTATACACATTCTAAACAGCTGAGTTCACAGTAGCTCTCAAAGGACTACAGAGCTATTTATAATCACAGCATTGTACTGGAAAGCACTCACAGTATATCCAGTCATGCATAACATAAACAGTTGCTTTCCAGTTAGCAGGAAACCTTTTCTATTATGTTATTATTACAAATAGATGAACTGAGACTCCAAAAACACAGCCAACCCATAATCTGGCATAATTAATGTGACATGCAGCTCATCAATGCACAAACCTCTACAAGAGCCAGTTGCTCATTTCTAGAGGTTTTTGCTGCCTCCGTGGCTAAGTGTTTTAGGACAAGATGCAGGCTAACTGATTTGACATCTCACTTTTTGTAGTTTACCTCTCATAAGACCATCATTTCAAACAAAACAGAACCAGACCTGTATAATATCTGATGGTATATGCTGTAAATGTTAGGTTCATATTAGTTGATATTTTTGTTTGATATTTTTCACCTGCATTTTTGGCTCATGTTGGTCGATAAGTGGTTCAAGAGAGCTTGGAGTAGGAGAAAAAAATAACAATTGGAGCGTTCGGGGCAAAGATAGATGCTGATCGCGAGTAAATAAAAATATCATCCGAAGGAGATGGAGTGGCGTCACAACTGTCTGGGTGATTAAATGATCGTATAGCATGCTACAACATTTACCTCTTTTCCACTGGCCAAAAAACCCGTTTAAACCTGCGTACAATCGGCTTTTAGTGACAACGGGAAAGGCTCGCCGACCCGCGTCGACCCGCATCCATCGACTCGGCAAGCGACCCGGGTTAAAATCGCCTTTAACCGTCTCGGCTCCAATCGGCATGCGATGGGAATGTATAGGCAGTGTAGGCTTACATGGCGCAGCGCAAATGCATTCAAGCCATCTGCTGAAACATCAAATTAGGCTATGATAGCTAAAAGTTAAATCACATTTCAACCTTGCAGGTTTAGTTTTACGTGTTAAAGAGGAGTAGATGGAAATCACTGATGTTGCACATCCTTCTCTTCCTACTGCTTGGTCTGGCACAATCTTATAGTAACCGTAACTGTGATACTATGACGTCTACTGGCAGATCACAGTTTGCCTGTACATTTACTTTATGTCACTGTGGAAAAATACTGTGAACTAGAGTTCTTGTACCCATAATGCATTGCAAAATACAGTTAAACCCAGTAAAATGTCAGAACAAATAATTATTGTGAAACTTTACTGTAAAAACTACAGCAGTTTCGTTACATGCATACAGAACCAAAGCAAAAAAAAAAAAATATATATATATATATTAAAGGCCAGCATGTGAACAAGTCACACTTTATATAAAAGTCATTAGCCCAGTTTTTCCATCCGGATCCGGTTCCCCATCACTCTCACTGCTGTTTTGGCAACCTGGCCTGTACCACTACACCTGTATATCCCCCTTTCTTTGACAGAATGGTGTGATTCTAATCTGTCCTTGGAATGACAAAGATCTTTTACTTCACTGTTGGTTTTGCTAGGAACAGGTTTAGTTATTATCTATTAATAAGTGTCTATGGACACTTATACATAATTAATTGCAAAACAGCTTCTAGAATATGAGTTTTATTTAATGTATTTAGACGTGACCAGTGTTTTACTGAGGCTGATCGCCACCACGGCGGCTCATAAATCTCGGTGCGATGCTTCACCTCGGCACCCAGCACAGTGAGGGAGAGTTTCCCTGCTGCTTACGTGACTGAGGAACAGACAGCACAGCTGGAGACAGGG
>JBBDHI010000004.1:13789448-13799939 GCA_037177115.1 Craterocephalus stercusmuscarum | reverse complement strand
GTTTTTCTTAAACATATCTATTATCAAATAAGATACCTAAAAATCTTTTACTGCCACTACTTTGTGCAATTTTTAATGATCTGGTTTGGTTATGGTGATTTTATATATTTAATAGCAAGATAATCTGATTAGATTTACTGTAACTAATAGCTAGAAAAAGCTCTCGGTTTTCCTAATTTATACTTCATGAAATAAAAAAAAAAAATCCAACCCAGATTCATTGGCCATTGTTTAATTATTATACCCTGAAAATATCTCGCAGGCTCACAGTGCTCTGTGCCTGCTCCAAGGTATCTGTCTGTTTATTTATACCGCATTTCTCCTTCGCATGATTTTTCTGTCCTCTCAGTTTGACGTGTTTATTCAGCTTTACATGTACAGTGCACACTTGTCTAGAGAGTAGATACTCCGTCTGTGTGTTTGTGCATGTGCTATAACAAGGCTTGCAGCTCTGTGGAGACTGATACAGCCTGTTACCTTGGAGCCGACCCATATGGCAGGAGCCAAAGCGATGTTGACGGGATCACTGCCACCTTGGTCCTAATGAGATCCAGCTTAGCCCTAATGTCAGACAGGATGACAGGAAGAGGTGGGCCACATGACAGTCAGCCAGCAAGACAGGGAAGCAGACAAACATAAACAAAAAAATATGCGTGCATTCATACAATGCATATGTGGTACACACATACATTAACTATATATAGATTCAGATATGTGTCGGGTAGAATGCAGGCACAGTATTTTTATTTTTTTGTCAGCAGATGCTGACTTGTTTCAGTGCTCTATCACATCAGTAGCAGTGACAGTTAAACTTAGGTTGCCTGCCTAGAATTTAATAGTGCACTGCAGGAAATCTGTGGTGCTGTACAACTTTGGATAGACTACATGTTGCCCAGTCTCTATCTCATTGGCAAAAATGTTACATAATCATTAAAAAGCACAAGCACAACTCTTTGATCCACTGAAGCCTTGGATGACAGTGTCGAATCCCCTGACTCCTTTTTTCTTACTTTAGTTTCCACTTTAAATGGTTTTAATTAAAAGTGGCTGCTCATCTGAGTAGCCTGGAATACTTTGTACAAAACGTTTTGACTTATACTCAGGAGGAGGGGAGGAAGAAAAAAAGGAGTCCTGAAAATGTTGTATTTATCCAAAATAGACCAAAGTCTGATGCTATAACAAACAGTTTAGGCAGAATGGAATATTTTATGGTAGAGGTTTGAATGATAAGAGCTTATTTTAAAAAAATATATTATTTTGACTATTTTTTTTACTAGAGGAATATAAAAAAAAAAACATTACACAGAGTGGTATAAGAGAAATTAACATGGAAATTATAACAAAATGGCCCGCATCAGGAATCAGAAATCTGGATTATGTTTGCTCACCACCAAATCTCCAAATCTCTTTCCACCCTATCTAGGGCATTTTTTGTGTTAGTTTTACAGTAATGTTCCACATAGACCTCTAAAACTTTGCAGCCCTTT
The DNA here is from genome assembly GCA_037177115.1 of Craterocephalus stercusmuscarum. Lineage (NCBI taxonomy): Eukaryota > Metazoa > Chordata > Actinopteri > Atheriniformes > Atherinidae > Craterocephalus > Craterocephalus stercusmuscarum. Next base: position 13,798,452 of record JBBDHI010000004.1, on the reverse strand, counting down.
GACCCTTTAATTTCTAAATCCCACCAAATGTAAAAATTCAAAACAGAATCCGGCAGTGAATGAGAGAATTTTTAGCATTTCACTGCACTGTTGCGATGGAAAAAGAAGCTTCACATGGTGGCGTTTTGCTTGCTCCGAGCTTTGCAGCCAGTTTCTGTGGCTCTACCTTACAAAGAACGAAAGATTCAAGCAGGGAAAATGCTTTACACTGGACTCTGGCCAACTCTCAATGTTCTGCAGAGGGATGAAAAGGCATACTCCTGAGAGAACACTAATAAGGTTTTAATTGTATGTTCCTCCACTAAATTAATGGATGGAAATGATTTGATTAATTCAGACACTGCTGGATACTAATATCCAATTAAATCCCAACACCAGGCATGCACAGAGGCTCCCATTGCATTATGGGTTCTTGACTATAAAGCGGGCAGCTGTTTCTTTGGGTTGTGAAAAGGATGTTACTAGTGACGGTGTTGGGGAATGGCTACAGGTCTCATTTGTTTGTCCAGCCGACATAACATTGTGGCAAATATGTCGTCCTGTGTTGCATGCAAGTACTTTAATTATGTGCATTCTCATGAGTGCTGGTGAATATTTAATTATATGGTAGTAATTAAGTGGAGAATATGATAATTTAATTGTGCTAGATTCCATCTTAAGCACTATGTGGACAAACTTCAAGTCACAGGTTGGCATGTTTTTTCTAGCATTTGTGTCTCCCTTGTGTAAATCAGTAAAACTTGGTCATTGTCAATTGCTTCAAAAAGGCCATGGCAGTCGTCTGAGATGATTTTCTTTTTTGTTGATGACAAATTTAGAATGCTACCCACAGATGGTCGAAGTGGGTTAATACTGCTCATCTTGTTGTAGTGCATGGTTGTGTTAAGAAAACCTACGTCCGGCCATTAAAGGAGCTATACCCGATAACACATTCGGCTAGTTTAGTTAGCAATAGCGGCTAGTTTTTTAGCTTTGGCGTGACTCTCTTTCTCGGCCAATGGGGTTAACTTTCGGAACTTCCATAGGGGAACGTTCTTACTGGCCGATCAGAATCCGGATGTTCTGAAAGTTAACCCCATTGGCAGAGAAAGAGTGTCACGCCAAAGCTAAAAAACTAGCCGCTATCGCTAACTAAACTAGCCACACAGGATATCTGGTATAGTTCCATTAACATAAATTTTAGTTTACAGTAGCAGGCTGAAGGGAGTTCTCAGATGTATTCACCTGGCCTCCATACTCTCTAGATTCAAATGTGATGGGATTTTATAGCAAGGCCAAACCACAAAGACCCCAAAACTCGCAAAGCTAAAGGATCTGTCGCTAACATCCAAGTGTCAAACACATTCTTGTGTTCTTTACAAATCCGAGCTTTCTTGGCAGCATGATTTGGCCCTACTGTATTTGTCACCAGGTGGGTGGTTTTAATGTAATGGCTGAGTTAGGAGGGTTCATTGTATGAGAACAATTTTGAATTCAGTTCACACATTAATCCACAAGAATTTCCTGGCAGCTATAATAGCACATATTGATAAAAACTAAGGACCATAGAGGGCAAAACCGAAATAAACTTATGAGGATAGGGGCCTTTACAATAACTTTAAAAAAGCCATTACAGTCCACTGATGGCTTTTGACATACTACAAGTTTCTGTATATTTCAAAGTTGAAAAAAAAGAAGATAATTGTTTGCATTAAAAACATACATAAATAAATCCCATGAATAAAAAAAAAACAAATAAAGCAAATAGCAAATATGCTGAGCCCACAAAGGTCTGGTTCTTTTCAGTCCTGATTGCACCCCAATGTGGGTTGGTGTGGGTGGGTTGGAGGCTGTGTAAAGCAGAGCTCAGAGGCAGCATTCAAGGAATGAATAGAAAGAGTTGGTCCAAGTATTATAATTTTGCTGTCTGCAACATTTAAGATTTAAAAATGTGTCTCTAATTTTACATCTCAGTAAGATTCAGAAACCCTCTAAAGAAAAGAGACAAGTGCTTCCATCGATTTTTTTTGTTTTGACAAACATGAACTTGAAGAAGGGGAAATGTGATGTGGTAAAGATGTACGCAGGTAAGTGTTTCCATTGATGCGGTTAATCTTGAGCTCATTATAGATCTCATAATGCCCCTTCATAGAAGCAGCTTAATACTATCATGCCATTGATAATAACCGCCTAATGGATTTATAGACTCATGTTGGGATGTAGTTTACTTTTTCACTGGACATGCAAAGCTGCAAATAAACATCAGCTGTCATTGTGAATATCCTCAGTTTGGTTTGGTCGGAATGATTGATTAATAGCAAACTGTTAATCCCCATCTCACTTTGGTATTATTCTTTGGAAAGTTTTTATCCGTCGCAGTCAACCATTATATCCTGCCATACTGTAGCTCTTCTTTGCCAGTAACTATCCCTTGTATAATTTTCCAGTCTGCACAGTCACATGAACTGTATTTACAGCAGCCGTGGTCAGACGTTAGTTCAGCAGCTGAAGAGTCAGATATTTCCCTTGAGAGATGGTGGAGACCAAAATAGAGCAAAAAGATAGTGATTATTGGAATGCTCTCATGTTGGTTGTTGTCGATTGGAGAAGAATTTTTTTTTTACAAAAAAAACAACAAAAAAACATATTGAGCATGACAGCTTCATTAAGTGATATGTCTGTCTTGTGCTTGTTGCTGCTCCTAATAATCTATTTATTCTGTCTGAATGGGAGAGTAATCACATATAACGCTCACCTGTATTATCATTTGTTTTTCGAGCAAATTAGTTTTTTCAAGTATCCATAATACACAATGCACTCTCTTTCTATTTAAATAGTTATGTTGAATTAATTAGCAAATCCCTGGTAAAAGGAGAGAGAAGCTTAAAGTTCTTCATTTTGTCCATCGACCACCAAAAACAGAGGAAAGAAATTTTGATAAATGATACTAGAGAACCACAGATGTGAGCTAAATATCTACATCTATCTTAATAGGTAAAACCATGTGGGCATAGTGAAAGCCAAATTTCTTTTTCCGGCTTCATGAATGAATGTTTCTTACCTTGGGCTATTTCAAAGGAGCAGCAGTGAAAGTTTTTATTTTATTTTATTTATTTATTTTTAAGAACAAAGATAATACTGTATGGGACAATGATTGGGTGCTTTTGTCGCACATAAAAGAAAGCAATGTTAAAAGTCTCCCCTTAGCCTCCCTCATATTGAGCCGTAAACACACGGGTACACACACACACCCACACGCATAACTCTGCCAACAACAAGACAAACAGCACACATTCTAGACCGGACTTAACACTCCAATAAAAGTGTGCTACTTGCTGGCCAAGGCTCCTGGGATTTCAATGCTTGTCTTGTCCTCATTTGAACTTCTTCCTGAAACACAGTCTGGTGACAGAGGGCCAGATTTCCGCTAGGGCTGGGCCTGTAGCTGGAGATCTTCTCTCTGTTACCTACCGCTGACATTCCCTTCTGTTGTTGAGGTTATTAACAAACTACATAAAAGAGGCGGAAACTGAAAACCAGCACTGCAACAAAGCATAGTGCATGCTTCTGTGTAGTGATAAATGCCCGGATTTTTATAGCTAGCTGCTTTGTGAATTACTGAAGCTGAGTAGCAGTTTTTGTGCACCAAGTATTTTGTTTACCTATCATGCAAGAAGTCTTAAAGATTTTTCTCAAGAATTTTTTTTTTAGAGATCTACCAAGTCATGATACTTGGGATCAAGGATACAGATCAGCTACAAGGACACTGCAGCTGAACAGAGAGACTTACTGAAGTTGTTAAAAAAAAGAAAAATAATTGTCTGGGGTTATTGTAATTTATTAGTTTACCGTTTAATTTAGAGCAATAAAAATAATTAGATTTCAAGTGGAGAAGAGGGGCTGTCTCTGCTCACTCTCAGCATATTATTGGCTTCCTCTTGTGTCCCGATACACTTGACTGAGCAAACAAGGCATGCCTTTATCATTCATGTTTTATAGGAGCTTGCCCAAATACTCATGCCAAAGTGCTTACGACCAAGCCTGTTGTATGTCTTGCCAGTTTCACTGTGGAAAGGATGACATGAAGGATGACACCTCCCAAAAAATGCTAATTGTTCAGCTTGAAAGGTTCCCAAAGTAGGTCATGCATAGTTGGCTCAAATAAAGAAAGTGAATTGTGTGTTTTTGTGTTTTGGTTGGAGGGATGGAAGGGAGGGGGGGTGTAGTCAGAGGAGGACTCTGGGGCCTTTTATATAACAGTTTCACCCCACCACCACCACTGCAAAAACAAAAAAATAATTAGAAACTCCACACAGACAGACACTTTCACAAGTGTTTGTACATCAGCAGATCCCATGACTTAAAATAGTGTAACTGTGACGAAACCATTCGATTTTGTAGTATCAGCTCATTTATCATTTTAGTATGGGCACTAGTACTGGTGAAGTATTCATGGAAAGGAATGATATTTTATCTGCAAATTTCAAGTCCAACCTCCTCTCTGCTCCCCTTCAGGCATTTGAGTGTTTTGATGCAGTGACCTTCAAATACATACAATTTTTTTTTCAATCTATTTTGCATCCATTTGCTCTGCTGCCTTGATATTAATTCTTGGATGCTGTTTTTAATTAGTTCACGGCAAGTGTTAAACATATCTAAATTGGGTATTTTTAAAAGTTTAGATTGAATAGTAAGCGGAACACTAAGCTATGTATTATAAGTATAACTTAGATAATGCCATGGACACAATGAATGAAAAAATGGACCTAAAGAAAATGATTGTTTAATTTGTAGAAATAACAATAATGCTAACTCATGTTTTCATCTACCAGAAAATATTACTAGTTTACTGCTCTGCTGGAGGGAAAACTGCTTCCTGATTTGTGTGTGTGCCTTGTCAAGCATTTAGTTGAATCCATAAAGCACTGTCCCACAGAATTATTCCTTGTTATTCAGGATTCAGCTCCTCCAGGGACACAAATCATGTATGTAGCCCTGCAGCACCCAATGAAACATTGACCCAGATAGTAAAAGGAAGCTTCTAAGGACCAAAACCAGCTCAAGGAAAGAGATAATTCATTATAACTGGACCTGTTGCAACAGAGAGACTTTACTTGTCTAACTCTGCAAAACAGGTAAATGTGTTAGTCAGGAAGTGCAATATGATCCACATTTTAGTTCAGCAGAAGTAAGACACAATACAATTGAAAGGACATTAAAAGGTCAACGTTCAAATTACACATGCTAAAAGAACAATCTTTTTTTTAGTTTAAAGTTTCATCCCTTCCTTCTATTCATGGTTTCAGACAACTGGAGCCCATCCCAACTGCCATCAAGCAAGAGACAGGGTATGACCTGAACGCAGAGACAAACCCATGTTCATACACTATTGGAAAAAAAAGTGCTGACTATAACCATGTAAGGTGTGTTGGCTGGCCCTCATAGGACCCCATATTGGTGCATGTTAGAGTACAACTACTTTATGTTGTACAAAGTACAACTACTTTATTGGGACTCTTAACAATTTTATTTTAACATTTTTAACTTTTTTAAACCAATGGAAAAAATGTGCTTAGTAGTTTGTTGATATTGAAAAAGGCTTTTACTGGAACCCAAACCGTAATATTTAAGAAAAAGACAAGTCAGGTCAGTGCATTTCAAAATTTAAAGGGAAAGTTTGGTATTTTTCAACCTGTACCTATGGTGTAGCATGCTATATGATCATTTACTCACCCAGACAGTTGTGGCGCAACTCGAACTCCTTCAGACGATATTGATATTTACATGCGATCAGCATATATCCATATAATGGGAGCGTTCAGTGCAAGAGCCGCTCGGCCTCTAAATAAGGCATTATCTGCAACAAAACTCCTTCATTTTACAAATGCGTTGTTAGCAAATGCTAGTCCGATCTCTCCGTGACCTGCTAGCAGCTTGTATTTTCACTGTTGTTGTCATTCCGGCGTCCTTTCAAGCCTTTCGCGCTTACCTGCGACGGCGATAACGTCACTACCATGCGCCATGGAAAAAGTGCAAATTCCTTCATAGATCACTCCGTACTGTAGGATGGTCCACTATTTACTAAGATAATAGCAACATGGTCCGTGTTTGTGTTTTTTCAAATCGTAAAAATAGAAAGTGGCCAACCGTTTTACAGTACGGAGTGAATTCGCCCTTAAAAATAACAAGTAAAAAATGCAGAAACTGAAATATGAATGAAAACTAAACTGGGTCTAAAAATATTACAAGTAACACGGCACCTGACGTGACATGAAGCCAAGCCTGCCTCAGTGGGTCAAAGTCCAGGTCATTTGACCTTTTCTTCTTACTTTTTTTTCTTACAGCAAAGATAAGAAAAAGAAAAGTGACAGTTTGTTCATATGGTAGCGCTTAAATAGAAAGGAAAAGAAAAACAATAAATAGGTTGTAAATTCAATTATTTTTTGTGAACTTGTTAGGTCTAAGACCACCATATTGATGTGACACTGTGTAGTCCGCGGCTGTTCCAGGACAATTGAAATGAAACATGAAATTTTACCGTTCCTTTAAGAAGATAATGACGCTTGCTGTACATCTGTTCTGGATTACACTAACCATGATTTTCTGTTTACCTCTATTGTTTTAGGAAGTTTTGTGTTCTTAGAGATATACAGTACAAAGGTTGGTTATCAAGCTGTAATTACATTTTATTAATGTGTCTTTGGCAGAGAGTATTGCAATCTGTGAAGTTCCAAAAGCTGGCACTGAATGTCAGATTTGTAATCTTGTTGATTTATTTGTTGATCTGCTCGTTCCAAATTTGAATTTGAAGCAGGATTTGAAGATACCAGTGAATCGACGGAGCTGGCGTTCCCAGTTTTTTTTATCCTTGTGACTGCTCAGTGGTAAAGATGAAACAAGCCTGGTCATCTTGAAAACAAATTAGAGTAGTATTAATGTGGTTGTCTATGTGGGTTGAAAGTTAAAAAGACTGAACTGCTGATAAGATATTATAAGTGTCCAAAGCTTTGGGAAAAGCCCAGATCCAGCTGTTCTCTCTGTGGAGCTAACAGCACTGAACTTAGTATAGACAAACATTTGCCTGTTCAGTGTCAGCTTTTTGTCTGGCCTGCCCTTCTCAGACTTGGCTGCAGCTGCCAGTTTGACTCGGCTCTGAAATGGAAGAGAGACAGGAGCTTTTGGGGATTTTGACTGTTAAGCAGGAGCTTTCTCTTTTATTCACAATCTTACACAGCAGCTGGACCTTGGCGAAAATGAAACAAGCTGACTCACCATTTTAATGCAATTCTGGATTTTTAGCAAAGCAGTGGAGCACATTTATGCATTGATTTTGTTGCTTGTTTAACCAAATGCAGGCATGTTCAGAGACCGATGCCCACCTTGATGGCGTTTAATATCGTGAGAGCCCAGTACCTTTTAAAACATTTGTCTTGTATAGAACTGTAGGACCAGGGTTTTTTTACACTGTAAATCCAGTGAGTGAAAGGCAACAACACACTTGACTTAGTCAATACTGTCATCACTTTAAGATAACAGTTAACAACAAAATCATCTATCTATTTATATTATGCTTATATTAATTTAATGAACCCATAAATACTTGAACAATTGTTGGTGAGCTTATTGGTTGTCAGCTTTGAGCTATAAAAAAATCAACAAGATTGGATTGTGATACAATTTATATAATATCCAGTTAAAAGTGATGAAAACGTTAGTGAAAATAAATTTCCTACAGATTATGCAAATCATGCACCTGTTAACAGCTCTCACTTTCCGATGCTATGCAACAGTCAGAGAAATCTGTGGTCTTCTACAACCCACTTTTCTTTTCTGCGGTGTATCGTTATGGGGGTTTGCACCAATAGTGCTCTGGACATGATGGAGGCTTTTGAAATATAAGCATTTTGTATGCAAATGTAAATGATACTGAGTAATAATGATTATCCTAAAAGATACTATAATTCTTTCTCTCATAATTTTCATATTATTGTGCTATTATGAAGTTAGGTTTTGTTTTAGAGGATGTTATCTTACCCGTCTGAGTTATGGCTGACATTATTTAAGTTGATCCTTTTTCCAGTATTATTGCTGTCAATCACTTCAGCCCCATTGTAATGAGTGCCTTGTTGCAGTTCAGGCTTACTATGAGAAAGCTTCTTGTTCAGGTGTGATGCTGACAATGTTCTTGCTCTTGCCGTAGTTACCAGTTTGACAGATTGAATAGATAAAATTAAATGGAAATGGAAAAAATCAAAATGTAAAGCATAGAATAACTTAACAGTGATGGAAAAAAGCAGAGGAAGTTGTGGAGAGTAGTGACCTACTTATTCATAGCCTACTGTTTACTGGTTGTCCTTGGTCAATATTGTGTCATGAAAATGCTTATGTGTCCTGTAGTAAGTTCATTATGGGCCTGACACATATGGAGATTCCATTCATCCCTAGCACGCTGTAGAATGAAAGCCATAACACTTCAAAGCATCTTTGTAAGTCTTGCCACAGATCATGTTAAACTGCTGTCAGAGAAGGTCATTGTTTACCGTAAATTTGAGACAACACAGAATGCCTTTAGAGTTCAAATGAGTAAGAAACTATAATTATAAAAGTTCTAAACATTCTGAATGCAGTCAGTGTAAGTGTCATGGCATTACTGTTTAGGAGCCTGTCAGCTGACAGAGAGAAAGACTTGCTGATTTTCAGTCAGCTGGCGATAAGAAACATAAGTCTTCACAAGTATATTCCTCTAAAAACACATGAAAAATTGTTGTACATTATCAGCTATTGTGTGTAACAGATAGCTGGAATTCTTAGAGTAATATAATTTATAAGCTTCACTAATCTAAATTTTGAACTTTAATTGAATTTATTTTTCCATTTAATTGACCTTTTCTTTTAGAAGACAGTCATCCTCTCATCTCCCAAAAGGGGAGAACCTACAGCATACAAATCAAGTAGGGATGCTCCGATCATACTTTTAGCCACCGATACCGATACCGATCACCCTTGAGTGCCGATCACTACCGAT
>JBBDHI010000004.1:13748149-13761576 GCA_037177115.1 Craterocephalus stercusmuscarum | reverse complement strand
CATTGCAATTTAACAGATTTAAAAAATTAGTGCAATTAGTTTCATTGCATGAGCATGTTAAATTGTAGAGTCACTATAAATTTGTGGAGTATAACATAAATTGTAATGTCTGCTGGATTATTGATGTTTCGGGGACAGTAGGGGAAGTAACGAGGTGGTCGGTGCACCTTGCAACTTGTACATAATGCTACATTGGCGTCTTTGTGTTCCCATGATGATGCGTGCTTCCCTTTTCTGGTGCAGAAAAGAGGACACATCTTTTTTATGCACTCCCCTCCGATTGAAGTGGAATTGGGCGGCTGCGAGTGAGACTTTATTTAAAGTCACGCTCGATAGTGAAGGGGTGGTGTGTGTCGAGCACTTTGGGATTGGGCTGGTGTTTCATCTATGCCCGCCTGTATCACCGGCCAAAGCGGGGTGTGGACGTTATGCTAATGCTAGGGCCTTTCAACAGCAAGTTTTCTTTCATAAAAAGTTTTTTTTCAAGTGTGTCAGAGCAGGGTTGCATGAAAAACCTAAAAGACTGCGGCCCTCAAGGACCAGCGTTCCCCACAACTGCTTTAGCAGAAATGCAATTAATTAGATTAATTTATTAAAAATGATATAATTTATTAGATACATTTTTTAATCACCTGGCAGCCCTAATATATACATTATGTATTTTGTATACATGTTGCTAGTACTGATATGAGAATATAAACATGCACAAGAGGAATTTCTGATTTAGCGTATTCTTTACAGGCAGCCATGCAGCCCTTGGTAATACACCTGCAATTAGCCCCACATTTTCATGTAGTTTTTAATCAGTTGTTTTAAGGTTAACACAGTATAATCAGTAATATCATATGCTATTACACAAGATTAGTTGAGCACAGTTGGATATTGTATGATATTAAAATGGTAACTTTATGAGGAAAGCTTGAATATATTCTTTTAGTTGCATTATTAGGGTGTTGCTCAACAAGGAATAGCTAGGCTGAGTTTGATAAGTCACACAATGGTTGCTGCCACCTGTGGTTGCTGCATTGGATGCTAAACTCAAAATACACTTTGTAGTAGAATTTAATGTTGAGAAATTAATTCCGATTTTGGGTTTGAAGGTATTTGCATTGAATCTCTGGAGACGGAAGCGTTCTGATTTGGTTTGGTTGAGGTGATAACTGCTGTGCATCATGAGCTACACATCGGTGAAAAGGTGTGAGGAAGCTGCTGGTTACATCCGGGGGGTATTTCAAGTTGTATCTGCGATAAAAGACATAATATGACAGCTTATGCTGCTGCACCCTCTATCAAACATTTATTGTCTGTATGTAGTGTGATGAATTGAATCCAACCTTTTAAAAAAAAAGGAAAAAACAACATTCATTTGTTTTACTCTCAAAAAGAGTTTTTTAGAAAATCATTTTCTATTCTCTTCACAAACTGTATGTTTAAGTTTAAGAGAATACAATTGTTTTTCTTTCCCTTATATCTCTTGTATCCCTCTTATATCTTGGTTAGATTTCTTTTCTCTTGGAATATTATCCAGCTATCCACGCTTCTCACTTCTTTTTAAAATTAATCTGCTGTAGTTCTACAATGAATTGGCTCACTCAATTGATACATTGGAGCAGGCATTTAAAAAGCTTATTCTGTTAAGCCTACAGGACTTAGTTGATTTCTTTTCATTTTAATTTACACCATAAACTACAGTTTTGTCTCAGCAGTGCATCTGCTTTTCTCCCTCCCAAAAAAATCATTAAAATGATCAAAGACAAGCATTGCATTTATGTAGTGCGAATGAGCTTAGAAAAAACATCAGAAAAAAAAAATTAGAAGGTAAGTCTCCATCAGGAGGCTGTTATGTTATATTTAGCTTAGGGGAAAAAAAGCCACAGTCATAATGTGCTTTTCATGTTCTGCTTGTTGCCTGAGGCCTTGGCCCAACTCATTTAGACGAGTGTTTGAATGCAAAACACACTCTTAAAGACCTAGTTCAGACGAGGGGAAAAAAAGTAACTGTTACTTTTTGCTTGCCATGAAGCTCTCTTCATGTTCCCCCGACCGTTAGTGGAAATGCTCGTTCCCAGTTAATCACGGCCTATATTTCTACATATTTACATATAGGCCAGATTGTGTCTGGAATCAACATTGCTCTTGCTTCAGCCGTCAGATAGCCTGAAGAAGGTGCGTTAGTCAGGTGATCTCTCCGGACAGTAATCTCATGTGTGTGTTCATAGCACACAAATGAGTTAGATTTTCACTTTGCGCATGCGTTACACACTAGCAAACAAACGTAAATAAGCCGGTTGTTTTGAGCGCATGCCTGCGAATTCAACAAAGAAACGTTAGACGACATTATCAGAGGAAGAAAGGAAACTCAGGAGAGCCAAAGAAGAGCAAAAGATAAGACAAGAGTCGAGAAAAGACTGTTTCTTTCTATCTGGAGAGAATTCAGTACAGCTAGGATGCAAGATGGATGCTGAATGAGCCGTCAGTGAGAAAAGAGTACGAGTTGTACGGTGTCTCTCTAATCTACTTGTGCCTGTTATGTTTTTAACTTTTGTTTTGGAACAGCCTTTTCCTGCTCTTTCCAGCCAAACCACAGCAACTGTGCAGGCTGAGAGCAATCCATGCAGCGGTGTGATGTCAACAGTGTTGCATGTGAATGGTTACCTTATTTGACCTCTCTGCAGCTGCTGCTGAGGTGGAAAGAGAGAGGAAAGGCGAAGCGAAGCAAAGGATGAAAATAGTGCGAGAAGGATTTTGCAAAGTGAAGAGAGACAGAGGACAGTGAAACGGATACAGTGAGGGAGGAGGGGAGGAAGGACAACGAAAAAGTCAGACACAGACAGGGAGATACAGGGAGGAGGAGCCGAGAGAGGGAGTAAGTAAGGAGAGGGATGGAAAGCGATGTGTCAGCAGTGAGCGCCGAAGAGGTGTAAGTTAGGACGTGAGGAGACGTTTTTCCTCCTCCTTCTCCTCCTCTTTTCTCTCAAAGTTACAAAACTTTGACTTGGCATGGGGGCTATGAAAGAAGACTGCAAAAAGTGGGCATCTGTACAAGAGGAATAATCCCGCCCATGCTTAATTTCTTTTGGCACAGCCTGCCTCAGGGGACACAACTTTTCAGTCGGCTGTAGCTCATTAGACCACTAACTGGCTCATGGCCCTTTACTACAGAGCTGGTTAGCATTCTGCAGTCATCAACAAATCAGATGAAATTCTCTAATTGTGGACAGTTTTGTTTCCCTTTTGTCCAAGTCAGACAAGTCACTGTTAGGTAGCTTTTTTTATACATCACTGGACCTTGGCACGGCTCTTTAAAGTCCACATTTTTTAATTTAAATTTAGACCATCTGTTTGGTATATCTATTGGCCACCTGGGCATTTTACTGTCCAAATCTGTTCCTTACAGTACTTCTGAAAAGGACAAATATTCACTCCCCTTCATTTTGCTCCACTACCAGAAGGCACCGCCAGCTGAATGCTGCACACTTTATAACCAGAGGCCCATGAAATATTCTGCATACACCATATTTTCTAAAATAGCAGTCAGGCTTTCTGTTTCCCTACAGAAAACTGCAAAAAGTAACTTGTGTTTGTATGAATCAGGCCTTCTTTGATATGCTTTCCTGACTTCTGCTAGTTGATACGTTTAATCAGTTAGGTTTTTGCACATAGCTTCATTTTGAATCACTCGTGTTGAAGTTGAGGGGATGATGAAAAGTCCTCACTCTCACTTTGTTCGATCGAGCTTTGGTAGCAAAAACCTTTCAGTTAGGTTTGCTTAAATCTAGGTTATAGGTCGCTGTGTGTGAAGGCTTTATGCTATTGAAGAGCAGGTTAAATCCACCTGCGTGTGTGTTTTTGCACTGGCCTTCAATGGTTTGTGTAAATGATGTTTCTGGACACTATCACAAAGAGGGTTCTGCTGATATTTCTTTTAGAAAATCTGATATATGATAAATATATGATAAAATATTAAATCAGGAGCTGAGTGCTGTCTAGCAGAAAGTTAGTCAAAATGCCCTAAATTCATCCTTTATGTATTCACAACACAGTAGACTACAGAATGACCACAAACCAAACCATTGACACAAAGGGGCCGTCCACACGAAGCCGGATTGCAGTAAAACCGCAAAGGTTTTTTAGAAATCCGCCCTATCCTACACACGAAACCGGAGATCAGCCTTCTGAAACCGATCATTTCTGAAACCAGATCCCAAGGTGGAGCGGTTTGAAACCTCCACCGTCTTCGCTCCGTGTGGACGCCGTTACCGCACAACTGGCGGTTGTGACGTCAGTATGACGAACGCGCACCAAACACAACAACCATGGCGCCGTCCGTGAGCAGAGCTGCTCCAGACTATTCTATCTTGTTTCAGCTTTTGCACGAAAAGGCGCAGCTTTTACACACCGGTATTACTGTGTTTTACCGTCAACAAGCTAAAATTAGTGAACAGCGTTTCCCAGTTGGCACAGTAAGCACCTCTCTGTGCATGCGCAACGTCTTGTTCTTGTGTCGAAGCGTTACTCTCTGATCATTACAGCGCCACCCGCAGCTTTGTAGTATGTACTACAGCGTTTTCGTGTGGACAGCGAAGCCTAGTTCTGATTTTCGCCAGCCTCTTCTAACCAAAACCGGCTTCGGCTTCGTGTGGACGTGGCCAAAGAAACATTCCCCCGCCATTCACCTCAAGCCATCTTCTTTATCTATCATCTGTAGCCTCTTCTCTACCTGGCTATACTCAGCTCAACCCAACTCTACATAGTTATGTCGTTTCCTATTACAATTGTATACCACCCCACAGTGGTGGGGTTGTTGGGTGGCCCGAAGCAAGAACTTTAAATAGGTTGTGAATAACTGAAAATGTATACTTGTTGTATTTGTTATGTAATGTAGGAGACATTTCTCTAAAAACAAATAAAGGCAAACATTTTTACGGTTCTAATTACATGTTAACATAAGACCTCTCCTTTGAAATCACAACTCTTATCCACTTAAAGAGGCTCTATGCAAGATTAATTAATTACTTTGCTTGATTGACCTGCTCTGATGAAAAAGCTGGCATTCCCTCCTCTATCGGATCTCCCGATACCCAAAACGGCGCTTGCAGTTTTTCCCATTGACACTCGGGGTTGTTTTGATTTGGAAGTCTTGCATTAAATTAGGCTGTCGGTCGTAAATCCATTTTGACAGATATGCATTTTTCATCTGTCGCCTATTTTTGCTATGGAGCTCCCCCTACAGCTTTGGGGTGCAAACTGCACGGTAAATTTACCCAGAGTTGCATTGATCTGCTTTAACTTTGAAGTCCATAGATACAGTAGTTACTGCCTGTGTCTTAAACCAGAATTAGATACTCCCCAGTTTTCCAATAGAGTTGAGATCAGGGGATAATGGTGGCCGCACCATGATTTTCTCTTTTTATACCCATAGCAGCCGAAGATTTAATGGTATTTTTTTTACAGCATGGGATAGTGCATTGTCTTGAATGAGCACAGGTACCAGCAGGAAATGGTCAGCTAGAAACTGCATTTTGCAGAGGTCAATTTTTACACTTTATGTTAAAGAGGTCTATCTATGACTCCTCATTTTTCCAGCCCAAAATACCTCTCTATCACCTTCCTCACATTCTAGCCTTGTTGGGACATGGTGGCCATCTGCCAACCAGCCAGAATTCCATCAGTATTGACCATCCAATGTAGCATGGTTTTCATCAGTCAATAAAACTGCGATAACTAGCCTTCATGTGTTTCTGAGCTAGCTGAGAATGTTTCTGCTTGTGAGCATTGTTGATGGATGGGCAAAATACAGCTTTATGCATGACTGCAGCCTCTGGAGTGTCCTAAAATTCCATGAACACCAATAGCCTCAACTACTTGGTTACTGTCTGCTCTCTTATTACGATGTGTTCGCCTGATCAAGACTTTTCTAGATAATCCTTAATCTGAATTCACCCGTTTGCTCAGACCACAGATTATTTTACAGTATGATGTTCTTGCTGAATTTTTCATAAAATGTTCAATGTTTTCATTCCTTTCATAAGGCATTACTCTATTTTTTGCTTTTCAATTGCAGAAAGTTCCTTCTCTTCTTTCATGCTGCATGGAAACTGTGACTCATTTGCTTAATCCTGTGGAACAACCCTCTTAAAGAGTATCTGGCAGATTAAGAGCATGATTGATGATTTGCATGAAGCATTGGTTATAGATATTATCTAGCTTGTGTTTGCTAAAGTCTGTGTATTTAAAAATAAATAAATCCGTTATTCACCATTAAAAATGGTTTAAACACCTGTAAAAACAGTTCACGCAACAATGTGTGGATTGCAACATTGTGCAGTGGTTGGTGCATTTATTTCTGAAATTACCAGGATTTTCAGCTTCCCATGAATTCCCCGCTCCATATTCACCAGAGCAGCCGCCCCATGCAATCAGGCCACAGTGCCTGCGGCCGCCCAGGGTTCGAGTCCCGGTCCTGGTGCATTTGCCAAATGTCGCTCCCCCATTCTCTCACCCCCCTCACTGTCAATAAAAGCCTTTAAAAAAATCTTTTAAAAAAAAAAAAAAGAAAGTATTTTGGTCACAAATCTCAGTTTTATTTTCAGATTCCCAATATTCTGATAAGGGTCAAAGTTCCTTCAGAGTAACATCTTGCAGGGTTTATGAAGGGGAACACTACATACTGTTTTGGTCATCGACACTATTTATCATGAGGTTAAAATGACTATTTAGTAGTTAAAGCCAAAACAGATCAGTCACTCCTGCTTCTGCAGCTCTGTTTCTTTCTCCCATGCTAGTGGAACCACACCCTTTGACTTGAATTGTGACGATCAGCTTTAAAGTTGCAGTGCAGCATGGTTCTTCCATGTTCAGTGGGACTGAGGAGTAACACCATGAAGTCCACGAAAGTCAGTGTCCGATGTAAAATCGGATTATCGAATGGTGTAGCGACAAAACATAACCTCTCTAAGTCTCCATTCAAACTTGTTAACAGTCAGTTTTTTTCTGATTGGAATTCACTACACTTCATAAAGATAAGGGCCGATATGTTGTAGAATAAAGAATTATCTGACGCAGAACGTTGAGGAACGTTGGGAAACTATGTTTACCACTTACACCTCTGCATTTACATAATTTAAGTTGCTAATTCAGAGACATTTTTCGATGGGCAGCCCGCAGCTTCCCAGGTAACAGCAGACATGACCTACTTCTGATGGAAGAGTAGCCGTGGTATGAACAGGCACCGCATCAGTCTTTAAACATACTCTCTGCACACTTCTGTTGAGCCACTTGCTACAAAGTCTTATTCCACAAAGTGGACACTGCAGATGACTGTTTCTGGGGTTAACAAATTTTACAGTGAAGTCCTGGGACATGGGCTAATCTCCCCCAGGAACGAAAGGTAGGACTTTTCCTGTTTAGAAAAATGTGAGGCACGTCCGTAAACGGAAGTGCATGTGAGAGATTTGAGTTTGTACATCCTGCACAAATATAAGTATTCACCAACCTCCAATAAAACAAATGATATCCAGAATAAACTGAGCCGGCAGCTGCTGCCGTTCGGGCTGGTTTACCTTGTATGATGTCACGTGTCACATGGTTCAAAGAGTGTTGATTTTTTGAAGCAATAATTTAAGATAAACTAAATTCTGTTTAATTTTATATTAAAAAAAATTAAAACCTTTTAGTAATGCCACCGTGTCTCTCAAACATTTTAAAAACATTTTAAAACAGTTGCAGAATATTCAATCTGAAAGATGTTCTTTTGAGTAGTTTCTCTTCACCCAAGAAAATTACTTCAAAATAGTCTGCAGTCATATCAGTGATGTAAACAGGGATGAAAAACAAAACTCCCAAACTTCCACAGAAAAACTAAAACCTAAATGCTTCATAAACTGATATCCTACTTGCATAATAATTTGGAGCACAACGTACTGAAAAAGGGCAGTATCAGTTGTACACATATTCAACATTAAATAAATATATGTTCTTGTATGGCACATAGATAAAGAAGAGGAACAGTAATTTCTATAAGTTTTCAAGTTCTGTCATAGTTTTGCTGTTAACTCGAATGTCTCACACAAACATGCAACAAGTTAAATCAAAGAATTCCTGAGTACTGGGAGCAGCTGTGGGTCAGGATCTAGAGATAGTTCAGTAATCAAAGGGCTGGTTGTTCAGTCCACAGCTCCTCCTGTCTACATGCTGAAGTGTTCTTTGGCATCATGCAAGAAAGACTCCTAATTATCCCTGAAGTATCACTGTCGTGTAAGTCTGCAATAGAAAAAGGGCTTTATTTTTTAAATCCAAATACATCATAAATTATGAATAGGTCACATTGGGCACTTTGAGTGGTCAATAAGATGAGCAAAGCACTTAATAACATGTAATCTGTATTCCATTCATATCTAAACATTTCTTCTGCATCCATTCATGCCTCTTTCCTGCATCCACTCTGCTAAAGACAAGTTTGTTGATACAAGACAGCTGCACTCAATAAACGACTCCTTGTGGAGCACATTTGAGGCACTTCATGCCAGTTTACATGTTATCAGTGGCTTAGCATGTTTGCTTCATAGTGATGCCAGATCCTCCATTTAGAGGTTTCTGCTCATTTTAAACTGGAAGCTTTATGTTTCTCGTGACAGATAGTGAAATTTGTTATGGCCTCATTTTCTACTGTGTCATGGTTTCCATGGTGCTTGTGTCAATCTAAAGACCTCCTCCTACTTCCCAGCCCAGTGGAAGAGGTTGTCTGAGGACAACTCTTGCACAGTTTCTGTGCCGACTGGCAGCTCTTCCGACCAATAATGTTCTTCTGCTCAGGCTGGGGAAGTAAAGGCCTCCCTCCAGTGCCTGAGCGCTTCAGGTTGTGTGTGCACGAGGCTCATGTAACAAAAGCTGGAGACCAGCCATTTAGCAGAGTTTTCCAAACCATGGCTCCAGCTTGACACCAGACAACCTTTGACCAGAAGCGGCATACATGTAAACACAATCACTGGCACTAAATAGAACAAGAACTTAGATGCACAGCTTTAGAGAACTCCTGTAAAGCAACTTTAGGAATGTGTGTGATCCATATTGCTAAAAGGTGTTTTAGGTTGGTGTCTTTAATTACAATGTAGATGAAATTACTGTAAAATTAAGCATATCCATCATTTTCTGTTATTAAAAGTGTTTATTATCCTCATGTTAATTGCTCTGCCACGTTCTTATTATTTATCTTTTTTATATAATAAAATAAATAAATTAAATTTCCCCAATACTGTCACACTCTCCAATGAGCTGATGTTACACCCCAAATAATATATTTACTTTATTTACTTCTTTTGTTTACTCATGAGAAAGAAAACAAAATCATAAATTCCTCATAGATTAGAAACTGGAAATGGTTAATGGTGTAAAGCCATTTGTTTTCTTGATGCATTCCAAACAAAGTTTATTACCGATGATGAAACAAGGCAGTAATTATTTTACCACTCCAAAGAAGTACTCCACATTTAGCCTGTTGTTACCGTAAGAGGTGCACCATACTTTTGGCTCATTGGTGATGATATAACTCACCTCACTTCCTCCCTGCCTTCAGTTTCTTTGCCTGAGTTGACCTCATGTCTCTCCAGTGGATATAATCTGACCTCGATCTCTTCCTTCTCCCTGGTGATACCTTTGTTCTTTGACATCGATGTGGGTTACACCTTTTGTGTTCAAGCAAATAAGCAGCGACAATCTGATGGGCTTTATCGGTGTCTTTAGCAGTGATTGGTGTTTTAAAGATACAGTGTCATGACATAACATTATGATGTGCTGCAATGATGCATATCAGTTCCTCTTGCTTTGCCCGTAAAGAAATCATATATTAAGTACCAGCAGAATGATATAATGTCACCCCCCCCATCCCCCTTTTTAGTCCCCAGAACGGTAATTTCTCTGAAGTGATGCCTTGATGGAGACTTGCTCGAAACCAGATTTATTAAGGGAGGAGGTATGGCAAGTTATGAAACTATCTGTTGAATATCTGCAGTTTTTTTTCCGATTAAATAAACCCTACAGAGCAGTGTATTTGTAAAATACTGTCTTCACACAGGGATACATGAATCTTTTCCCATCATATCTGTTTGTGCATTACACATTTTCAAACGCTGCATCCAGACCTGAAGGATGACTTGAGGCATTACACACAGTGCAAGTGCAGAAGAAGGAGGAAAATCTCAGTACACGCGTGGAAGGGAAGACATTAGGAAACAAAATAACAGCTTCTATTTACACCCCATATTATGTTAACTTCAGCAACCTCATTTTTATAATGATTCTGACAAGGAAGCATAATTGTGTAGAACCTCATTCCAACACGGCTCTTTGTGTGTCATCCAAGGAAGTAGCAGTGCTCCTGCAAGGCAGTGATTTGCATACTGCTGGACTAGTGGTAACGTCTTTGAGAGGCCTTTTTTTGTTGTTGTTTGTTTGCTATTTTTTGGTGTCTGTAATTTTGAGCTGAATAAACCCAGATGAATGATGATGACAGAACAGACCAACTGCTCCGAATAAGATGACATTAATTCATGAGCAAATCCGCTCTTTATATTCCATTGCATGTGAACAAGGCCAGCTTGCAACCGCAGGAGAAAAAAAATAAAAAATCGCCGTCCACTGCCAAATGCCATTCAGAATCACAGTAGAGTCATTGTTGTGGGACGAATAGTGTATTTGAAAGGCTTTTTTTTCCCCAAGAATGGAAGTCTGAGCACTTGTTACTTACATATGTCAGGTTAAAGCTGATTTCTGCTTGGAAAGCAGATGTATTGTATCTGCCCCAGTGACCAAAGGACCGCAGGCCAGATTACTCTTGTTAAAGTGGGGTCTCCATGGGAAATGGTATTTCCTTTTCATATGAATGTTTTTATAATTGCTGTATGCTGGAGCTGACGGAAAACGGAGATTACTCAGTGGGTTTTTGCCAGATTGTGAGATCATTAGTTAAAAGTAGATGCAAGGGGACTCCCATGAAAGAGCTCTTCTAATTGACTGTGCATTGTAGAAGCGCAATTCCCCAAGAAAAGCTGAAATTTGATGTAGGATTTAATTTTAAGTTACATTCAAAAAAATATTTGCCTAAAATCATGTAATAAAGCAACCTTTTTATAATACCTTAAATAATATTTTGCGTTCAGTTTTACAAGGTAAGATTGAGGAAAAATTGCATTTATCTGAAAGCATGCCACTTGCCGGGTTAATAAGAAAATGCATATATTCAGAGGTAAACATGCTGTGTGAGTGCATGCAAACACAGTGAATGAATAAATTCTCTCCCTCTCAGATACACCCGCTGTCGCATGCATATCCACCATCGCACCACGGTACGACGTTGGCTGTTTCATGAAGTGCATTTCACTTCGACAATTATTAACAAGATTCTGGGGAATGAGCAAAACAGTTGACAGGAAAGCTCCAGAGTTTTTCAGAATCGCCATTTGGTCTGGCCTATATGAGCGCAAGTGTGTGTTTGTGTCATATTTGCGTGTGTGTGAGTGTGTGCACAGGAGTGTGTGTGTGTGTGTGGGGGGGGGATCGGATGGCTGCGTTGTGTTTCCTGTGTCGCAGTTTACTGTTTTTTAGAGCAAGAAAAATGGGCTTATGTAACGGTCATGTGATTTAGCCAGAAATAGTGGTGGGGCTACAGCTGCTGCCTCTCCTCCTGCAGCTTGGTTCCTTGGCTTTTGGCAGCAGCCAGACAGACACACTGCGCACTACTCCTGCTAGCTCAGAAAACAACTTCTGCTCAGTCCTACTCACAAGTATAAATTCTGTACTGTACATGCAGCAAAAATAATGCACAGAATGTTGGATAAAGCTGCATGTAAACAAATCAGCGCTCTTATGCTGACACGCAGTCTGTGCCAGAAGTCCTGCCTTTCTAGAAAAAAGAAAAAAATAAAAAAAAAGGTTGATGCTGGAAAATACTGATTATTATGCACTGATATGAAAACATTTGCATGTTCATCAGCGTATGCACATTTGTAAAATATAATATTAACACATGATTTAAACCCAAGCCCGAAGGGAGGTAGGCCTTGCTTTTAGGGTCACTAAGGTCACACTTACACCGCTCCATCTGTGCTGTGTTGTGATTTTCGTACGTGTGTGTGTGTGGTTTTTTTTATGGAAGCAGACATTTGGAATTTTTTTTTATTAATGTCCCAGTGGAGCGGCTTTGTCTCTATCTATGTTTGCCCTCATGCATGTGTGCATGTAAGTGTGATGGAGTGAATGGCTATATGTGTGCATGAGCCTGTCTGTGTGTGGGTGTACAGTGCTCAGAGGCTGGCGAACGTGTGGAAAAGGAGGGATGAAGATGCAGGAATCGAGGAGGAGGGGAGAAGTGGAGGATGAGGAGGGTGGGGGGCTGTACAGTGAAGAGCTAGTAGAGCGGAAGGAAGCTCTCTGAAATGGGAGATCATTGGGTTTAGCTGAGGGCTAGGCAGGAGGCAGGAGGGATTCTCGCCATGTTAAGATCACTGTCAGGAAGAGTCAAGCTGCAGCTAGTGTCTTGGTTCCACCAAATCCCTCACTGCTGTTCATTGCATAACATAGTAGTCTTCATATATTGTTGGAAGTGAGAACAAAATAATGACTTTCTCAATCATTTTTGAGCTTATAATTTTAAAACTGCTCTTTTCCACTTTTATGTCCCAGATCTCTTTTCTGAAACATAGCATACTTGCTCTGTATCATGCTGCAGATGTAGTCACCATCAAGCTGATGCGTTGCCATGTCTTTCCGTAGGTCAGCACAACTACCTATGTGCCGGGAGAAATGACTGTATCATTGACAAGATCCGAAGGAAAAACTGTCCCGCATGCCGTGTACGGAAGTGTCTGCAGGCTGGCATGAACCTTGGAGGTGAGGAGTCACCACCTCATTCCAAATTTGTCCTGTCACATGTCTCCAAAGTTACATTTGACCTAACTTCACTCTGCTTATAAGAAATGATAGATAATTAAAAGTAGGTCCAGCTGAAGTCAGAAGAAGCCCAGGGATGCTGAGTCATATGATGTCAGTGTGTATATAGAATATCTGAGCATAATATGCATAAAACGTAGTAGGTGTAGATCTACAGTACTATATACGATGCCTTCTGATAAAGCCTGAAGACAAGTCAGTGTTGCACTTCAGGAAAGATGACACTGATTGAGAAGGATTCATGGGGGAAAAATGTGTTTTTTTCATGTAACGCTAATGTCATATTCCACTTCAGGGCATACTCAAAGCTACAAAGTACACTTGATGCTCAGCTATGCTCTTAAAGTAAATACAATATAAGCCTGAATGGAAGTCGAAGAATGTATGTATGTAGTCAGATGTGTGATAAAATCTATCTATCTATCTATCTATCTATCTATCTATCTATCTATCTATCTATCTATCTATCTATCTATCTATCT
>JBBDHI010000004.1:13718482-13729713 GCA_037177115.1 Craterocephalus stercusmuscarum | reverse complement strand
TTTTTTTGTTTTGTTTTGTTTTCCTGATAGAACAATGAATACTGTCACTGAGGTAGCTCTTTCTGCATTATATATATGACTTATTATGGCCATTTGGCGAGAAATTATTGCTTAGGTTTTCCTCTTAATATGTGTATGTTTTATTCTAAATAATGTATCTTGTGATATACCTTCAATTTCCTTGAAGGAGCCATCCATGGGGATTGAATAATGTGTCTGAATTCTGAAGTGATGTGGTGCATTTTCAAACAATCAGTAATCATTCAAACTTCAGTTTGTAACATACTCATATTTTCTAAACTACAACAGTAGTTAAATCAGGAAAATGAAATCGTTTAAAAAACAAACTCATCCTTTTCAGATTTTAGCTCTTAAAAGTCGTACCGAGCCTTTAATGCCTGCCAAACGTACGACAATGATACAGAATTTCCCATGCTTATCATCATCTTTTAGTCTTAACTGAGATTCAGCTGTATGTGTGCCCATCGAGAAGTGAGGTATTTCTTCATTGCATTGCTTGCAGCAGTTTTAAAGATGTTTGGCAGTCTTCCCTAGCCGTGACTTCATTCTTTTGCACAAAGAGACACTTTTCAGTGCATCCTCAAGGTGTAGTTACCAGCCCTTACACTCACATTTGTCTAAATTTCCATCAAACTGCCTGTTATTTGTGAGTGAGTTAATGCCACAGTGTAAATCACCACAATATAAATGAATGCTGGGGTTGTTTAATAGCTCTAGTCACCAAACAAAGTGCATGATGACCGAGGCTAGGTTGACAAAATGATTAAGCCCCTTTAATCCAAATTAGTATCTCTCTTAGCTGTCACTGTTGAGAAGTTTTAATCAACAGCTTTGAGTTTACCAGTCTTCTTTCATGAATCAGTGGCTGCGCATGAGAACTAATTACCATTTGAGATAATGCAAGTGGTAGTAGTGAGCTGTTAAATAGGCTTGGATTGGCAATACAGATAAAATGCCCAAAAAAGGCTTCTGTGTGGGAGTGGAAGCATAATTCACCGAGCACCTCTAATTACCCTTTACACGGTTACACATTTCTGCATTAAAGAGAACACTGGTGGTTGTGCATGACTTGCCCCCATTATTGCAATTCATTTTCAGTGAAGGTTTGCCACCCATTTTCTGAAATGTATCAAGCTTACTGCAAGTTACTGACCATTCACTGAGCAGCTGAGACTGAATTATCTATCCAACAGTACTGAATACTCCTCACTAAATGTTTGAAATGTCAGTTTGAAATGTTAATGGTAGTTTTTTTTTCATTTATTTTTTTAAGAGGGAACTAAACTAAATAAAAATAAACAGATTTAAATACTCTATTAAAAAGAAACTGTTTATTTTCTAATATTTTGCCTTATTGGATGTCTTATATATACTATATAGGCAAGGCAAGTTTATTTGTATAGCACATTTTATGTACAAGACACATCATAATGTTTTACATAAAACATTAAAAGCATAACAGCGACTTTAAGAGGTAAACATCAGAAATTAAGCATAGTTTGAAATCAAAAACAACACAGAGGAAGGAAAGGTCATTCGATTAAAAACAGCATTAAAACATGATCAAGTTAAAAATTTGGTACAGAAACGGTACAGATTTGGACTTTTACATAAAAACCCATCCATCCATCCGTCTGTCGATCCATTCGATTAAAATGACTGAAATGCAGCAGAGAACGAGAGGATTTTTTCTTGGATTTAAGTGTTTCTGCTGTTCTGAGGCTTTCTGGGAGTTTATTCCAGACATATGGAGCATAGAAGCTGAGTGTAGCTTCTCCATATCTGGTTCTGACTCTGGGAACTAACTAAAGAGACCAGATTCAGATGACCTGAGGGGTCTGCTGGGTTCATACTGGGTCAAGATGGATGGATGATGGATTTTGGTCCAAAACCATTGAGTGGGAGAAAAACCATGTTTTTTAGACTAGCAACAGAACTTTAAAGTCTTTCATTTAAAGTCTTCAATTTAGGGCATTTTCTGGGACACTTTAATTCATTCAAGGATATTAAAGCGATTACAATCTCACCATACATGCCGAGTCAAAATATCTGATGCTTCCTGGATTTACATTTCTGCCTGATACAGCCCAACCCTGCGGCTAACTCGGTGCTTATTGTGAAAATAGTCTTCAAGATGATACATATCAAAATTTGGGGAGTGCTCTTACAATTACTGGTGGAGGGCTTGATAAAGTATGATAAGATGTCTATTGTTGAATAAAAAAGATGAATAAATAAGAATCTAATCATCCATGTCAAACAGGAAACAACAGGTTTAAAAAGTCTGATTTTAGTTGAACGCCTTTCATCTTTTGGGATTTTTTCTTCCTTTTTTTTTGCTGTTAACAAGTCAGTAATATTTGGAGTGTTGTTTGGAAATGTCGTCACTAAATCCATATGATGACTGAAGAATTTGTTTGTTCCCTAGTTCCCAAAGAGGGTCTTAAGAACCAGGCGGCATTTGAGGAGATGAGGGTTAATTACATCAAGGAGCTCCGGCGATCAGTGGGGAAAGCGACCAACAACTCCGGCCAGACCTGGCAGCGCTTCTTCCAGCTCACCAAGCTGCTAGATGCCATGCATGATGTAAGTACCCTTGGCCTGCCCGCCTCTCATGAACCACTTGCAAACAGACCTGCACAGACTTCCCTTGGCAGCCTCGCTCGTATGTCATGCCTTCACACTCAGAGCGAGGTGTCCACCAGCACTTTGGGACATAATCTCACGGGAAATGTTGAGTGAGTAAAATGGCAACAGAGTGGATTTGGTTAATGCTTTACTTAGTGGTTCAATTGAGCTTTGTGGCTCGGAATAAGGATTATTGCATCCCACTTTCTCCCTGAGGGGGAGGTTATTTTGGAAGAGGCGGTGACCAGGCTGCGTTGGTGAATGGAACAGAAGGGGATCAATACCAGCTTTCAGTTTATTGGATCAGCAAAGAGTGGTCACTGTGGGGAATGTGCTAAATCACAGTTATTTTGCTTTGCATGGGGTCAACAAGTGCATAGGGACAGAAAACGCAAAGCCTCGCGGTGAGAATCAGTACGCAAGAGGACACAGAGATAACTGGTGAAAAATCATTGACCCTTATGACTGTGTGAATGGGGCTTGTGCTGAATGGACAACCTTTCTTAACAGGCTGCAGAAATGAAGGAAAAAATTCAGTGGTGCCCCCAAGTGGTGAGCTGAGTAAATCTTAAAAAGCACTATGCAAACAGGCTTGAGTGACTAGAGGCGGATGTCATCCAATGTGAAAATGTCAAACACTCTATCTGATTAAAATAAAAAATAAAAAACATGAAAAGCTCCAAAGTAAATTTGACATTCACTTCTTTGTTTGTGATTTGCAGCTGGTGGGGAACTTGTTGGACTTCTGTTTCTACACCTTTCGTGAGTCTCAGGCCCTAAAGGTGGAGTTCCCCGAAATGTTGGTAGAGATCATCAGTGACCAGATACCAAAGGTGGAGTCAGGCCTCACTCACACAATCTACTTCCACAAGAAGTGACTTGCAATGCAGCTGGGACAGAAGTGGCATTAAAAAAGGGGGAAAGAGGAGAAAAGAAGCTCATGGAACAGAAAACGAGCAAGGAAGGCCTGACCAGTCGGCCCGCACCCTGTCGCCCAGTACGCCAGCGTCCTCGTCTTGGATGGCAAAGCTAAGTGACGTGGTGACACAGGCGAAATGAAGCAAAAGATTGGACTCTGCGGTCATCATGAGCATTTCAGAGCTGTGAATAGTCTGAGAAATCAAGCATGCCTCGATGAGAAGGACTTTGGACAAATGTGA
The DNA here is from genome assembly GCA_037177115.1 of Craterocephalus stercusmuscarum. Taxonomy (NCBI): domain Eukaryota; kingdom Metazoa; phylum Chordata; class Actinopteri; order Atheriniformes; family Atherinidae; genus Craterocephalus; species Craterocephalus stercusmuscarum. The sequence goes on along the minus strand of JBBDHI010000004.1, from coordinate 13,725,904 downwards.
CAAAGTATCCCGAAGTACGCCCACGCACCCCTGCCCCAAAGACGATAACAGTATTTTCTATGGAGATAAAGCCATACATTTCTTAGAATGCATTAGATACATTCATTACACAAACAGAGTAGAAGGAAATTGATCCACATGCCTTCACACAGACACACAGATGCACTCTGCACGCACTTAAATGAGATTCACTTACAAATCTAGAGAAAAGGTTTTTGCAAATATTAACTCCAGCTTATGCAGTCTTTCACGAATACTCGCACTAGGAAAAATTATGCCAATACTTAGATTAGCTTTGCAGTGTAGCAACATGACTACAGAGCAAAGGACTTCATGAGGAGAGACAGAAATTTTAGACTGTATGGCAAAAGGTCTATTTGAAGATATCCCAAGGGCTATATAATCACCATAAGCTAAATAAATGCATTCAATCTGACAAGTTCAAGTTTGAATCTCAATTTGTATCATTATAGCCATCATTCCCATTTGCATACTGAGTTTGTTCAAGTTGGAAATGTGTAGTAAAACAATCAAAACTGATATGCAAAAGTCCAAAGCTTAAGCCGTTTTCAAATGACCATGTTTCTCCACTGTAAAGGAAGCTTGCACATAGAACCCCCATGTCATATAGTCACTATTTTCAAGACACAAGACATTATGTTGTCGAACTGAGACAATATTGAAGTAAAATTTCAACTTTTTGCAAGAAGAGGGGAGGAATCTGCAGGATAAAATAACGTATTCACAGAAACAATTTCAGTAAGAGTAGGCTGGTGTTGGATTCGACTGAGGTTCGTCCATAGTAATAGCTGTCATTTGTGTTGTCCCCAGAGCAGCCGTCCAAATGTCTGTTTTTACTCACAATGAAGCGAAACCAGCCGTTTGTTAACCGACTCTTATCTACTCTTCCCAGAAATAATAAAAAGCATTTTATAAAAGTGTGTTGCGAAGGTTTAGTTTTTGACAAGCCAGTCATTTTACATTAAGGTGCTTCATTTCTACAAAGCCAGACAAGACATAACATGTACAGTAACTCGTAGACAGTCCATACAGTACAATATATGGACACACAGTTTAAACACACATACTCTGTAAAGTTGATATTATCCATAATGGAGCGTTACTCTACAGTGCTTACAGCTAACGCATCAATACCAGGCAAATGTGTACAGGTATTAACAACTTCTTAAACACATTCTTTTCAACTGTTGTACAGAAGATGTTTTGAGGTACGTGCAGATGAATGCTTGATGAAGAACAGATTATTGTGTTGGTATGATCACCTTTCCAAATTTAGTTTCGTTCTTGTTCTTATTTTTGGCCCAAGTTGCGCTTGGGTATGGCAGACCCTGTCTTCTGGACCATTAACTTGTCTCGCACCCCGCTGGTCTCTGGATGGTTGTGGAACTTTACTGTGATGCTACTGAAAAGTGACAAAGTCGCTGGAGAAAGAAAGCTAGTGTGGGAGGAGGTGTGGTCATTATTCAGACATTGTGCCCTATAAGTGTGTGTAGGGAGTGAGTATGACTTAAGTTTGTGTGCCTGAGTGTGGGATTGTTTTTTTTTTTTCCTGGCAAGCATGTGAATAGTCTATCTGCTCTTTTAGTGTGGCTTTTATGCATATATGTTATAGGTTTAGCCATATCCTTTTTCCACATTTAGATTTGCACAGAGGAGATACAATGTGAAATGAGGCATTTGTGCAACTAGCAGGAATTGTCCGTTTCTTTAAGCAACTGTGATAATGGGAGGAAGACTTTCTGCATGGTCACTCAGCCTAAAGTTAGACAACATGACATCAGTAGCACAGCATGGTGCAAGTGTATTGTATTTGTGGCCTGATCTCTCTTAATAACACTGCTGTACCACACAGTGAGGTCTCCTCTATGGTGGTAATTGAAGACTGGCATGCAAAGAGATGGAGGTGCCACACTTACAGTGTCATTCAGAGTGTACTATAATTAGTAGGCAAGTGGTGGGATCAGAAAAGGGGAAGGGTTGTATCCTTTCCTGTCTTATCAATAAAGGGTCGCCCACATTGGTTAAGAAAAAGAGGGTGTGTTAACTTTTTGTCATCCCAAAGCAGTTTTTTATATGAATAGGAGAATAAGAATATACTGTAAGGCAGTGCACAGGCCTGATTCAGTCATTTATTGGCCTTTACAAGACTGAAGCAGCTTTTTTGGCAGGATTGGCTCTCTTTTGTTATGTTAAGTTAGCCAATAATATCATTCCCCACTGCAATAATTTTCTGATAATACCTGATCAGAAAGGCCTCATTTTACATCTTTGTTGTGCCCTTTAGCTAATCTCTCACTATTTCTTTTGCCCCATTTTTGTCCTTTTTAAGGAATACAAAAACTGTCATTGTCAGTGGTTCATAGGACGAATGGGAAAGTATTTTTGAGAGAATTATATTTTGCTGGAAAATAATATTTAAGTACTTTGTCTAAAAATGATATCCTTTTTGTAAAATGGATTGTTATTGCATGCTTTTTGATGAGATGTTTACATTGTATTTAAAAAAAAAAGGGAAACTTGTGCCTTTTTATCTCACCTGATTTACAGTTTTACAGTATATATTGTAAATAATACAGCAAGTCTCTATGTTGAGTATAGTATAAAACATTTCTACTTCAACCATCTTGTTTAAATATTGGAGAAAAAAAAAGTGTGTTTCCCACTCGCCATGTTCTGTGTGTTGGGTCACAGAGAAGAATTTACAGTAAAGGTTGGCACCAGAAAGGGCCATATAGAGAAATGAATGTATCATACATAGTGAGAGACTTATGGAACTTACTACCTGAATGTTAGTGAGAGTACATTTATTATCTTCTTAAGTCAAGTTATTTGATTAGCTTTTTTTCTTTCCTTTTTTTTTTTTTTACTTTTTGCATCATTGTTCATTTGACTTGAAGAAAAAAAAATCAAAAAGCATTTTTTATTTTATAACAAGATGTATTAAGTGATGGATCCTTGTTGCTGTTGAAATGATTTCCTAACCCATGGCGGTATTGTTGATAAGCACCACAATAAAAATCAAGAAGTCACAAACTAATGAAACTGGGATACGTGAAACAAAGTTCTTGATTTTTTGGTTTAAGGGGGAAAAAATGAAAACAACTAATTTGTGCGCACACAGAATTCCATAACATCTTTGGCACAGGGACTGAAGAGTTATAGACATGTTGGCAATTCATCATACAACGGTCCTTTTTTTTTTTAACAGCCAAAGTTAAATCACAAGAAATAATTTGACCAAAAGAGGAATTAAGCAATTAAAATGATGCTTCTGCCTTTTTGAAATGCAAATTCTGACTGTTTCTCTTCCTCTTTTTATTTCTCTTTTATTTTTTGGTGGTTTGACGGTATATTTTGACATTATAGAACATACACCAAATGACTGCACTGCTGAAAGCTGGATCAGAAGATCGATACCACTTAACGTCTATGATACACAGAAATCCCTAGAAAATGCCTATCATAGCTTTAAAGGACAATCTTTTTTTTTTCATGGGTTACGTGTGGAACTTGCAAGGGGTCAATGTCTGACCCACTTGCATAAAAGTGAGACTATTCTCAGTTCTGAGAAGCAGGGAGGAATTCTTACAGATCAGCAAAGCCATCAGAAATGCTTTGCTCTGCCCCTGCTTTCGGTTGATAGCTTGGCTGCTCAGTCAGTCCTACAACCTGCCTCCAAACCGAGAGAGTTCTGACTGCTGTGGACTTTGAGTTTGTTAATGAAAGAATTTCTGGTGGGATTATGTTATTCAGCCCCATGTCCCCAAAATTTTTGTGACCTATAGAATGAACCTGAGAAATTATCCTATTCTTCCTGGCTTCTTCAAGCACATAACAGAGAGTCATTTCTTTACTTTGAATCTTCAACAGAAAAATAGGATACTTAAAATATTGACTTGATTTAGTCAAAGGTTAACTTAAAGACAGAAGAGGGGTTGGTTTGTTGTAACCGAATATTACATAAAGCACAAAGATACTCTTGAATGTCGGACCCAACTGTGGGGCCATAGCTCTGTAGCTTGCTTCTCTGTCTGAGGCCACATGCAAGACTGACCATTGCTATTCCAATAAAGTGAAATGAAATTCTGAATCACCGCGGGTCTCACCTGTGAGTAGTACCGATCTGTATTCTCATCTTGCTTTCAGCAAAAGGCAAGTATTTCCCAAACTGCCCAAACAAATTCTTCTGAGGAACAAGACTAATGTATAGTTTATTTAATGGCCATCAGTCACCATCTACTGCCATATAAAATATGACATTTCCCCCTGTACTCAAGAGAGCTATGGTATCTTCAGAGCTGTCTTCTTCTAAATGAAGTCCTTTTTGGTTGTCTCAGAATTTGTCAAACTGCTGTTTCTGATACTATTGCGTCACTATGTCTGTGAGTGTGTGTGTGGAGTCACGTTATTGCCATTTACTTTTAAAAGTCGTGAATCGGGTGCAGAGAGACTAAGCCATATTTCCACAGCCATGGCAGTGCATTAATTATTAATATACTGATGCTTTTTTTCCCAGTTCCAAAAATGACTTTTTACTCAGTACAATCTTTCTTAGCAAACATACAGCAAACCTTCTTCACCTTAAACAAATCAAACATTTTTTTTAAACCAGCCACTACTGTATATCCTGAGGCAGATATTGCCATAATTGTGTTTGCAGAAGTATTGCAAAATTCTAATAAAAACCATTAAACATTCAATTTGTGGTGATGCGATCTGTTTGTGTACGTGCACACTGTGTGTTAAGTATGTAATTAAACGTACAACTTCGGAGAGGAACTAGAAAATGTGCCCTATTGAAGCAAAGCATTTGATGTGGATGGGTTCTAATCAGACGCATTTAGTAGCTGGAGAGGATAATGAGCCAAAAAAAACCAACAGTGTTTGCAAGGAAAAGCAGCAGGTACGCAGCACAAGGAGAGACGGGGATAATATGGGGGGGGGGATGGAAAAACAGACCGGATTTTTGCAGTGAATTGTCGCCTGTGGAGAAAGATCACCATTAACCTTGTTTAAGGCTGATCAGAACAAACGCCTGGTTTGCCAGACTGCAGAGCAGACAGTATTACTTTTTTTGCCCCCCTCTCCTCCTCCCCCCCTCCCTGATTCACAGCCCTTTCCAAATCTCCCCCAGATTTCCAATTGCTTTCACTTGTAGTGGTGCCAGATAGACAGAATCTATTGGATCAGGCTGATTTCACGGCTGCACCCGCGCACATGGCAGCTTCTGTGGCCCACTTTCTGAGCCGAGCCCCCCCACCCCCCCCCCCTCTCCTCTCCCACCCATCCACGTTCTCACGTTCTCTCCTTTATGTTTAAAATGAACTTTTCTCCAAATTCCCACTGAGTTTTCTGCCTTAGTTATACATAAAGTCTTACTACGACTATATATGAGCGTCATACTTAAGGAACCAGATGAAGACAGCACAGCGTATGAAGTCATCGTCACCTCCTCCAAACTGTTTGTTTGGGAAATTCAGACACGTTGCTGCTGCTCAGTTGTGTCATTTTCTCACAGTTGCAGGTAAACTGCTCTGGAGCTTTGATCTCAGCTGAGTCACGGTGTGGTGTGTTTTCAGGGCTGAAGGACACTGCGTCACAGGAGGCAGAGGACAGCTGGCACACAGCCATGACGCAAAAGTGAGAAACGAACAAGTCTACCTGGATTTTGACTCAAATACACCAGCATGCCGTCTTTCAGAAAACAGCAATAGCAATGTGTATGTCATCCAAATCTAATACACACTTATGAATTATGCATGCAGGGGTGCAGAAAACACCGCAGGTAGGCCAAAAATGCAAGAACGCCCCACCTGATTCACCTGATCAGTTTACTGTCGTCAAACATTTTCACAAGGTGAAATGGATGAATTCATCACATGTTAAATTACCTGCTTGAGCAGAGGTAAAGGGAAAAGAGGGGAAGAAGACACGGAGGAGAGACAGAGGAAAGACAGGATTTTTAAATAGACAGACAGGTCGGTGAAGAAAACGGAGAAATGAAGGCAGACAGAGCAACATGGCATGCTTTCTGACAGACAGTCCAAAGCAGAGTGAGAGGCAGGCTGGGTGGATGTCTATGATTCAGCACTATTCTGGCAGAGGAAGATGATGAAGAGCCCCGGGGGTGGGCGGTGGTGGCGACTGTGCAGGGAATATTTTGCCCATCTCATTAGCTCTGCCTCATTTCATTATGTTATTATGTCTGATGTGGGGTTTTTCGCCCCCAAAGACCCGTCCCACCAAAAGCCTCCAAAAGCCACGCCAAATGTTTGTTTCATTTTATGGAATAAGCCTTGACGTGTTTATGCCGGTAAATGGTTCATCAGCCTGCTTTGCGGAGGCCAGTAAATAATATTGGTGGTTGGTTTCTGGTAATTATGCACTGTAACAGAGGTCGAAGCCCTCGGTCTGGAGGACAATTGGTGTGGTAATTATACAGATGTAGAACTAACAAGCACAGACCTCAGATATTAATGGATCATGGAGTGGGGTTTGGATTAGCATGTTTTCCCTAAGAAAGATTAGTATCTATTTTTAATCCTCTTATTTTAGAAGTAGCGTTTAGTGGGAAGGTCAGTGGCAGGTCAGTATAAAGAAGGGTTACATTACCCTACTGTGACACCACACAGACGGCTGAAATTAAAAAACAGGGTGATGTGCACTTTTTTTTTTTTTTTTAACACAAACAGATGCTTCGTTTAGTTTTTCAAAACCAAAATTTCAAGACACTGAAAAAACACTTTCTATATCCTGTACAGGACTAATTAGGAATGTTTGTCCTAGTCATATGGGGTAAATGTGTCTTTCTATAACTATATTAAACAGGTAAATTAGACAAATGAAATATTTTAGTGGAGTCATAATGATGATTTCAGTAAACAGAGTGCTTGTGTGAATGGGAAAGTAACTAAAGAGCTTTCTAGATAGGTGATACACACAAGTTGAGGGCAATAATAATAATAATAATTATAAAAGATCAGTTTTTAGAAAACTATTATATGTGAAATGCTGGAATTATTTATGTAATTGCTCTGTGTTCTTTGAGGAAACATTTTTATTACATTTCTCATTTGCTCAAAATATCTGATCCTAAAAGTATTTGAAATGTAAACACCTGCATGCCACAAAACAACACAATCAAAAAATGACTTGATCCTTTCCAGCAGCCCTCACTCCAACTAAACAAAACTCATTTAGAGCGACAAAGGTTATATTTTAAAAAAGACAACTTGTAATTTGGATAAATAGCTACAATAGGAAATGTTACAGTTTTAAAAATTCACAATTTTATTTGTGTAGTTTCAGGTTTTAAAATGAAAAATAAGACAAAACTGCAAAATTAAAAATGATCATTTGATATTTATTGCATAACAAGTTGTCTTTTTTAAAATATAACCT
>JBBDHI010000004.1:13688033-13708365 GCA_037177115.1 Craterocephalus stercusmuscarum | reverse complement strand
CTTTTCTGTCTCTCATCCTTCACCATCCTATCTTACATTCTTATATGGTACCCATATAAAGAGAGACAAAGGTTAAAAAGGATTACGCCTTTCATCCAAGGATATTAAAATAACCCACAGTAAAAGCTGGAGCAAAAGAGACAAAGACAGGCAATATGGTAAGCAGATTTAAACTCCTTTAGTATTGTAAAGTGGATGGGATTTAACAAGTCATGGATCAAAATTTGTTTGAGTTAGATTTTGGGTCAGTGGGTCAGCTGATCTCCTCTCCTGCTGCCTCACGATGGGACATTATTATGGTCTCCCTTTTTATCAAACTTAAAAGGAAAAGCAAGTAAACCAGCACAGAGAGACTATAGTTGCAAATTTCTACTCAGTGTTACAGAGATGATGTGACCGAGTTTAATGTGTAATGTGTAGACACTACTATGCTGCATGGTAGTCATAACAGAGTAGACAGAGTGTGTGGCTTCATAGGTTAGTTAGGAACAGGAAAATTAACCAAGTCCCCAAACTTTGAAGTACACAAAGCTGAAAGTGAAGATGTTGTATATTAAATCAGGACTTAACTCACGACATCAGCTAACCTTTATCTGTAGTGTCTAAGCAGCTTTTCTAGTTCAAACTTACAATGGTAACTTTGACTTCAACATGTTTTTGATCTATATGAAAAAAGCTATGCAACACACTGGTTAGATCCTGTATCAGCTCCAAATTGAAGCTGAAGGGACAGAAAGTGCTAGATACTGATTTGGGCGAAACAAAAGTTAAGGTCAAACTGATGTCAAGATGTACATGGACTGCTGATCAAAAGCTAAATGGTCTTACACTCTTCAGTGTGACTACAAGGATTTTCAAAAATAATTCAAATTTTGATTTTGTCAAAGCACACAACAGTTTGCTTTCAGTTCAAATTAAAAATTTTAACCATTACCTTAACCTTTTTGGTAATTTGCATTGTACATTAGATTTATGTTCCAAAACAACTTTATTTTACTATTAATAAAAATTTTGGTAAGGACATAGACATTTTTTTGTCTCCTACAATGTGTCTGTTCAGAACAGACCACTTGTGGTTTCTCTATGATGGTTGGATGAATTAACAGAATGTATGACTCACTGTCTGGTAAAGACTGTGGTCATTACTGTACAAGAGAGGCAGCCCGAATGAAACATTGATTCTTTAATGTTGTAAAATTGAATTTAATCTGTCTGGTTCTGGACCACAATCCAGATACAGCACATTGTCTTGATTACAATTATATATTCATATCAAATGAAGAAGAAAAAGAAGAAAAAAAAGCCTTAGTAGCAGAGCAACCAAACAACACAAACATACACGCACACTTACACATATATACAGAGGACAGCTATAAGCCTGTGTCTAAGCACCATCAACACCCCCTGATGACGAAGGCCTGCTGTGGACGTCATAGAGATCACAGTATTGTGAAAAAGCAACATAAAAGTCCTTTTAGGTGAAGTATGAAAACCATTCACTGAAACAACTTCACACTCCACACTGCGCTTCCTTAGGTCCGTAGCAATACACTTGCAAAGTGTGAAGTAGAATGGATGAACAACTGTCTAGAAAAGCAAAGAACCGGTGCGCCCCCAACCAGATACTTTTTTTTCTCCTTTTTTTTTCTTAATCTCCACATTTATATTCGGCATTTACATTTACATCTTGTTGCCTCTCTAAACAATGAAGTACAATTGTATCACTCATCATTGCTGTAACAATCCAGTAAAATGCAAAAAGATCTAGGTGCAAGTTTAAAAATATCTTACCGTTCTGAATTTCGGGGACTTGTGGATTATAAACTGCTAAGGGCCGGTTCTGTCGACTCAGTTTCTTGGACTGCCTTGTCGGAGCAGAGAACACTGGGGCCGCAGGTTGAGAAGGGCAAAACTCAGGAGCATCTGTAAAGATCTGAATATATATGTGAATGAATCTCTAGCAGAACACAAAATGCAGTTCGAAAGAGCTCTGGAAGTAACAGCACATCCTCATATGACCTCAGAAGTTTTAAAACTCCGTCTTTATGTAATGGTACATGGGAAAAGTATTTAAGGGAAAGTTGTGCAGCACAGTGATTGGACCATCAAAACTGCCCTTTAAAGATGATTTTTTGTGCCTCCCTAAAAGAAAAAAAAAAAACTGACAGAACACAATCGCATCCAGTCCAGAAATCTGGGTCCAAGTTAAAGTGACATTCCTCCATAGAGAAATTGACCCACTCTCTCAAAGAAAGGAAAGCAAAATAAACAGGGTTTGGACTTGAGAGGGGCTGGCCAACTGGTGCAGCCTGTTTACACTGGGCCATGTTTACATATAAACTTTAGATGTGGAGTTGAAAGGGAATAGGGCTACAGAGGAGAGGAAGTCTCAGCAGAGCCTCAGAAAGGATCACAGACTAGGAGAGGAGGGAGGTAGGGGTGGGAGAAGAGAGGGAGAGAGGGAGGCAGAGTATGAACGAGAGAGGCAGACACACAAGAGGGAGGGCATGAGCGAGAAAGTTTGTAGCAGAGAGGCAGATAGAAAAAGAGAGAAATCTGATATGGCTGAGAGTTTCTGCTGCTTCGCTCTGCAGATGGAGGTGAATGTAAAACAGAGTCTACTGTTGGTATCTGGGGGTATCAACAGTCTGGAGTGGGACTCAGCTGTGAGGAAAGTTAATGCTGTCTGTCTGTCTGTCTGTTCAGATTTTCCCCTGCTCTGACATGCTGTACTTTCCAAAATGCTCTTGCTGCATTCTAACACTACATCCTTTATCACCCAGCCGGTGTTGGAAACCACTGGGTACTTTCAGAAAGCAGCAGTATGCATGAGGCTGTTACTGCCGCTGTTTTAGCACGTTGGTATACCCGGTTGGTTTTCATCTACCCTGTCTATCTTTTCACAACCCATTTTAAATTTGAGCTTGGATGGATATATTATTCACAACACATATCACCTTCAGTTCAATGAAGCTGGGAAAAAGAAAAAAACCACTAAAACTTCCTGACATGATCTGATTCTATGCAAAATAGAGCACTGCTCCAAACAGACAGGAAAACTTATCTCAGACCTTTTCCCTCTTTTGACACAAGAGATTATCCCCCTTTTGAGGATCGACACTGATTAATGACATTCTGCTGGGATTACATGGTTATTTAACAACCCATACACAAAGAAATGTATCCATGCAAAGAAGAAACCCTCAAAACACAATATTTACAATTATCTACAGAATTTCAAAGTCCTCACAATAACAGAAATATGTGTATATAACTCAGGTATGAGCACTTAGGGCTCCCCCTATTGGCAGATTAGAATATATTGCCAACTCTATTGCTGTCTAGCCCCTTTGTACCTGAATAACTGGCTGGTGCGAAAGATGTCACATTAGTTTAAAGTTAAATGGGAAAAACCTCTCTCACTACCAAAGATTTTTGTTTTTTTCTGATTTTTGTAGAGAACAAAAAAGCAAACAAATACTGAAAGTTCAAAAAGACCAAATACCCATTTTTTGACAAGCTGCATGTTTACTGCTACAACACAGTAGTAAACATTAAGAAAGATGATGCACCATTGTAACAAAAAGCAGTACTAACAAAAAAGAAAGAGGATCATATCTATTCCAGCTGAGACCCTCATCAAATTAAATTCAGCTGCTGTAAAGAGTGTGCTTCACCCTGGCTACAGGAAAATCCAATCTAGGAGTAAATATTGTAAATATTGGACAAAAATGAAGTGTTTCATGATGTGAAAGTAAGACATCCAAACTTATTTTTGCCTTAGTTTACATATGTATTATCTTTCAGTATCAGGAATTATTCACCACCTTGGTTTGTAAACACAGAGGTACCGTGTGCATCTTAGTGATGGGATGTCACCAGAGATTTCCTTTGGTGACGCATTTTCCCTTGTGCTGACCAGGATGCCAGCTTTCAGTAAATAAAGATCTGGATTGCAATGATAAACAAAAACATCCAACCAGCACAGTTAAGATCACACAAATTAAAGACTGACATTTTTGAGATGTAGGATTTAATATAGGGCAGGGATATTTCCCTGTTACTTTCGATGTGGTGTTAATTACCCTTCCACGGATGGCACAGTGCTATAAGCAGACATTTCCAGTTAACTTCAGCTTCAGCAGCGATATACAAACCGTAAGCCTAACTTTGATTGTTACCTTTTCTTGACGTTCAATGAGGATTTCCACCACAATGTTCTGGAACTTAAGATCCATGATAGCAGCGACAGTCTCCTCCTGTGGCCTCATTAGCGTGGGGCCAAACACCACACCCAAGTTGGCAACGGTCATCAGATTCTGTTTGCTGTGTGCTGCCACACTGAGGAAAAAAAACAACTAGTTATCAACATTTTAGTCCAACTATCTAATTCAATTTTCCATGTCTAAAAGAGCGAGTGGCACAGGAAAACAGGGAGACGCTATGGTGCCATAACTGTAACCTACCTGTTCTATTCCAGAAACTGTGGAGAAGACAGCCAGATCTCATAATACAATAATTATTATTTATATATCTTTTTTTTTTTTAAGTTACAAAGCTTGTTACGAGAAGGGATGAGGAGCGTTAGGATGGATGGATGTTCACAAAGAACATAAAATGTGTGATAAATGCATCACACATTACCAAAGGCTGTCTGAAAGAAGGACGTTTTAAAGGGGTATCTGAAGGTAGCTAGAGATGTAGTGCACCTGAGTTAAATGGCAAAGAGTTAAATAAGATCGGTGATCTAATGTCCCTCTGTCACATCTCTGGGTCCAAACGGTCATGAGGGCAGACACAAGCTAATTAGTCAGAGATGTATTTGGGGGCTAGGCCATTTAAGGCTTTGAAAGTGATCAGTAAGATTTTAGAGTCAAACAAGAATTCTGCCAGGGAGCCAGAACATGGAGGTAAGCACCGGGGTGATGTGCTTGTGCCTTTTTGACCCAGTACAAGTCGACTGTAACTGCAGCATATTGAATGAAATAAGGGCAAGTGAGTCCTCATGCCTGACTGAGTACAATGAATTACACTACTCAAGGTAAGAATAGACAAAGTGTTTTTGTAAGGGAGCAGTTGAAAGAAATGATCAGATTTGAAATTTGTCTTCAGCTGGAAAAAACAAAACTGAAGTGGACATCACCTGTAGATTCCCATCAGCCTAGTTAATATTATTGGAAAGATCCAACAGTACCAGAAATTTGGGTGACAAAACAGCTTGACCCTTGTTGAATAATATCACCATAAAAGTCTTTGTTAAATCGAAGATTACTTTGGGCCGTCATGGGTTTAATGTCAGAAAGACTGAATGTAAGACTCACAATGCTGCTGGGGACAGTGGTTTTACCAGCATGTAAAGTAGTGTCTTAAATAAGCTGCCAAGAGTCAATATGTACACGTGGTAGGGGGTGGGGGGTTATACGAGTATAACAAGCTCAGTGGAGAATCCTTAACTCAGGTTTTTAAATGTATCAAAGGTGGTGCTTATATCTAAAAAACTACATTAAAATCCACATCCTCCATCTGCACTCCGCTTACATAAAAACAATGAAAACAAACACAAACACACATACATCCATGGAAAGCAAAGTGCACGTACCCCCTTAACAAGTCCACCATAGATGTGCAATCTCTCTACCAAAGGGCTTTAAAATCTGACTAAATACAACTAAAAAATTGAAAGTTGTAAAAATACACATTTTGATGCATTTATAAAGACGCATCACATAACCTTCCAACCTCTGTTCTGAACTCGTTTGATGTTCCAGTGATATCACTATTATTATTACGAGGCCATTGTGAGTCTTGACTCGTGCCCCCCGTCACTAACCACACTATACAACTTTTTTCATCCAGGCCGCGTGATACTGCAAATAAGTTTTACTTTATGCACCAAGCCACATTTTAGAAGACAGATTTCAAATAAGGCAAATAATTATAAGAAAACATTATTGGAGGAAAAGAGGGAAAGACAGATAGAAAGAGACACCTCGATGCAGCCGAGTTGAGCTTCGGCTTTGGTTGAGCTACTAAATGCCAAAAATCCTGATGCATCTCATCTGTTCACTGATTTAGTTAGTAGATACTGGCCTTAAAGTAGATCAATGCAACTCAGGGTATGTTTACCATGCAGAAAACAAATCGCAGATGAAACATGTATATCTGTCCAAACGGATTTACGACCGACCGCATAGCGGTAGTCTCGTGTATCCAAACCAAAACAAACGCAAGCGTCAATGGGCAAAACTACAAGCGCCATTTCGGGTATAGGGAGACCCGATAGAGGAGGGAATGTCAGCTTTTTCATCAGAACAGGTCAGTCAATCAAAGTAAATACTTCCAAGCACCTTTATGACTATGATAATCTTGCATAGATTCACTTTAACTGTTGCAAAACTAAGTCCAATTTGTATCAAACCACCTAAATATTCGGATTTGCGAAATTGTGCCTGAATGGTCAAGATTTATTTTTTTGAAACTGAAATGATGAGAAGGATGTTGGTAGTCCACTGATGAAAGCCAAACAGTGAACCTCAAACCTCTCATCAGGCCAACCCACAGCTTGCACAATAACTTCTTACAGTAAGTTTTGAAGTTTGAGCGAATTATTACAGTCTTCACAAACAAGTGTCTCTTATTGTGCATCAATTTAATAGTTGAAACTTAGGTGGACAAGAAAATGGAGAAAACGTGTTTAATGAAAAAGTTAGCAGGTAACATGGAGGTATTTCATACTTAAAATATGATGGTATGTGGCACAGCTGCAGAGACAGTTTAAATAGCTTCAAAGGATGCCTTTGAAGACAAAAACATTGGTGACAACTCACATTTATAACATCTCTGAAACCATTTCAGATAGGAGTGTGAAATTCTGGCTTTGCTTCGTTTCGCTGCAGGACATGTACACACGCCAACTTCAGAAAAATATTCAAGTCTCCAGTCTGGAGAATTTCACGCTGGATAATCCAAATTCAATTTCAATAGTGCTGTCTTTTTTACCAGAGCCTGATTCTGCAGTGAGCTTCTATGAAATAAGATCCACCAGACTTTTACTGCCTCAGGGAACAAGGATTATTTACTTATCTTCAATTTGCTCATGTTTAGTTTATACAAAGCTTGCTGAGGTAAAATCTTGTAATGTTAGCTAACATTATTTCTTAAATCTTTCTTCCAATCCAATTTCACAAATAGAGTGACGCATACTTGCGGTCCCATCCAGGAGTGTGTACTCAAAAGAGAAAGGTTTAATTTAGTGGTCTGTCTTATATTACTTTGCCAGTGAGCAGCGGCAGAGTAGCACGATGAACAAGTATAGTATAGGCACCTTAAAACTTTTAATCTACACTAAGCCAAAGAAAAGGTAAAAAAAAAAATATTCAAAGGAAAGCTGCATTAATTTTCTTACCACCAGTCACTGAGAAGACAGAGAAGAGATGGAGTGACAGCAGGGAAGGGGGAGTGAAGAGAGTGGGAGTGAGGGAGATGGAGAGAAAAAGCATGTGGAGTGAGAACGAGGAGACAGACATGAAGAGCAGAGAGAGAACTGAGAGAGAGGAGGCGGAGATGGGGTGAACTATGACCACTCACTTGGCCAGATGCTTCATAAGCAGCCCGAGGACTTGTCGATTCCTCTCTGGTAGTTTGTGGACCAGGCAGTGGACGGCTTGGATGCGAGACTCGGGACTACCACCCTCTGTTCAAACACAGAAACAGTCATGCACTCATTTTAAACTGCAAGGATTTCTCTGCGCTCCCAAATTGGCAAAAAGCCAACGCGTTGCTCAGATCACATAATGCACTTTGAAAAATTTGTGCAGATGATGTAACACTCTATACACTGTCGATATGAGCAGTAAACAGTCACATTTTGAAATTAAAACACACCAAAGTGGAGACTAAGGGAACTTCCAAACTTTGAAAGCACTCAAATGTAGTTCTGGCAAGCGAGAACATTACAAATTTTGCACAAGTTACTGGATCGTTTAAGACACAATAATGAGTCTATAACCCTCAGGTGGAAGAGATTAAGTGTTGGAAAAAGATACATTCCTGTTCAAATAAATGAAAGAAGAGGTGTGATGTTGATACATGGGCTGAAGCATCTCGGAATTTGGCAGCACGGACCACTATGCTGGCGGGGGAGATAGCTTTACGTTACTGTCGCTATCGTGTAAAAGGGTTGTGTTAAAACCACAAGATCCTCCTTTAAACATTTCCTCACACACTGGCATCTGACCGCCCACACAGCAACACACACAGACACACAAAATATCATTACTATGGGAACGACAAGGATTTAAACACGGAAAAAGCTTCTTATGGATGCTGTCATCCGTCAAAAAATATTCATTGCTAATCCATTTTTTCCCCCTCGTTATGAGGGCATTGCGAGCGCCTGATAAAAATGTCAACCTGATCCAATTATAGCACTTGTTGTAATAAGATTCAAGTTTGGCATGCTTTGAAAACATTTCATACAGACATTATACTGTGTGGGTGAAAAAGTGGTGTGTTTTTGCTGCTGAAGGTAACCGGACAATTTTGATCCTAAATCTATAATGGCTTATTTAGCAATATATTTAGCACGATTTTATACAGGTAAACAGTATGTTAAACGGACATAAGCCCACACAAG
This sequence comes from Craterocephalus stercusmuscarum, assembly GCA_037177115.1. Classification (NCBI taxonomy): domain Eukaryota; kingdom Metazoa; phylum Chordata; class Actinopteri; order Atheriniformes; family Atherinidae; genus Craterocephalus; species Craterocephalus stercusmuscarum. The sequence goes on along the minus strand of JBBDHI010000004.1, from coordinate 13,699,730 downwards.
CACTTTGAATGCCTACCATTTAGCTGCACTGCCATAAACCTTCCAAATTTCAAACTATGTTTGAGGCGAAGTCAGCAACAAAACTCTGACAAAGTCAAAATGAACTCCAAGTACATTGACAACTGAGAGATTAAATGCATAAAGAAGCTAACTATCATTTAAGACACATTATTATCCCACATTACACTGTCTGAACTTAACTTAAAAAACAATCAGCATATTACTGCACTGACTCCCCCCCGAATGAATAGAAAATGTTTTTTTTTTTTTTTAGAAAAAGGTCAAGTATCTTTTTAAACTTTCAATTTTTTTTTTATTCAACATTTTAAATCCCCAAAACATTTCATTTGGACTTCAGCCAGCACCAAGATAAAACAGCCGATTGCTTATAGTCTGCACTCTGATGAAGAGTTAGTACATGAGGAGGTGAAACTTACTCGCAAGGCTGATGAACTCTTTGTAAAGTCCATAGGTCATCAATGGCTCAGGGAGGCTCCTTCACAGAGACAGTGAGGGGGAAGAGAAGGGGAGGTGGTGGGGGGACAGAGGTGGAGAAGGAGAGTCAAAGTGAGCAAAGGGGGGACAAAAATAGCTGGCACACTGTTTTATAGGGCCTGCACACAGCAATGATTAATGTGACCAGGCCAGGGGATGGAATTAGAAGGTGCACACGTTGAGATAACCAAGTTCATGTGAAGGTACTTTCACACTGCAGTTGGATCATGGCCAAAAGTATTTAGCCACGGAGGAAAGTATAATATTTGACCCCTGTTTTATTTTTCCAGGTCAAAGACATAAAACAGTGTGGATATGTGTATATAGTCGCCTGAACAGTGTTTGGACTGCACTGCATGTTGTATATTAACACTTTTACTGAAAACCTACTAGCTTGCATAACATGTTGGAGAAAAGTACATGTTTTGCTCAAGTTATGTTTTCATTTTCTCTTGTCTTTTACATGTACTTTCTCGGGTGTTCTTTGTCTCAGCAGTGAAACAAATTCAGTTTTATAGAGCTTACTTCCTAGCTCACCTTAGATTAGTTTACAGACATGTGTCAAGCTGAGCCTTACCTCATATAAAGCTTTAATGCACTTGTTAATGTCTTGATGTCACAGTCTTCGCTGGCCGACAGATCCACTTCGTTGTTTTTCTCATCTGGATCAATCATGCAACAAATCATCACAACAGAAATCTATTGACTTGTGAATAAACACAAAGCCACCAAGAACCGTTCTATACATGTTATGCATATGTCAAATATATGCCATTTTGTGGGAGATGTAAACCATCCAAACATGTAATATTAACATGTAGCTTGTAATTAGCCATATGAGGATAAAAACATCGTCATTAGCCTTTGGGACTGAGTGTAAACTCGGCTGATGCAAAGTGAAGTTACATCTCCGGTGAAGAGCTGCTGGTTCTATACTCATTAGAAGTTTAACTAATCCCTTATTACTTCACTGGCTCCACTAGGAATCCACTGGTGTGTTGTACAGAAAATTCAGAGGGGGTTTAGAAACATCTTCAGTAACCTCTGATGAATTACAGAGGATGTAAAAGTGCAAAGTGTCAGTGATGAGGCACTCAGAGCCTGAGTCACTATGCTGACGTTAACCCCATGGGTGCTACATGGTCTGTTACTAGTAAAGAGTGTATTTCTTATTTAGTTTTTCCGCTGGGAAGATCTGCCCAGTGTTGACTTGTAAAATGAAATCCCTGTAACCAGGTGTGTCTCTGTGCAATGCTAACGTGTAACAGAAACAGCAGTAACAGTAATAAGAAACAGTTGGATTACTAATTATGAAATTGCCCACTATGAAACAGAGACAACCACAAAGTCCAACTTTTATTTGTCTACCCTTGCTATAATGGGCCTGTGGACATCACGGTAGAGTAACCGAAGTTAGAAGTGTAGATCATGTTATGATCCTAGTACATGCAAAAACTATTTTCATTATAGAAATGCCACTTAAAAAGATAGTCTGCTTAATCTCAAACATTTTCTCTGATCATAAAACACCTTAAAAGCTGAGAACGCTGTTGGTCCAAATTAAACCAGAGGTTAACTAATACATTTTTAAGTTAAACCAAGCAAACAACTGTGATGTTGAATTTTACAATTAAAGGAACTTATGATAAAATGAGAATGAAAAGCCTATGCTATATAATGGAAGTCTAGATGAAAAGTGAGAAGAGTGTAATTTGGTAAAGTCCAGCAGCAATTTCTGACATTTTTTCCCTTAACTTTAGACAACACAATTATCCAATCTCCCCCTTGACACTTCCTGTGTGTTAAAATTTTGACTTACGTAATCTTTTAATAATTTTTGACCTCTCGAGAACCCAGCATACTTCCTCACAGCTGCTTGTCACCAGGGTAACAAATACTCAAAACTGCAAACAACTTCCAAATATTGGAGTTTTGGGTTTTTTTCAGATGAAGAACAAACCAAGCTAACTTTCAAATCAAGCTTCATGTTGGTTAGCAATGTTCCATGTAATATCTAACGGTTGTATGTTATATGCAAACATGTTTGAAAAAAGTTTCATCCATCAGGGCCACAAGTCTGGTGGACACTCTTCAGACAAAATTATTTACAGGCACAGATGTAAAGATGTTTTTCATGCCTGACTAAAAAGTGGTTGCTATCCTAACAAACCTGTACACAGTAATTTTATTGTTTTGTTTTTTTTTATTTCTGTCTCTGTGTTGTCTGTATGCAAGTGTTTTCAACTTTCTCTTTTTTTCCTTCTTAGATTTTTTTTTTTTTTTAATTTACAGCGCATGTTTTAAGGACTACCTGTCCACGGACTGTAGGTGGAAATTAGCAGCTTTGCCAAAACCTGGCACCAGACATGTTTCCCTTTGTGGTCAATGCTGTGCACGTCCCTGTTAAATAAATTCATTCATTCAATCGAGGTGCTTTCTTTAATTCTTTCCATTTCTCAAACGTGTCTGTTCTAACTCAACAGCTTCTCCAAGCATATCCAGATATTCCCCGTTGTGTCCTGCCCAGCCTGTCTGTAACTCAGACACAGAGAGTTAACATTTTGAGTCTTCCTCTTCTAATAATATTACATGTCATTCGAGATTTTCAAAAATGCTCTTTTCTTTCTTTCTTCTGTTACGATGCCTGTTTGAACCTATTTTATCGGCCATGTTGATGGGTGAGAGCTGAAAAGGAGGAGTGGGAGGATCCAAATTCTTGCTTCAGAGTTGAAGCTTGTTTCGCCCACTCACTTTGCACTGCTGTATGTATGAAATGTTTGTGAATGTATCGTTGTAGAAGGAAAAATATTATTGTTACACGGATAAGACAATTCATACATTCACCTTACCATGGCTTTGGGTGGTTTAATGAACCCTACTTATTCAACACATGCAGCCATGTGCAACATTTTGGTTGCATCTTGCTGTCTGTACCAGTAATATATAGAATGGAAAAACTAGAGATAAAAACTTTTCATACTATATTGAGGCTCCATATAAACTTCTAAAAGTTTTGCGGCAGAGTGTACAGAATGAGTCGGCAGGCTGCGAGGCTGGAAAATATGAGAGAGGGAGCTGAGGCAAGCTGGTGGCTGCCTGAGTTAGTTGTCATTCTGAACACAGCTGAAAGTGAGCTTGTGTCTGCTGGAGACAGCAGGAAACCAGAGAACAGACACAGAACTACGGAAAGGACAAAGGACAAGCTCTACTGCAGAGGAGTTGAGTGAAAAAGAATCACACAAGTGAAAGGCGTTAAAGAAATTGAGGACGTCAACTGGCAGGAGAAGCATGTCGCAAGCAGTGGAGAGGCAGTCTCAGTGGCGTGTTGTTAAAGAAAATAAAAAAATATATATAAATACAAGAATATGTATGGGATCCGCCCTGTTTGGCTTTCTGGGGGGAGAGGGATACTTGTTTATGAATGTGAGGCAGATTAACTATGGCACCTGTTGCATCTGAAAGAGATTTCATACAGATGCTTAATTGTTGAATCATCCAATGATTTCATTCGGAAAGGGCAGTGTCATACAAAAATAAATTCTTAATTTATTGGAAACACAGGTCCTACCAAAAATATTCAGTGTAACCTTTTACAGAACAGAGGGGGAGAGAAGAACGGGCATTAACTCACCAATCATTAGTGAGAGTAACTTCTTAACCTTGGAGGTTACACCTCCCACTCTGTACAGGCCTTGGTCGTTAATACCTAAGAAATAATGATACCAACATTAAAAATGATACATCTATGGAAATATAACAAATACCTTTCTGTACTTTTTGCATTTTTTGATGGATAAATATTAAGTATTGTCAGAAAAGTTCTATGTTATGTATAACAATTTGCTTGAAGAAACGGGATAACAGGAAATAGGCCAAAAGCACTTTTTTTCAGAAAATTTTTTCAGAGGTCAGAAAATCATGTCGGCACTGCAGGAAATAATCATATCATTGGTGCTGGACAATGAGCAGCATTTTTACATCTACAGTATATGCTGCCTGCAGTTCTGACTCATAAGCCTTTTACTTCAATACTGGAGAAAGTATGCCCCCTTGTGTACAAATAAAGACACTGCAGATGTTGCCATGTTATTATACATCAATATAAACTTTATACTTATCTAATATAAAACTCTTTTCACCTGTCTGTGGATTAATGTCGCATAAGCTCACCTCTTGTCTCTATTGCATTGATGGAATTCTTCACAAAACTCAAACCCACATCATCCAACTGGGCATCAACTACAAATGGGAAGAAAAAAAATTAGCAAGTTTAAAATTTCTTAAAACACAATTATAGTAAATTAAAATAAACATTTTGGCTAATTTGTTAAAAACATCAAATTTCATGTGGTTACAAACTTACTTCCTCTTTCTTTAGAAAGGGTCCTCCCAAGATAGCTACCAATCTGATGGATGGGTAGACAGAGGTAATAACCATCAATAAAATTAAATGGTTATTAGATAGATCAGACCTATTTGATCTATAAGTACACAATCATGCAAGCATTTTAACCTATGATAAAACCGGACTTATGCAAAGCACAGTAAAGTCACATGAGATGAATGTGTGTGGTAGATGATGAAATTGCAAAGGCTGACTCACAGGTTCCTTCCCACCCATGGCATGCATCCAAAACTTGTGGTCATCTTCTGAAAGGGCCTGCACTGTAAACACTGTTCCTGGTCTGGAAAAACAGCCGTACCACATCAGAATTGGAGCCACGGTACATTATAGCAAGTGTCAGTACAAAACAGTTCAGTTTTTATACTGTATATAGTATTTCTCAAAAATTGAACCATAAACATCCTGCCAAGGAATTGTGCACCTTGGATTTATTCATGGAATCTACCGAGTGAATGTGTGTACTCAAATTTCCTTTCTAAACCAGGGGTATGGCTGTTCTATAAATAGTACAGAAGAGAGGGACACGAGTAAGATGTGTGTCAAAATGGGGTATCTGTTACAGCACGGTCCGGCTGTTCTGCCGTCTGAAATTCAAAACACAGAGCTACAGATCAAGTTTGAGGCCTAACTCTTCGGCAGTAATGAGAGAAAAAGTAAAAGTAAAAAGTGGTTAGACTATTTGCTCTGTGGTTCTGCATAGTTTTTTGCATAGTGTTCCTGCAACAGTTGTTAGAGAAAATATATATATTAAAACCATTATAGTTTTTAGTGAAATAGTGGTAACACAAGCTTGATTTCATTATGATACATTTGCCAGAGTGAAGTAATGACGCACCGATCTGTGATGTCCAGGTCTAAACAGAATCTCCGGTCCAACATGTCTGTTGTTTTGCGGAGACAGGATTTGAGCGTGACAGACTCCATCTCACCCTGAAAAAAATTATCAATTTTCAGAATCAGAAAGTCTTTGGTGACAAAAAAGAATATCATGAAGAAAGTTGAGGTGGACTAAATGTGCGGCACCGCTGATCAACTCACAATCTTTCCACCTGATCTGTGGTCGAAAGTCACCATGTGCAGAATCTTCTGCTCTTTTACAAATGTACAGTAGCGCTTCACCCAGCTTGAACCAAAGGGAGGTGGTCCTAAAATAATAAACATCACATGCACATTGAGTAAAACAAAAATGAACAATGTCTTCCTTTGCATTGCTGTTAAAAGTTGCACCACTGATGCTGCTACTTTTTGGAGCAGAGTTTTAGCCAAGAAAAGGATGCTTGGCTTCCATTTCTACATCAAAGTTACTATCACCCATCAGTGATTGTTTATCAATTCTACTTTATCAACTACTAACATTTATATAATTTTTTACAATTGTTGAAGAGGAAATAAAAACACACAAAAACTACTCTGAAAACTATTTTTTGTTTTGTTTTGCACACACTTGAGTTGGTCCTTGAGTGCGTCAACACACAAAGTATAACACATTCAAACAACATCACAGCCTTACGTTTTTCCTGTATATAGAGGTAGCCTTCACAGCTAATAGGGCTGGTCTGTCTGTATTCTTGTGGTGTCTCACTGATTCTCTTCATCAGCTCATGTACTTCTGTTCGTGTCCCTTCAAATCGATTCCTTGTCTGGGAGGGAGAGAAGCAAATTAACACTCCAGGAAGTTACTTCCTGTTGCCAAGTAGGATAGACTTTCAAACAAAAGGCCACTGCAAATCCTAGTTGATGAGTTTCCTGAGAAAGCACCATCGACCCCTGGAAATACAAAAGTAAAGCCGAAACTGACAAAATCCCAGAGCCATGAAAACACATATTTAGTGAAACCAAAACACTGCTAACAAGTTGTTAGACTGATACTCTACATTTTAGTGGTGCGGAACGATCAGCTCCTTGGCTTTAATGTCTTTATCAAAAATACAATTATTATGAGCCAAGAAAAATATTTCTTACATTCTGAATATTAATCTGCAGTGCCGTTTTATAATGATCAAAGTCCTTGGCAAGCTCAAAGCCCTGGTGATAAAAGGTGAAGACGGTCTGAAAAAAGGCCAGCATCTGCAAGAAATCATAAAGATCCATGTAAAGAACCATCAAAGGAAAGTGAAACTCAAAACACCGTTCTACCAAGGTTTTATTTGAAATTTGTTAAAATGAAGAATACACTTATATCTGTCATAAAACACTTATATTAAAAGGTCAGATGTAATTTTCATCCTGCCAAGAATCTCTTTCACAGAGGCATGACTCAACTTTAAGAACAGCCTTTAAAACTCTCATTCTAAGTTATCACCGGGTGCGGCAGACATACTTTACTGAATTGAGAAATTTCCACTGTTTCAGTCCATTTTGTACAAATGTATCGCTTGTTTTTTTTCATGAAAGCAATGTCTTAGCAAGCAGCAACAGATGGAAAAATTCATTTCTGCACACAGCCAGGTTTACTTTGAAAAAGCACTATGGATTAGTTGCTAAAGTCATGTATATTTGGGTACATCATTATTGTCTGGAGGTAGCCTTTAAATATATCCTTGAGAATATCTTTTAAGCCACATGAGCGCCACACCAATCTGTGACTCACCGGTTCCACACACTCAAACTTCTTTCTCTCCTGAATATCCTGTAGCTGGCACACATATTGAAGTGACACCTCCTGAAAGTGCTGTCTCATGCCTTCAACCTGAAAATCCGCCTGGAGAGGTGGAAACACACTGTGAAATTACAGCCACATACAGAGATGTGAAAACAATGAAGAAAAACCCAGAGACATTGCAGATTGGGGAAATGGCCCTTTTTCTTGGTGTGGCATTTGATGATATCAGCAGTTTATCAACCTCTTATAGTTTAGGCAAACTAAGTAAAAGTATCACCAAAAGATAGCAGGGATTTGATAGCAGAACAATCTGCATAATATACAGTACTGTCAATTGTTCAACACTTGATATAAATACAGAAAAGCCACTCACACACACACACACACACACACACACAAGTGCAAAGAAAAAAATGTATAAGAAAATGGAATTTGTTCAATAACAGGAGATATTCATTGTCATTCAGACCACAAAACACCTCTTGGCTCTGCGCAAATGTCTGGTGTAGTGACAATAATTTGAATAACAGAATAACAAATTATATCAATCACTCTTTTCTAAACCTTCCTGACTGACAGCAGCATAAGAAACCGAAACAAATCACAGCTGACATTTGGTGAGAGGCAGAGAAAACCATGTATAAATTGCTAAAAAAAAAAAAAAAACACACATGTATAGGCAGATGGACAGGTTAATAGCAACCTGTTATTCTAACCCATCACTTCTTTGGACTGAGGGAAAAATACTCCTGCAGAAATTATCTAGATTTTGTTCCTATAAAAGATTTGTATTGAAAACGATTCGCAAGCTCAAAATGATAGTATCTACCTACGAAATACATACAAAACAAGACTTTAAAATACTAAGAATAAAAAATATACACACGTATTCAATAAAGCGGAACTGGCAGCTGACAGGGTGCAAGTATTTTCAGAGAAATGCTTGTACTGTATATTTTTACTACAGCAACAATCTTCGAAAAACTTTTCAGAAGAGAGCAAGTGATGCTAAACATAGAGGTCCAATTTCTTCCCTGCAGAACAAGTTAGCAAGAAATTCACATAGTGATGTCCATAATATATTTACAGTTCAGTAAGATGCAACAGTGAACAAAGTGTTAATACAGATCATGACTGTTGTGGCTGTGAGCGAATGACTGTGTCTATTTATTCTAGTGTGATCAAAATTGGTGTTGATAACACCAACTCTTGAGTCACGTTACTTGGAGGACGGAACAGGCAGCCTGTGGAAGTAATGTCCACAGATTCAAGGGTCCTCTGTGGTGGGCGTAATGTGTGTGTGAGCGTTTTATGGGAACAACATAAAAAAAAAAAAGTCAAGAGGACAAAGGAATAGTTTGCTGGGAGGCAATTTCAAATTGTCATCTTAGGGTAGCAGCAGCAATGATTGCTCTTTGAATTGTAAAAAGCCATGGTTGACTTGGTGGTTTGGTGCAAAAGAGCACATATTTCCTTTTCAAGCATGTGAGAGAAGCTACTGCTGCAAGGCATGTCAGTGGAAACTCAACACACTCTACCAGGCTGTGTGTGAAGACTCCTCATAGTGGCAAAGATAGAAACAAACTAAACTGAAACGTCTGCTGATATCTCTTTTTCAGTCAGAAGACACAAGCGTCATCTATCTCAAAGGGATAAATACCTCTTGTAGCTGCAGCTCTTTCTTCTTTGCTGACATGTTCAGAAGCTTTTCCAAAGAGCTGTAGTACTTCTCTGTCTCCTTTTCATACCTTTTCCTTTCCGCCTTAAAAAGAATGCATGGAAGAAAACAGCATGTTAGTACAGTTGAAGCAGGAAATAAACAACTCATTTTTTGGAATAAAGGATAAAAAATTCAACTGAAGTAAATATGCATATGCTACAAGTACAGTAGCAAAGTACCAGCAAAATATGCTATACAAACAGATCCACCAAAGAGCAGCAATACAAACGCACAAAAGGTAATAAATCATCATACGTTACCCGCACTGTACCAAGCTGCTCTTTCCTGAACTTCTCCAGAGGTTTCATTAAAGTCTCTGTGATGTTTTTCATCTAGACAGAGAATACACATTTTTAGTGATTAAAATAATGCATGTCAAATTGGTGTAGCCCGCCTCTCGCCTAATAAATGCTGGGATAGGCTCCAGCCCTACTCCTACCACTTAATACGACCCAACTGGATTAAGCGGTACAGAAAATGGATGGGTGGATATCAAAACTGACCATTTTGGATAAAACCCTGAAAACTACGTTGCAGCGTCAGTGTAACTTTCCTCTGGATTTTCTGCTGTGCTCACAGCAGGACATGCCTGTGCTTGAAAGTCCCTTGGCTCACTTTGCAACTGTGATGTCATCACACTGTGCAGAGAAGTGCTTACCACTGTGGTCTAAGACTGACACAACAACCACCTCAGTTAGTGACTGAGAATGGTTCACAGCCTTACCTCAGACATCACACACAAGTGTTACAAGAGGGTGGGCATTTATACAGTCTCACACTGGAAAATGTGCATCCTTCTTCAAACAATTACAACAGGCCATTCATACTGCTATTCAAATCAAACATATGATTCACATTTCACGTCACTTCCACTTAGGGAAGCTCTTAGGATTTCTTGCAAATAAATTAGCAGCTTTCAATACTGCAGCCTGTAGAAAAGTTGCATTGTTGTGACTATAAGAAACATGCAAAAGTAGTAGCTGTTCAAAGAACTTTGGATACTGTAAGTCCTTGACTGTCCCCCACACACTAACCTTCCATCATACTGAGCCACTTCATGCCAAACCATGAATTGTGGGGGATGAGCGGACGATTCAGCCCTCAAGTAGTGCGTCTGCACTAGGGCTGAATGATATGAAAATTTAATTTCTTGATATTCGCATCAGATATCCTGATATCGACAGGATATGATACGACTATGGGTTCAGTGGAAACCATGCAATTTTCAAAAAAATACAAGTTTCCAGAGCTGTTAATGCACGATGGAGCTCTTTGATCCGATTAAACATCCAATCAGAATAAAAAAGTATCACATAAACACCTCAGCTGATCTGATCAGTCTGGATCAGAAAGAATCAAGAGGGGCGGTTTAAACATTTTCATGATCGGATCATCAGGAAAAAGATAATCATGTAAACACTCGAGCCGGTCGGTTCCTGGTGGATGTTGTTTCTGAGCATGCTTGAACCACGTGGGGGTTACATGACCTAATGAGTTTAAGATGTGAACAATGGCGACAGCAAAACATAACAAGACTGTGGTAGATACAACATTTTTGTTGAAAACTGAAAGAGTTTCAGGATTATTGAGCTTTTTGACAGACAAGTTCCAAAATAAAAAAAGCAAAACCCCCCCTTCTCCTGAAAGAGTGGACTGTGCCTGTCCAAAAAGGTTTAGAATGTGAATCTGTGAATCATACAGCATGAACACACCCCAGATTGGATCATTTTATCCATCATCCATGTAAACGTGTCGGCTGGAATCTCTGATCAGATTGATTTCAATCAGATAGATTAAATATGTGTCCATATAAATGTAGCTAGTTTCTACAGACATGACACACAGACAGCTGAGTCCTGAAGTTTGGGCAAGCTTGTGCCGTGTGTCAGGGAAAGACTGACAACAGGCTCACACATTATTAAAACTCATAATACATTAATTATTTAGAACTTGAACTCAATTCAATTCAACTTTATTTGTATAGCGCAAATTCATAACAAAGTCATCTAAAGGCGCTTCACTAATCAGTTAAAGCAAGCTGTAAGCTGTAAGCTGTAATGGCCTCATGGTTACTATTGGGTGTATCTGATCTGTAAATTACTTTATTTTCTCATATTAATTTAGCATCGGTTGAACAATAAATTATTACTATGAACCGCGGGAAAATAAAGGTCCCAACTTGTCTGATTTAAGGCTCTAACATCAGCATGGTGACCGGTGGATCATTAGAAGTTTACAGCAGAACACGAGGAGGTAGAGCCAAAAGATCCTAAACTAATTTGTTGTAAAACTCTGCATGCATGCATGCGTGTGTGTGTGTGTGTGTGTGGATGCTGTTGCTGTTTGTGGCAAAATGACAATTTTAACAACCTCAACATAAGGGGTGGTGAAAAAAATTGATTTTAATCGGAATCGAGATTCTTGTTCATCAAGATTCAGAATCGATTCAAAATTTCCAAAAATCGATTTTTTAAA
>JBBDHI010000004.1:13515683-13526219 GCA_037177115.1 Craterocephalus stercusmuscarum | reverse complement strand
TTTATTGATGTAATTAAGGTAAAGACTTAAATTGACAAATTTGCATTAACAGTCAACGTCTGTGGTATTCTTTTTTTTTTTTTTTTTTTTTTTACCAAAAATACCCATAAGTTCCAAGCTGACTCCTGAAAATGAACTATTACGTGTTCAAAAACTCCAAATTCAAAATCTTTCAGTTTACAACATGGAAAACAAAAAACAGGCCAATACGACTTTACAATTCAGACGTTACTTTAGTGGGAAAAAAAGGCAATTCAATTAAGAAGGCAGAGACAGACAGGTTGGCAGAGTGGCTAAAAATCCTGCATCCCAGTGGATACATGGAGAAAAAAAAGATACAGTCTACATTGTGTAGCAGAAACAGAGATAGACACCACACCCTTGCTATGCCCGCCTGCCTAAGCAGAATCCCACAGGGACCTGCCTTACACCCTCTCTCTCTCTCTCTCTCTCTCTCTTACTCTCTCTCTCTCTCACACACACACACACACACACACACACACACACCCCAGTCATTAATTCCTGCTTTGCATCTCCACACCATGTAATATTTATGGGTCACCGCAGCTTTGTATTCACAAATGGAAACGCCAAGAGAAAAAAGGGAGAAGACACGATACCTCAATCAATTCTGTGAATAAGGTTCAGATTGTCACATCATGGCTTTCTTTCCTCCACTCATCCAGTGCTTAGGCAGCATTCTTTTCTTTGACCTCTAAGTGTTATGTATGACGGATTGTCAGACGCAACCTCTCAGATGGAGTCGTATTTAACTCTCTTAGAGTTGAAAAAGCTCAAGGCAAAAGTATTATGAACGTAAAAATTCATAGCTGCAGAATTTGAAGAACAACAAAACTGCATTAGTCAGTAAAAGTGAACGCAGGCTTAATACATTTTTGCTCGACATGACATTGGAGTATAAACGACACACACTGTTATAAACATTTGCTACGATGCAAAATCTCCACGCTAATCAAGGGAAGTCCTTGCTGCATTTTCCCCCTTCCACATCTGACAGCTCATAATTGGGGCCTTTTTTTTCATTTCCTAAGATGTTGCCTGAAACCTGTGATGCAACAGTAGGAGACATACCCTCGCTGCCTTTCAAATCAACAGTGGTGTCAAAACAGAGCCCTGAGGAACCCTCAGAAGAGCAAGGCTCACTAGACCCCTGTAGAGATTTGAAGACCACTTTGGAACTCTAATCCACTCAAAATGTGCTGATAATTTTCCTTGCCAGGCCACTCTCTGCCTGGTGTCACAAGAGTGGCCTCCTGGGAGCAGATCAGCCAATGATAACAAAGTAGCCAGATGTCTGGCGCTGGCAGAATCCCAGAAGCCAGACAGCAGCACGCAGCAGCATCCGCTGTGGGCCACAGATCAAAGATACCTGAGAATTACTTATGGGCACAAAATATGTGTTGCTTACTCTACAGTTCCCATTAATAACAATCTGGGAGAATTTGTATTTCTAATTAACTCTTTTCTTTCGGCATACAAAGTGCTGTAGGTTGTCTGAGGCTGCAGCAGCAATTTTTCTGTGGCAACCTCGAGTCGACAACAGGAAGTCGGATGCAGCGGTGTCTGAAGGAGCTAGATCAGCTTTAAATGCAGTTCTGAGGCTCAGAACACCCCCCGACTCGCCTTAATAAACAAACAAACTGTGTAAGAGTCAGCTTATTTAGATTTAATCATGCAGCACAGTGCCTACTTACAATGGTGCTTGATGCATACTGTACCTCGAAAGCTGTAGGTACTGGCGTTAAGCATACTGAACCGAGATTTGAATGTCATACACGGCTGGGTAGTTCTTTGTTTTGTTTTGTTTTTTCAAAAAGCTTATTCTAAAACATTTATTTATAAAGTTTACTTACATAAACCAATTCCACAGCATGTGCAGCCCAGTTTTGAACTGCACTCACGTGACTTCTTAGTGGTGCTGATTTATACTTTCTAGATTTGAAGCCTTGGCTTGTTTTTCACTGGTTGTTTTTGTTAGCCAAACTGACACTAAGAAGCATTGCGGTTCTGTGTTGTTTTCTGCTCCAGGCCCTGCACTTCCTTTAGAGTCCTTCATTTATTCCACCTTATGCATTATGTTGAATACGCACATATTTAGAGTAAACCCTCTCTTCGAACTGATGAAAGTTCTCTCTGCTTAAGGAAGGTGTCTTCTGCCTTTTTGTTTGTTTGTTTGTAAGCAGATATTTAATCTCCCACACATTTGTACATATTTGGTCTGGCTTTGTCTTCTTGTGCACTTAAAAGTTATTGTTCAGGGAATGGATGAAATGTATCCCATGCAATGTGCGTGCACTGCATGCTATTAATTATTGAGAATAAAAAGTGTTGCTTCATGTCCGCATTTGATGGAGATCCCCCAACCCCACCCCCACCCCTCACTCCATGCCCCCCCCCCAGTTATGTATATTACCTTTGCGAGTGCACGGCTCATGGAAATTCACATTTGCATTGCTCTTTTGAACCTGCTATCTGCTGGATGGAATCCCTTATAGTATAACACAGTTACTACTGCCCTTCATCACATCTCATTTATGACCTCTCCTGTTTCCATCTGTTATTCTATGGTTCCTCACATTTGTGAGAGAACAAATGAACACCCAACAAAAAAGAGAATTTTATATAAAGCAGTGTTCAGTTCTATTGTTTCCGACTTTCATTGTGGATACAGGATCATTTCCTGTCTTGCTTCCCTGAAATATTAATGTTGCTGTTCATTGTATGATAGACAAAACATGCTTTACACCCCTTGCATGGGCATGTTTCTAGGATTAAATCGTGTTGACCCTTGTTAAGGGATTAAAAGTATCTAGTTGACAGATAAAGCAAAATTACTCTTTTTGTTAATAAATGACACATTTTAAACTTCAGAGATAATCCACAGACAATGTCACTTCTGAATGTATGAAAAACTCTGCGCCAGCATGCAAGGTTACTCCGGGTCATTTTTTAAAACAGCGTTTACACGAAGATGTGACTCTAAAACGAGGCGTAAAACTGCCTTGGCAAGATCTTCTCTCCCAGCTCGAGCAGCTCATCACTCCTAAAACAGCCGCTCTCGTCCACCCAGGCCCCAACTGTTATTAATGTCTGCTAAATTATTTAAGAGGGTAAAATTACCATGCTCTTTTGAAAAGATTTTTTCCTACACAATTAAAGAGCATTATAGTGATTTTTAGTTGAGCAAGAATTATGACTGTTTTCCCTCCTCTCTGCTTCGCTTTCTGGCTCCGTTGTTAGCAGCGGTGGGTGAGAGGAGCTGGAAAGGCCTGACTTCCTCTGCACCTGCCTGACTATGAGGAGAGGTTGTCCTCCAGCTCTGACCTATAGCATGCTAGGCACCTAATGGATTATAGATGAGGCAAGTATATGTTCAACTTCCGCCAAGGAGACCCCTATAATGGTCTGCCCGCCCTGCTATGCATGGACTATGTTCAATAGTTAAAGATTACTTAATTAGCTGGACACCTTGTTTAACACTCAGTCTGGCTGCACGTATGAAGTTGTGGATCATATTTAATTTTTGTATTCTTTTTGTTATTCTAGTTTATCTCCTCATGTGCAAAAGCTAAGAGATTAAACTGCAAACAACAAAAGCTTGTTTTACAAAAGCTTTTGGAGCATCTCTGTTATTCATATTAGCAGCAGCAGCAGTGTTTGCCAGGCCTTCACTCTTATTCCACATGGACAACTGTCCACATCTCAACCACAACCCAACAATTGGCAGTAATTGGCACATTGCCTCGGCTGTCCTGGGAGAGATCTAAGAGCGCATACGGCCACAGACAGGCTGCCCTTTCCACCAATTAGAGAGTTGTCGTTTCATGGAGGGGGAGCTGGAGGAGGTATGCTTCACTCTAACCTTGTCTCATGATCAAAATGATTTGAGAGAGATCCCTTTTCTATTCACTTCTCTCTTCCTTCGTAGCTGGATCTTTCATGCCACAGAGGCACTACTGTGTGCGAACTGCTGTAGTCTTCGGCCCAGGACGCTAACCAGGGACTGACAGCCTTACAGTGGCAGTCAGTGGGACTTTCGCTCTGACTGTGAGACTTTCCAGTGAAAATGCTCCACACACTTCTGTCCTGCAGGTTTGATCGTTACCTGCTGGATCTTTTCGTCACACCTATTTCTGCTTTTAATCTATCAGTAGCTGTGATTGTAAATGAGATTTGGACTTTCTTTTTTTCCCCAGACTTTCTCTTGTTGCTTGGTGTGTTGGCTTTTTGTTGTTTTTTTTTTCTCCAGGCATAAGCAGTCTGATATAGCTGCACAGCTTTATTAATCAGGCCTTGACGCAATGATAACCGTCTCGTGTGGTTACAAATGTGCAGGCCACACAAGGTACCCTGGGACCCCCCGCAAAGGATCATAGACCCCAGTTTTTGCCACGAGGAAAGCCGGGGATCCAACATCCAACCCCCCTTCTTCTCTCCCCTCTTGAGCTCGCTACTCCTCGTTTCTCCATATTTCACTCCAGTAAATAGAAGGAGACGAGGAGATGCTTCCTATACTCAGCGACGTGTCAGGCTTCTGGGTTACGTTGTGTTGCAATGCGAAATAGAAGGCCAAAAAGCAAAGCAAACAAAGAGGAAGAGAAAGAGACTGTTACTTTTTCTCTTTAATCCATCACATATTTTGAGCCATAGGTTGAGTTCCACCTCACATTTAGCCGACACTCAGCCTCTCTGAGCATGTACCAAGATCACAATCCACTCATGCCCTGCTATTCGCCTGCTCCCGCTTTCTTTAAGTCAACAATTAGCTGAGGGAAATCCTTGCCTTTTGCCACAGGTTGACAGGCTTACCGTGGAGCCGCTCTCCCCCTCCGCATGGACCTTCGTGAGGGGGGCCTACCTAATATGCTGTCTGGCCCTGGGGCCTGTGGGAGCATGGTTGGATTATTATGTTAATGCAGGTGCCTCCTGCCCTCTCCTCAGTCCCAGCTGGCCTCCCTGTCGTTAGGAAGTGCTTTGCTCTGACAGAGGAGTAATATGCTCCATGATTGAAGGGCCAAAAGATCGAGCTTTATAAGAGAGGGGCCAACACTGATAAGCATATGATGAAAGTGCCATTGTAAGTGAATGCCTCAGAGACATAGAAGACAACTTAGTGAATCCTTTGGATTTCAGTGGAAGAGTGAATATGTATAAGAACGATGTTGTCCTTTTTGTTCGGCCGAATTTAACTGCCCATAGCATTATATTTCATATTTGTGTCACATTGTTGACTTATTGGTTGGGTTATTATTTTCTGACACGTTCACTTGAAAACATGGCTGAATAAAGCAGGACACTGCTTTTAATCATTTTGTAGGAATCAGAATGAAACAAAGAGAAGATTTAATTTGCTGTTGTAAATATTATTAAAGAAATTAGATTGGGACTAATCTTTGGTGCTTTCGGTGAAAACATCCAATTAAACCCTGTTCAGGATTTTGACAGTCAGATTCAACAGCTTTAATCCTAATCAAAAGAGAGTTTAGTCAAGATAGTTTCATCAGGAAACATGATGCCACTGTTCCTCCAGCTGGCATTATTCTGCAGATCTATGTTATGCACTCTCATTTAATCAACTTGACACTTAGGTAAAAGAAGTGAGTGGGAAAAACTAAACTTCTTGTGACTTGTCAGGAGGCAGAGATGCCGGTTGCCATGCTTTGGATCCTGCTCATAATTGTGTAAATATGTCAGCCAAACTGAGGAAGATCTCTCCTTTTTAAACAGTTGTCTATTTCATCTCGCCTCGTCAGGAGCAATTGGGTTGCTACACATTAGCTTTGTGCAGACCCATTCACAAAGTGTGTGTTTTGTATAGGGTTTGTTTTGTTTGCTTTTTAATCGAGTTCAATTTTGCCTCCATCTACACAAGCTTTTTCCACACCCTTCTTTCTCACTTCTGCCTGCATTATAATGTGTCTCTGTTCGCTGAGGAGCTTTCACCCTTGTTATTGTTTGTTCCCTTTTATGGAGTCTCAGCTGTTGGGAGAAGACAGATATGTGTTGGTAATTGGTGGGTATATGGTTTGCTGTGACTAAACGTCAGAGCAGGAGAGGAAACACGAGCAGGTTGCTGTGTTGCTTTTGAGGAGGAAGCAGCGAAATGCACGGGGCCTTTAGAACTTGGTTTTTAATCATAAAAACAAAAAGTAAAGTTGATTGAGTTTCATCTTTTCTGGCGCTCTATTACTATAATATAACTGACTTATTCTTTAAAAAAAGAAAATATTCAAGTTACTCTGTGTGTGACTGGTTCAAGCTTCTCCAAATATATTGGCAGAATATGTTTGTTTGTTCATTTACTTCATCTACTCTGGTTATGTAAGTATAATCTCTAAAGAGTATCTGGTTTAACATCTTTAAAGTGGAAAGATCATGCTTTTAAATCCTTCCTTTTCACATGTAAATCATTCAATTATGGTTTATATAAAGTAAAGCTTCAATCCTTTGGTCTGAAATTGTTAGTATAGCTCCCCACATTCCTTCTTAACCCCTGTTCTGAGGTGCTCCTGTACAGTCAATGAGAGCAGCTCGTTTTGATGCTGTCTCTTTAAATCTGAACAGACATTTCACGCCCTGCCCCCGTCCAGGTCACGGAGCGTTCTGCTCGGTTCAACTCCGCCCCCTTCGGCCATCTTTGTAGCTTCTTAGCAGCTATCAATTGGCAGAGAACATTTTTCAAAAATAACATGACCATATTTAGCGGAACTGCAGCAAATACTCTGACCTAATGGACAAGAAAATGTAATAGTGAATAAGGAAAACTAAACAGAGTCAAAAATTTGACCGAAAAAGAATAATAAGATATACACGCAGAACCAGGAGTGAATAAATTTCCTTTTTCTGCACTCTCGAACCCTCAAAAAAGACAAAAACTTGTATTAAAGGGCTTAAAAAGTGGAATTTGCATGATATGTTCCCTTAAATGTAAGGAACTGATGCTTTTCACTATACATTATTGTGGTTTAAGCAGACATATCAGTATTTGTTTTATCCCATGGATGTGTCTCTGTGAAAGTCTGAGCAGTGACTGAAAACCTGGTTAGAAAAGACAAAAATAAAGTAGCAAAGCTGCTATTTCTTAATATGGGGCCCTCCGTTCAGTACTTGGTATTTGGGGGTAAATCGCTTGTGCCATGACCTTCTCCTTCTTCTGAAGGTGGAGTTTTGTTACTGCCAGTCAAGACATAGAATTTGTGTCCACCAAAAAGTGTTCCTTTTGGCACTTTCGTTGGCACTTGTGCCATCAAGTTGAATATAATTCAGCCCAAAGCTGTTTGAGGAACATAAGTGAAATTAACATTTGTCATCCACTTGATGTTAAAATCAAATACTGGTATTCCTTTACCCTGGATAATTTATCTACAATGCTTCAGGTATCACTTCTGTCCTTTGATTCTTTATTTCTGGTCTCTCATGTAAAATGTAATTTCATACAAACTGGCAACTTTTAAGTGAAGTTTTGCAAAGTAAAACATGGACACTTTGATTGTTACCCTCTCCTTTGTTGCTTGTTAAAGGCCTTGAGGATTGGCAGCCACTGTCTTCATGAACTCAAAGGTGTGCTAAATGCAGGCCCAATCCAACTAATGAGAGGGAGCCTTCAAAACCTCCATTAGATGATGCTGTCAAACAGGTGACACAAAAACGTTGCATGTAATCCCCCTGTGCAGACCCTGGGTGTAAATATGCCAGCTCCACCATTTTCACAGCGTTTACTCCCAGTTCAAACAATTCCTGTCCCTCCTCCCTCTCTCCCTGAAAACACAATGACAGCTCTGCGATATTTCCCCTCCAAAATCCTTGGCTGCTTGCGACCAATGAAACAACCAAGAACAGCTCTGATAATCTCTTTCATCCGCACTGTGGGTAAGACACCTCTCTCGTTGTCTTTGTTTCTGTGGACTGAAGCCTGTGTCACTCACACATTTTGTATCTGCTCTGGATTTGAATGTGATGCTTAGAAAGGAATTAAATCATCTTTTACATTTTTTTTATTTAAGCATTATATATATGATAGCATCAATTACATGAGGTTTATGCAGAACTAGGAACAACCTGAAACCTTACTGGTTGTGTAAGTTCTGCCTTGAACTAAAATTTGTTAATTAATTAAAATTCTTGAAATTCTAGTTACATTGTTCAGGTAATTGAATTGTCATAGCTAAATCTTTTCATTGCATGAACGACAGAAGGAAATGGTGATAAATGTGAAGATATCAATCACCTTCATCGTGCATCGTCTTGGTGGGGCTGGCCCCCCTCTGGATCTGTCAAGCCTTGAGAAAAAAAAAATATGATAAGTGTATAAAAAACTATGAAGAGACTTAAAATTATTCTATTATTATATATAAAATTATTTCAAAAAATTTACTTTTAGCTCTTTGGGACAGAAGTAAGAATATTCAGATATTTGAACATGTCCAATCGCTGAGACAAAAGCATGTTCTTGTACAAAATCTAAATGTAAAAGCTCACATATGGTCATTATGAAAAATAAGAATAATACAGACATATGGTCATTATTCCTCACATTTCTCCCCACTAAAATATACTGTATTGTTCACTCTTTAGGCATAATAGAGTTGAATTTTGTATAAGGCATTATCACCATCTCTTCTGGGAAAATTTGGAAGGTGTTTTGCTATCATGCACTGTATTTTTCCTGCTGTTTTCTCCATTCTGCCATTGTTCTCACACTTTTCTACTATTATGAAAGTGCATCCGTGTTCCTCACAAAACATCATCATCTGCATGTTACTCTCCACACGATACTCCCCACCAGCTGAGTTCCTTTAAAATTATTCAACCAAAACTAATGGAATTCTATTGTTTTTTTTTGTGTGTGTGTGAGACTATGCTGTCAGCATAAATATGAAGCAAGCAAGCATTTTGACTTGTTCTGCCCCTCTGCTCCCTTTACACTACATAACTGTGCTTGTTCCTTCGGAAGAACCTAACTAACTGACTGGCTGGCTGGCTGGCTGGCTGAATGAATGAATGAATGATGAATAATAGGATGGATGAATGGATGAACGAATGAAAGAAATAGTAGATGAATTCTACTTGATGATCAAACTGTGTCTTGGAGAAAAGAAATTAAATGAAAAATTAACATTTGGTGTGTTAGCATAACCTCTATTGAAAAATATCTAAATAATGAAGAAGCCTTATGTCTCATCTGATTTAATTTAATTAAGAACCTCTTGGTTTGTCTCAAATTTTATTTGTCAGATGTTTTTATCCAAAGCGACTTACATCTGACTACACCTGTATTGCCAGCACTGGAGGCACGGAGGGTAAGCGTCTTGCCCAAGGACACAACCACAGTTGACTGGGGGAACAGGATTCAAGCCACCAACCTACCGGTGATTGGACAACCCGCTCCATCACCTAAGCCACTGCTGCCTCATTTCACCCGCAAATGTGAGATGAGCGAACACAATTATCCTCTTTGAACAGCATTTTGGAGACTTTACTTAGAGCTACAGCCAAATTTGACCATGAAATGATGTATGTGCAGTTATTGAAAGGGGATAAAATCACTTTTTTATCCTCAATCTCATCATGAAGCAAAAAGAAATAGCTTGATCATCATGTGGACTAATAATCATGCATTTTTTACGTATATGATACAAAATCCACATTTTCTATAGGCTCTATCAAAATTTGTACTGGTTGAGAGTATTATGGAAATTCAATAAATCAAACCAGAAGTATAAATGGTGCTACAGTATATAACTAGAAGTACTGTGTAAAATGAAATATTTGGCAAAACCCTTCCTCAAGATTTTGTGAAATGGCTTATATATATACACAATATACCAAGAAAGTGTTTTCTTTCCTTTATAAATCTAGATATATCTATGTGTGATTACTTATTTATAGAAATTTTCTTAAGTATTTGGATGGTGCTGTTCTTTTTAATAGTTGAATGAACATGCATAACTTTATTTCAGTTACAATCTCATTTACATAACTGCAACCTTACAATTATTATCATTAGTTATTATCTTCTGTAAGTCAAAAAAGGAATAAGCTGAAGCAAAAGCTTAAATGTTCCTATGCTATACAACGGATAAAATAGCCTGGCATTTTAATATCAATAATGCAAAAAAAAAACAACATTTCAACAAAAAAAACAAAAAGAAACAAAATATACGAACACTTAAATCAAGAATACAAAGACTTCATTCGTGTGTCATTTTCCCTTATACTCCTTGATTATTTCCATTTTAAAAGTTTGTTTAAAAGTTTCAGTTTTTTCTAAACACTGGAGTGCATTATTATTGTCATTGTAATTGTTAATGCATGCCAAAGTACATTTAATTTTGAGTGTGTAACCATTGCCTTATAGTTTCTACTATAGTTTAAAAGATTTACTTTTGCATGCAAAAATGAAAAACTGAGGGCTTTCCGTTAATCTAAGAGAGGGGTGTTTTAACTCTTAACATATTATTTGGATCGAAGGTACTTGTGTTTAGAAATCAGTCGTGTATTTTTAAAAGAACTTGC
>JBBDHI010000004.1:13383377-13405779 GCA_037177115.1 Craterocephalus stercusmuscarum | reverse complement strand
ACCAAAGGATTGCATTTTTACTTTATATAAACCATAAATTAATGATTTACTTGTGAAAAAGAAGGATTTAAAAGCACGATACGATACCTTTAAATGCAGCTCAAAGTAATGCCAAATATCAACATGACATATGCACTTGTTTTAAAGGTGCACAAAAAGAAAATTACGATTATGCAGTGCACTGTTTTTAAAATAACAGTTCTGGCTGTTGAAGATTAACTCAAGTCACTGCCTTAAAAATCATAAATTACATTAGTAACAGTGCTCCATCCTTGAGTCAAACGTTTTCTACTGTTATGGTCTCGGAGGTTTTGTACATATTTGAAAACATTTTAGAAAAACCTTTATTAAACAAAGTTATACAAATTCAAACTTTCTTTATTGCAGCACTGAATAAAAGCTTAATAGAAGTGCATATAAATAAGCTGTTAATAAGACATGATATTAGCCAAAAGAGTCAATTTTTTAACACAAACAAGCACACTGGATGTGCTGAGGCCAAGAGAGCAGTAAAGCAGGGTCGCCTGCAGGAGAACACAGATCCAATCTAGAGCCTGGGCGGCTGGGTGGCGGCAAAGCCTCAAAGGTAAATTAGAGATCCTGTAGCTTAGAGCAGACCAGAAAAGATGACTGTAGAAGAAATCTCAGCAGGCTCTGACTTGGTCTCCCGCGTCTAACAGGAGATTGGCTGGACAAGCTGACACTGAGGCTGGCCCAGACTTCCACTTGTCAGCGAGTCGTCAGCTGACTGAAGGAATCAATGGAGCAGCGTGCCCGTCAGATGGCTCTGATTCAGGAACAGCCATGGATTCATCAGCTTGCTCAGGAACTGGAACTATCACCAGTGCCGGAATAACCACAAACTATCAGAGAGTGGTAAATGGGTGCAACAGGCTCAGGAACTGAAGAGGCTTTGGTCAACAGTGATACAAGACCTGAGGCAGCATCTGCTGGCCAAGACACTCTGGCCTAGATTGATAGGAGCATGGTGTAACCTGCATGAAAATGGGTTAAACAATCATTTGTATTCATATCTGATCATTATTATGTTACGATTATAAATACAGGTTTTTTTACAACTATAACTTTATCTAATTTAATTAAAATTCAGTTTAAAAGATTGAAGGGATGTTGAAGAAGCCCTTAAACTGTACCGGCATCTCCTTTTGAAAACTTCTTTTTAAATTAGCTGTACCCGATTTAGCAAAATGGTAAATTCAGACAATGTGACTTGGTGAAAATAATTATGGTTAAACTATATTATGCTGTAACTGTACTGAAAGTATAGGTTGAAAGTAGTACGACATTTCGAATTAACCTGATGAGGGCATTTTTCATTAGAACTTGGACTGTTTTGCAAATACAGGTCTTGAGATGTGGAAAAAAGCGAAGCTTCAGGCCTTGTGCCCAACCAGGTTGACCGGTGACCCGGTTGATTAAGAGCCTCCCAGTCAAACGTTGAACTCTGCCACCCCTCAGCTGACCTTGTGCTAGGATTGTATTGGGCCCACTGATGGACACCAACGAGACCCAATAGGATACTTTCTTTGACTTGACTACCCCCCCCCCTTTTTTTTTTTGTTAATTGGCCCATCAGTATTGCAAATATTATGCACTGTTCAATCAATTTTCAAAGTAAAATGTTCCCATTACTACTCAGTCTTGTGCTCATTGGTTACTATTATTACTCTCTGCTCCTATGAACCTAGGTAGCAACGTGCCCATAATGGCAGAGCACTGTGGAACTAAGGAAACTGGAGGAAAGGCGCCATCGATGCAGCAGCCAATGCAGAAGCAGCAGCATCTTGGGTTCAGACAAGCTGAACTTGAGCAACATGAGGGGCAGGGGCAGGAAGAAGGGTTAAGAGCAAGATTAGGAAATGACATCTACAGTTTCTGTGTCATTGAGGTCATTTATATCTCATCGGTTCTAAGCAACATCTAAAAAAAACACCACAAGTCCCCAGCCTTGAACTTGAATCAGTATTTCAGTTTTTAATTTGTCATTAAAAAATTACAATTTCACTTTAATTTCTGAGAGACAATTAATACTGACTGGTATGGGTTCTAGATTGGGATTCAAACATTTTATTCTGCAAGTCAGCTCCACAATGATAATCTGAATTACTCATGATTTTATGCTTTCTGCATCCATGAAGAGCACACTGTACTGTAATGAGCCCACTGAGGGAAGGACCACAACACAAGAAAAGAAAAAGACTAGTCAAAATGCAGAAATACAATGTACTCATCCCAGGCAAAAAGCCATGCAAGTCAGTAAAACCAAACCAGGCAGGGACAGTCATAGAAGAAAATTTGAAACCAGTACAAAGTTCAAAATCATCAATGCGTGACAAGAAATCATGTGGCACAAAATTCTGCATTAAAAATGGTAACACCAGGAAGGAGGAGAATCATAGTTTCACTGAAAACAGAATAATCTCTGCAAAGAGATGCTGTTTGTAAGGAAGTGGCAAAAAAAACAGATATCTAGCAAAAGAAGCTTTCATGCATATGAGAACGAAGTCCAAAATCAAATGGAAGGGCCAAAACAAAATCTCAAAACTGTACAGTAAGATGCTGAAATGGAATATTGCCCATTTTAAAACGTCTTACTTTGGATACTACAGTGATCCATTTGGGCATTTGGTTTTCATGACATTAAAATGTTTACATTTTTCAGTCCCAAAGATCAAGCCAGCCAGGGCAGGTGGCACCTCTGTCAGTCTGGCTCTGTCAAAGGTTTCCTCCTGTTAAAAGGGATTTTGCTTGTATATTTATTCATAAATTGATTTTCTGCTCACTGTCAATGGCCCTGAATACTATCGGGTCACTTGGGGGCTGGAGCTATCTTTGAGCCAGCATGGCTGTTGTAGCCGGGGGCTTAAAGCTTCGAGCTCAACACTTCCTTGCATTGAAATTTGTGGAGTGAAAATCAGTGGCATTGTGGAGCCTTTGTTGTTGGAGTGATCTCCAAAGATCTGACAACACTAAACAGCATCAATGTTGATTTTAAATAACCTCTATGAATCTTGTAAAATCTTTAACAAAAAATGGAGCCAGCATGGTTCATAAATAGAGGTATCTACTGTAGGGTTGACATCTTTAGAATATGAAGCTTTTGGTTAGTCTGAAACAACTACCACAAATGTAGGGGATGAAAACATCACACATTGTGATTTCTTCCTTTGGACAGTAACTTGTAATGGAAGAAACAAGAAATAAGGTCCTTACTGGCAATTTAATTATTAATTGCTGAACTACCTTAATCTTAAGCAATCAGACTCCACATCCAACCCAAAGACGAATCCCCACTACGAAGTGCCTGTTACAAGAGAATCACTGGGTTGAAGTGGTCTAAGATTGTTGTTGTTGTGATTTGGCGCTATATGCAGTAAATCAAACTGTTTCAGCTTGATTATTGGAAGAAAGTAATAAAGATTTTTCAGTTTTAAAAAAAGCTCAGATTTTTAGTCCTGCAGGAATAATCTAGCCTACGTACTTGTCAAGTGCAATAGATACATAATAATGAGATTTATTATAATTGTGGTAGCTGCTGTGTTGCCTTTGTTGATCTGTGTAGCATCTCCTTTTTTATTATCATTCTACGGTTATTTATTTCTCACCCTAAGCCAAAAAAATTAATTCTCTTTGACTTAAATAGAGATATAGCACTGAGTGAACAGCGTCAGGCTGGGGATATGTAGAACAAAGGCTAGATCCAAGCAACAAAAGATTATTGATTGGAAAAAAAAATGCAAGTTGTTTTTTTGGGGGGGGAGGTGGGGGGGGGGGGGTCTACATCAGGAAAAGGTGCCTGTATCCCTGTCCTTGATCGAGCCTGTTCTTACTGTATGTTGAAGAACATGTCTGCGAGTGACTACAGCATGATGTGCAGCTTTGTCTTAAAAAGTGTCAATACTCCTCTCGGCAGCCATATTAGAAATCAAAAACTTGAAATGCGCAACAAAAGACATGAGATACCAAAATGCCTCTTTGCTTTCCTCTCGCAATCCTAAAACGCACACACGGAGGCACAAATTACCTTGATGATGGGGATGAAAAGATGGGGAAAATGGCGTGGTTTTAGTCAAATGAGAGTCAGGCGGTGAAACGGATCAAAGCTACACAAAACATGTCACACGCCGCGAGGATGTTTGCATGCATGTTTGTGGCAGGACGAGGTTTCCTTTTCACCATCTTGTCACTTCCTCCTTATTTCAACCTCTATGCCCCTCCAACAGGCAGGAACTAAATAAGTAATAACCAATATCATCTTATGTGATTGAAGAGGCTCTGAAATGGAGGAGTGAAGAGCATCGCCGGATGAAGTGAAGTGTTGAAAAGAGTGATTATTTTTGCTTCACTGAGGTCTTATTTTTCAAAGTGCCACTAAAAGCATGAGAGACTTATGTCACTTTGCGCTGGGAGGATGACGGAGTTGAGCGGTGATTTGATAAAAGATGAAGGGGAAGTAGTGACACCCCGACCGCCATTTTTTTTCCACCAGACCTTTGCTCGAAACCTTGATTCTCCAAGTGGCTCCAATCATATTCTCCACGAGGCTGTGTTATATTTATGACCAAAAGCCCACAGCCAAAGCTAATATTATGAACTTCCACGGTGCCATCCATATTGTTTTACCTTCCGATGCCTGCGGTGAGGAATAAATAAAGTGCCTGCCGCTGTAGTGGCACTGGCAGTCTTGGCTTTCAAAGCAGTCTTCTAGCAGGCCAAGCTGCAGCGAGGGGGGAGATGGGAGGAAAACCGACTGTCACTTTAGGTTGGGTAATTTTTGATGTGCACGTCAAGGCCTTGACAAGGGGAATGTGGCCAGCTTGTACATTAGAGTTGGGCTCACAGGCAGTGGAGCACTGGGGACAGGTAGTAATGCAGTCCCAGAGAGTGCCGCTCATCTGCTCACACTATGTACTTGTCTGGTGCCACACAAGGATGCCCCCTGTCACCCAGGCTCCACTCCCCCATCCCTCTGCAGAAATGACTTTAGTCAGTGAGAGAAGAATCCATTTACAATGTGTGCTTTATAACATCTCCTTGACAATGCAGTAGTGGATTAGAGACATTTGTGATGAATCTTTTATTAAGACTTTCTCCCCCCCCCATCTTTCTTTTCCATGTGCAGAGGCTTTCTGGGTCCTGGTGCGCCACATGCACATGTGTCTGTTCGGATGTCATCGCAGATAGGGAGAGGAGATAGCAATGGGTGCTTACAAAAAAGGAAAGAAAGAAAAAGGAAGAGGGGAGAGTGACAGAGAATCGTCAGAGTGGGGCATTAAAATTTATCTACAAGTCACAATGGCTGCCATGATAGCGGCGTGAAACTTTCCTTTGAAAATGAACGTCACTTGTCCTCTCAGTCATCCGCGGGCCTTGCAAGCAAGACAAGCGCTCTCTGTCCTCATCAATTCTTCACTGCAGTTTTGACATTCATGTCGTTCATTTGCATTACCATATAACTCGGCTTGAGCGCCGCGTTGCCTTTTTCTTCCACTTTAAAACGCTGCTTTAAAATTAATGTCAGCCCAAGAAATATATAAATATATCCTAAAGTTGGCATGATGTTGTTCTACATTATTCCCCTTGAAAAGCGATTTTGTTCATATTTAACAAGTAGTTAGGCAGGGCGGCCGTGAAGGTGCGGGCACACGCTAACAAACATGGACGTGGTTGTCTGGCTTTACCAGCCCGTCTGTCTGTCTGCTCTGTTGTTAACATAAGAAGAGGCAAATTGAAAATGAAAGAAAACAACCAAACAATCCCCCCCTTTTTTTTAAAAAAATGCACAAAACTCCAGTGAGCACTCAATAGAGATCTTCCTTCTAAACTGAATAAGTTTTCAGATGGTGATGTGGGTTTTGTTGTATTTGTAGACACTACTTTGGCAGCAGCCCTCCCTAATCTGATTTTCTTTTTCTTTTCATTTTTTTTTTTATTAAAAGCCATCCGGAGGAATTACATTAATATATAATCAATCGTTTTTTTAAGTTTGCAAAGAGGTCGGCATGGAGCAAAAAGTCACGTTATTTTGGTTATCTCTCCTTTTTTTTTTTTTACCAAAACAAATACACCTTCTTTTCCAGCTTGATGCCTTTCCCTCCCCATTTCTCCACTCACCTGCTCGCCCACCATTGTCCATTTGAAAGGAGAAGCGTCAACGGCGGCAGAATCTGAGAGCGAGTCAATGCAAATGCTGCATGAAAAAAATATATATTAAAAATTGATCACCTTTCCATTTGAATTCAAGGTAGGCATCACTCTCCATAAGCAGGCCTGTCTCTTTAAATCAGAGGAACTGTCACTTCTGTGACTGCCTGTTTACAAAATATGAGGCTGAAAATGAGACCTGCTCCCTGCAGACAAGCTCCTTGTATAAACATAAATAATGAATATTCACTAAATAATTTCTGCCCTTTAATAATGTACAACTTGATGAAATTCACTTATACTGTGAAACTGGAGAATTTGACTAAAAGTAGATAATGCAGTGGCACAATAGGGGTTAGAGTGTTGTGTGTGTGGCAGAGGGAAACAGGACAGGTTAGAGGCCCTGTGACCCCGCGTTCACCTCAGTGAGGTCATCATATGCAGGTGGTCAGATTCACCCTGAATATTGCATCGCCTTGCTCCGGCGTATCTGAAATTATCATGAAGCAATGAATTAATTTGTCCTGTTTTAGAGAAAAAAGAAGAAGAAGAAAAAGGAGGGGTTAAATAAAACTGCTTTTTACAGCCATAATGGATAACGAGTGGCTTCAGTTACAGCTTCGCTCCCTCTGGGAAATGTGGCCTTGGGAAACTGGAGGAGCCGAGGCGAGCGCCTTCTCTGCTCACGCTGCCTGGGTGTCTTCTGGCAAGAAATAGGGTGGAGATTTGATAAATGGTTAATTATGAAAATCCTTGTGCCAAAGCTAAAACTGTAATTAGCCTTAATTGGCTAATTGGGTGGAATTAGTGGATGGCATAAGCGTAATTGTCTCCTCTTTCTCGAAGCATTTAGTACGTAGCTGTGACAATGACAGCCGAGACATTATTTGACAAATCTTTTTCTTAAATAGAGTGATGTTAACTTAACTTCTTTTTAAGGCAACTCTGAGCTCACTCTCTGGCTCTCCAGTTATTCTGTCCGACTCAGTCGACTGCCTCTTTTGGTCAGTTTTGTTTCACATTTGTTATGCTGCACTGCTTTGACTTTGTTGTGCTGCAGCCTAACGGCTAATAAAACCCCGAATGACGGAGGTCCAGCTTTCCCTCCAACCTCCTGATTTACACCGCTGAGATGGATTGCGCTTAGACCTTCCCTCCGGTTTGCAATAGGCAGGTAAAACAAGAATTTTCCTTCTTCCTCACACCTCCTTACTCCTCTGACACACCAGTGCAAGTATTGGAGCAGCCCAGCTCAAGGTGCTCAGACTCTCTGCTAATAACACCATCTAGAATTCACGCCCTCCAAATAGGTTAATGTGTTTTTGCCCAGAGGGCCCTATCTACCTCAACATCAGAACTCTCTCTGCACTTCCATTAAGCTACAACACTGACGCCTATTAGCTGCTGAGGACTGTATGGAGCTAGAAGTGAGAATGCAAGTAAAGGCACAGTTTTTGTGTGTTTGTGTATGCATGTTGGACCACAGAGGGGCCCTGCAGTGTTCTCAGAGTGTCACTACCTGGCGCTGCATGGTGAGCTGTGTTAACAGTTGCAGGAGGACTATGTTCTGGCAACCCTGACAGCTTGCTAAAGACTTCTCTGCACTGTCTGCCGGCGTCCGTATTACTACTGTACAATAAACTACTTGTATTTAATCTCACACACATACACACTGCTTGTTTGTTACCATGTCAGAGTGGGAAAAGCAAGTGGAAAAAGGGGGAAATTTATACTGAGCAAACTACTTTAAAACATCTTTTGTTTAAGTGTCTGAGCGATGGAATAGTTGTCCTATTTAGCACTTAAAATATGCAAAAAATTATCCAATACTAAATATCTAGACCGAAGTCCATCAGGGCCTGCCAGCTTTAAGACATAGAGCATTATAATAAAAACTGACTAAAGCAACATTTCTCCTTGCAAAATGATTGAATAAAGTAAAGTAATCATCAGGATACTGATGCAGATACTGAGTGAAAGCTCTAATTTGACACCATTACGACAGAAAAAACTAAACGTCAATTTGCATGTTCCTATTCAAATATTATGTAATGTATATAATTAATGGATTTAACTTTCAAAGCATTGTGAAGACACAAGTTTTCAGCTTCCTACGATGACCAGAATAAAGTGCACTTTTTTTTTTTTAACAATGCGATATTTTAGTTTCGTTTAGTTTAGTTTAGTTTTGAGGAGGTGAAGGCCTTATAATAGAAATAAGAACTAAGCGCCGTCGGTTCGTATTAAAAATTAACAAAGATAGAAAAGCTCGATTTATATGATAAATATTGAAAAATGTGTGAGAAAAGTGCAGCTTGAAGATAAGTTTGAACTTTATCTGGGTGATTTTTTGCAGTGTGTGTGATTATTACTAATATTCTGTTTCAGTTTCCCTTGTTTCCACCTTTATCTGTCATATCTAAACTGTTTTCAGTTCAACTGAGAATCTGAGACAACTTACTTTCAGATTCTATGCAAGTTTACCATCAATGTTCGAAAACACTTGGGTCTGGTCACCAGTCCAACTCTGGTTATACTGGATTTTCACTTAAGCAGACAACACTCCGCCTTTTGTTTTATTGTGTTTTTATTTATCTTTAGATTTAAACCATTTAAAAAGTTGTAGAAATATTCCCACTGTGCCTCTGAACTGCTTTTTTAAAAGACAATTTTAGTTTTTTTTTTTCATCAAAAGGATCAATATTTTTTTTATGATTATTCTAGACATTTTTCTTTTATTATCTCAACTTATAGTTCATAAAGCTCAAACGACTCACCAAATACAGATGCAGCTTAGTGCGACCAGACAGGATGCACCAAATGTTTTGTGTCAGCCTGACCCCTAGTGGACATTTAGTCTACTCACTGACGGTGCTCAGCTCTGCCTCTTACTGGTGTAACACACACACACACACACACACACACACACACAACATTTATTTATTTGTTGAAATAAATAAATAATCTATTTAGATGTTTTGATTGGGTTTCACAACATGTGTCCTTAATAGTTTTTGCAAAAAGTATTCAAGCTAAAATGCCTTAGGCCCTCAGCGCTCGTCTCTTTCTGTAAACATTGATTTGTAGTAAAGCAAACTAAGCCATTATTCATGGTGTTAGATTCCAAAGTCAGTAAAAGGCCATACATACTTGTGCGCTGAACTGTTTTCACCTATTTGAACTGCAGTTCAGTTTCTGGCTTTGACAACAATAACTCAGACAATAAATATGTCTACTTATATGCAGTAAAGATATTTAGTAGATTCCATGACCAACTGGTCTAAACCATATTGTCGAGAGTAAAATATATCTGACCAACATAGAGACAGCAGAACTAATTAAATGGATAAAAGATATATATGGCCTCCTTAGAGAATATGAAATTAATAGTGGACCGAGGAACTTGCCTCTAAGCCTTCATCTACTCCCCAGTATTTCACTGCACAGTACTGGGAGGCATGAAAAAGCTGCTTGTATGTGTTTATATCAAAGCCAATGCTTTCAGCAAACCTGATCACCTGACCAGGTGTAAAGGGACTGGATTTTTTTCTCTTTTCACATCTTTCATGTGTCAAATAATTCCATTAAACTGTATGAAAACAACACTTGTTATGAGCAGAAAAATGGCAAGAGCACTTTAAAAGAGAACTGCAAGTAATGAGCATGGTCACTGCTGATGAGTGGGACTTCGGGACTGGTTCTGGCACTGTTGGGCAGTTTGGCATCCTACAAAGAAAACCGGAAATGCATTTTAGCAAAACAAACACAAGCAAGAAATCCTTAAACTAGCATACGCGTTTGTAAGGTAAAAAATAATGGATTAAAAGAACAGTAATAAACATTTCTTCCAATAATAATTTGGGTTGTAATCATGTACTATATAATAGACATACTCACACACACCACACACACAACCAAAGGAAGTGAAAGCGAGAATAAATATGGGGTCTTACCAGTATCTGAAGTACTCTTTAATGACCCACTTTGACTCTCCAGAGTTATTCCCTGTGATCCAGTGAGATGTTCGGTGGAAAGTGAAAACTCAGTGACTTTCCCGCTGAAACTTGCTCTCATTACAATACAAACTGGTCCTGTGCCGGCTTAAACAAATGATTCAGATTAAGGATCTGCTTCTACAGGGGTTTAAATGCAATGCAAACAAAGATCAAAGTGCTTTGGCTTTTAAGTTTGTCTCCAGATAAACATGCTAAAGATAAACCATTGGATATAGTAAAACCATGCTGAAAGATGCCAATAAGAGAGTGTCTTGTTTTTTTCCAGAAGGTTATTTAATATCTCCTACTTAGAAGAAGCCATGAAGTGGGTACAATCTTAGTGCTGCAGTTTTTGCCTCCTGAAATGTAATTGTAATTAATGCAATCCACCACTAGATGGTGTATGTGAGAGAAGTCACCACTGCAGCCATCAAAGGAGTGGCCAGCCCTGCCAACTCGCCTGGCCTTGACCGTGCACTTGGGAAGCCATCATTTATTTTTGGAGCTCTAGGCTGCGTAG
Source organism: Craterocephalus stercusmuscarum (assembly GCA_037177115.1). Taxonomy (NCBI): domain Eukaryota; kingdom Metazoa; phylum Chordata; class Actinopteri; order Atheriniformes; family Atherinidae; genus Craterocephalus; species Craterocephalus stercusmuscarum. Next base: position 13,395,099 of record JBBDHI010000004.1, on the reverse strand, counting down.
CTGCTGTGAGACTGGCAGAGGGTGAGGAGGGTAAGAAGGGAGGAAGAGATGCAGGGTGAGGGGAGGGAGAGCGGGGAAACTCACGCCAGCACCAGTGACACAAAAAGCATTGTCCTGATTTACTGGCTGTGAAGTCCTGCCTCCCCCCGGTCCAAGAAGCTGCTGATACTTAATTAGGACGAACGTTCAGTCAAAGATGCACAACAAATGGCACGCATGCACACGCAACGCCTCAGACGCAGCCTTGCCAGGCTTCTCTCTTCTACCAGCCCAGAGCAAAGATGATTCAATTCAGCTCGGCTGTCACAGGAGAAGAGCTATGAAGACGGGATGGGGTTCCTTTTGTAGCCCAGTACAACAGATTCATTCTTCGTCCAATATGGAAACCATAAAATTGTCACTGGTCTTTAATGTGAGGAGTTAAACCCCTGATGAGTCATCAAGTTTAAAATCAAACTAGCCCATGGTGTATGATTCATGAGTGTTTAGGGAGATGTTTCTGTAATGATAAGATTAAAAAGCTAAAGAGCAGCAAGGGAGAATTGATCCTCAAATCTGCTTTTTAAGCGTTCTGCTATAACACTGTCACAGAGTTGGCGACAGATACAACTAACTAAACAGTTATGACTTATGGACTCCTGGCATATGCTTTATTACAAGGTGACTGGAGAGAAACAGGCTTTTTTTTTATCTTTCTACCTCAGCAATCCTTGGATTTAAATATTTTCTATGTTGTGATATATTCATGGAAATATTTACTACACACTTGCATCATGCAACAGATGTAAAGTTGAATCTATTTTTCATTTCTAATCCAGTATTTTTCATTGAAATATCTTAGTCATTATGGGGAAAATAATAAGGAATAATAATAATAATGAACCCTTGAGCAACCCATGGGGGTTATTACAAACGTGCCAGACTGTTTGTAATATTGACTGTTTGTTCTCTTAATGCGAAACCCAAATCAACTTACATCTTTTTTGCACAGGGTTCTGTTTTGGGAGGATTTTTTTTCAAGGGATACTGCTCAGTGTTAAACATAGAAATGATGGATGAAATTTTCACTGCATCTTCTCTCAGAAAAAAATAAGGATTCCAGACAAACTCATGCCCAACTCCCCACACAAATATATTCCAAAATGTTTCTTCAATGGATTTACATCCAGATGTATTAAAATTCCTTTCTCTATTATCTGAAAATGCATATTTCTTAATTATTCATCGCGAGGCATTGAAGCACCCAGGTCTTTTAAATTTTTTATTTCTGTTCAGCTTCAAACAGGAGATCTTGTAAAAGGGACCCACTTTTGGGGTGTGGGAATTGCTTCGGGGCGAAGCTGACAGGATTTTCAGTCTCGAGGCGCCGCGCGCTTTTTCGTTACAGTAAAGCAAAGGAACAAATCCAGGTCAATTAAAGTAAGGAGCAAGAAGGCTGAATGGCTGGTTCAGTGTGAAATCAGCACCAACAGCTGCCACAAGAGGGCATAAGGACCTTAGATATGACTTGAAAACCTTTAAAAAAAATAAAAAAAAAACCCTTAAGGTGATACAGTACCCCAGCCAGGGGACCCGTGGCGGCCTAGATAGCAGGCAGTAAGCCACAGCTTCACTTCACACTGTTAATTTGAAGGTTAGAAGCTTTTCCGAGGCAGAATATGACATCAGTTGTCACACAAAACAAAAGGGGGAAAAATGATGTAAGAATATGTTTCAAGTTACATTTTTTTTCTTTTTACGCACACAGATAAAAGCCTGCGATATCACTTTTGGCTCGTCATAAAAGCCTACCAGATACATCCTCTTCCAGGTCTAACCTCCACGTGTGTTGTCTATAAAAGCTGCTTCTGCTCTCCTACCGTCCTGTGCTTTCCTGTTTTTGTGTGTGTGTGAGAGAGAGAGCCCGACAGCATTCCCTCTTCACTTTCCATGATGGTCATTAAAAACTCTCAGAGTGACACGCCCACGTAAAAAGCATCCACGTCCAACCTGAGGAGAGTCACTTTGATTTTAATGGCCTCTTGTTCCCGCAGCGTGCAGCATGGAAATCATATCTTGATGTGAAAGGTGCTCTCCCTCACCTGCCTCTTGATATGTTGTGACGCGAATATTCATGTGCTGCACATTTTGCTTTTAATCTGCCACGCTCACACACACACACACACACACGGAGACAATAGATCTAACCCAGGCCCAAGACTGAGAGCCTGTAATCGTGTTTATGACAGCGCCCTGACTCTGATGCTGGCTGCGGTCCAGAGTGTGTGTTTATGTTTAAGAAATGTTCCTGTGTTAAGTAAATGTGTGTGTGCAATTGAGTGTGTGACTGCAGCCTCCTTCTGACCTCCCTGATGGCCAGAGATGGGCTGAAGTCATAACTCTTCTGTCGGGCTTTACCCTTGAGCAATATCACAGGCAGTCTGAGTGCAGCGAGTCAAACCGCAGAGCTTCCCTCCATAACTCTGGACGCACAAAATGGAAAGACCACACAGACGTCCACACGCACGTAAGCATTTCCAGGACACAGCCAGAGCCAGAAGAAGTACGACGGGAAAGGGAGCAACTGTTGGTTAGAAAGAACTGGTGTGATGTTGGTTTGGTTTTACAGTGTTGACTGGTATGTTCAGCCGGGAAGCTGCAAAAATCATTCCTACTAATACTGACAGGACTGTTGGCCTGGTGAGTCAGGACCAAGCCTCAGTGCAGGGCACAGCCCATCATGATGCATCATAGCAACCCACTTACCCAGCAGTCCACACAGGTACATTTCTGAATTACATATCGCCTGTTAATGCCAATTAAACGTAATTCAGAAGGATAAGAAAAGGTGTGAGAGAAGAAGTGTCTGGCTGACCCAACCCCAAAGCTAACACAATGTAGACTCAGCTGGTAGACGAGCTACAGACAGAGTAAGAAACCAAAGTCAGACTGTCAGAACAGGCATTAATAAAAGATAAAATACAGCAAAAGGTTGTTTCTTTAAAGTGCAGGTAGAAAGGAATCACCCAAGAAATAGCTACTATGATCCCCGATTAGCAAATCACTGAAAGCACGTTATACCAGAATGGTGCAGTGTGGCAGGAGATATTTAGCACTTCTTTCTTCAGCTGATTATTTCCTGCGGAGTCCAGACTCTGTGGTGATCAGTCCACTTGTGAAAAGTTTGTCCGGCTCTCCCTGAACTTCTCACAATTTGAGCCCAGTGAATCCTGCCGCTGTCCTAAAATATGCCTGTATCATCAAGGAGATAAAAAAGAGGAAAATTTAAAACCCAGTCATTAAGTTCAGGCAGCCCATTTTACATTTTTAGTTAAACTTAGGCCTGGACAGCTGAAGCAGCCCCAGATAACAGCTTGGCATGACGGGTGCAGCACCTCATCACTGCTGTTCTTATCTCGTACCCATCACTCTTGCACAGAATAAATCCATACTCATCAGACCAAATTATGTCTCATTTACTCCTTTGGTCCAATCTTTAGGAACCATAACAAATTAACATCATTAGCAGGTGGATTTCTTAAAGCCACAACACAGTTTAATCTCATTTCCTTGATATTTTTCATTTTCTGTGTGAAGATGCTCCTACTTTCATTATTAAATATTGCAAGTTCTGCTGTTAATTTTGTTTGATGCAATTTTATCCAGTGTTGAAATATTTATTCTGTATTATTTAACATTTGTTCAGTTGATTTGTCCTAAAGGAAAACTGAACAGCCCTCGTGAATTCTGTTTCTCCTCATTTAGAAGCAATCTTCATCTTCACTTCCACTATGTGAACCAATGTCACTATTCTTTTTTAAAGAGAAAACCACAATTATTTGATATTTAATTATGCTGAAATCCACCAGCTAGACTGTTTCTTGGAATATGCGACTATACTGAACTGTTTTAATATTTCTGAATTTTATCTGTAGTTGTGTTTTATGTGAAGCACTTTGGACAAGATAATGTTTTGCTCCAAAGTGCTATACAAAGAAACTTTGAGTGATTGATTATCTCCACTTTCAGTGGTTTTCAGAATATTAAAAGAGCAACTACACATAAGACACTAAACAGCAAGACAGGGTTTGATATTCCTCACCGCCGCCTAGCAAACATCCATTTCCTCAACATGTCATCCAGTCACACACCAGCCGTCTGTGCATGTTACTCTGAGAGGAAACAACAACAAAGACTCTTACATTACCATTATTACCATTTTGGGTGCATGCCAGCAACACTCCATATTACCTTGCATGGCAGACAAATTGGCAATCGGAACACCAGTGTAATGAAGGCTAATTGCCTGAGTGCAGGGTTACTAGGTATTTCATGCAAATCTTCACGCATCGGAGAGAGGCTTGGCTGACAAACAGGACAGGCAGCAGCAAACTGTGATGGGAAAAGGCTGTTTTACAAGAGCTGTTTACCTCATATCCGCTAACTACTGCTCACAAGCACTGATGAGCTCATCTCCAACTACGCTCATTGTGAGGTAGGATCCCAAGGCAACCACTGATGCAACTGCTTGCATACAAACTTAAAATAAGCACGCTGATAAGCTGCTGCTATAGGAAATGTTTTTTTTTTATTCCCTAAATTTCTCTTGAAAATCCCTGGGGCGGCGGGTTCAGCTTATGAATTTTTTTCAAATAACCTTTGAGAAATTTAATCAGCATCAGCAATAACACAGTGGCACGTTTAAGCATTTCAAGGCACGTCCGAGTCCAATCTCAAAGCCTGTAAAAAAATAAAAAAATCCATGAGCCTTTTGGGTCTCTGAACTATGTCTACTCAAATAACAGAGAGGAGTTTTTCTTTTTTTTCCCCGTGTGATATGAACACCACTCATCCCTTTATTGATGTGGATGAATGATTAAATATTTAAAGTGTATGAACAAAAAAAAGTCTGGTAGTTCTTACTGCTGTTTTACTGTTTGATGTTCACACCTGAAATCAGAAACAATACAAATCTGCATGTTTCTCATTTTGGCATTTTATGTATATTCCTAACACAGCTTCAGCGTTGTGCTCATTATCATCTGTGCAGGCTTATAGAGTATGGAAGCTGCAAGTCCATGGCCTGTTGATCCCACTGACACCTGTTTGTTTTTTAACTGTCTTTTATGAGTCCATTGCAAGTTTTTATTTCATTCTACCACCATTATTCACAGAAAGGATTTGGGAAAGGAAAAGATGGTGGGGAGGTTTCTGAGCATTGTGTATAAATGTCCAAAAGAAAGTTAACACAATCACAAAAAAATGGCATCAGAGGACTCACTCACTGGAGATTTTGGTCTAAATCAAGTCTCATGCCAGCTTATGGTCTGAACTGAACCTCCTTTTCAAATCTGTAACTCGACTGAATAACCAACTTTTGTTTTTCCACAAAATCAAATATATGAAATAATTCTCTTTAGCAGTTTTGTTTAACTAAAGTACCACTTTCTCACATCTTTTTGGTGACAAAGCTTTAACAACGCTGGACAAAAAATTACAAAAACAAAACAAGCCCTGTCGGGAAGAATAGTTCTGATGTGCTTTGTGTTCGCAGCCATCCAACTTATTGTTGGTTAAGTGGGTCAGGTCACGGTCAATAATACAATATGGATAGCATTAGTAAGCAAGTGAGTGTGTTTCCAAAATAGACCCGACTGTTGTGGGACAGCTGCAGAGTCCTTTGTAGTCAAGGTTCAAGGACTCACGCGGAGCATATCGTTCAAGACTCTTCCTGCTTTAATTCTCAGTCAGTCTGTTTCTGTTCACAGCAACACAGAGTACACACAGACTGCTACTGGATGAGAGGAAAATCATGCTGGTCTCTAGCGTCTGGAGGAGCACCTAGTTACCCTCCACTAACCTTACCATCTGCATCAAGCTGCCATTTGGAGCCAAGATAAATCACAGAAGCCTCTGTCCATGCTGGGAATAGAACTTTTCCAGATAAGGGGGTCAGGGGTCACATTTCTGGCCAAGGTTGACTGTCCTCAGGGGCTAAATAAAGAGCTTAGGAGCTGCAGAGCAACACAGGCTAGCACGAGCCCTCACACTCCATTAGGATCAAACAGCCATCCGACTTGAACTTGGATTGAGGCTCGGAAAACACAGAAAGGAGGAGCAGGCAACTTGGTGGATCAAAATGTCAGTAATGCATCAAACAAAAACTCCATCCAGAAACAGAAAATGAATGAATGAATCAAGGAAACAAAAAGGGGTTGTTTCATTCTGCTTTATTGCTGATTGTTACCGAGATGTTTTGTTTATTCTGCTCAGACCGAGCTGGACCTTCAACCCAGCCCCGCGGAATGTGAGAGCAGAGCCAGAGAGCAGGAGGTCACCACCATCGTTTACATCCTAAACACATGACAGGCTGTCAAGCGGAGGTCACTGCTGGTCAAGTTCACATCCTTACACAAAGTGAAGAGAGAGGTCTGCGCACACACGCAAAGACAAACAGTAGCTTATATCTGCACAATGCATCAAAGCATGCCAGAAATGCCATCTCTGTTAGAATGTCAGGCATGCAGGTCCACGTGGTACAAATGCATGATATAAATTAAAACTAAATGATATAAATTAAAACTAAATGTTTACTACACTGTTTTTCCTCACAATCATTCCTTTGACTACAACGGTGTACGTGTCCTTGTCCGAATTTAAACACAAACCAACCCACAGGTTTTCATGTTGTCCAGGTCATCCTTTGATCCTCCCCCTGTAAAAAACCCCATAGTTATGCTGCAGTGATCAGTCAGGGTCAGATCCTCCACCTTCTCCTCCCTCTTTTCACCCTTTAAGTCTCAGCTGTAGTTTGGCTGCTCCGGCAGATGGTGGTGCTGTAAGACTTAAGTCCTCTCCTTTGCTTTTTTCTTTTTTTCTTCCAAACATAACAAGGCTGTCACCTATTCTACCCTCCTTTGTCCTCTCCCCTCCATCACTCACCTCCATACGTCAGGAGTGAGCCACTGCAGCATCCTCCTACAGCTTCCAACGATCGCTCTAGTGGGGACCAGTGCCCTACTCAAACCAGACTGGATAAGCAGCGACGCATATAGAAATACAAAACTAAGCAAATTAAATGTTTTTTTTTTTTTTTTTTTAAATAAGTCAGTGATCTAGAAGCAAAACTAAAATGAAGGCTAAAATCAGTACATGGACTTGCTGGATGAAGACATGGCTGAATCAGATGAAGTTTGAACTGAAAAGAAGCACACGGTTCAATCACATATCTGCCATGAGGTCATTTGTGTGAATGATATTAATTGGGTTCCTGGCTCGGCCACACAGCCTGCAGCTCAGTTATGATTCCAGTGGGTAAATATTTGTCTGCACTAACCCTCACTTGGTGCTGTAATGATTCTTTGTGTGTTGCACTGTGTACAATAGGTTTCTGTGTACTTATCAGTCAGTGCCTATGTCTGCCTGTGTTTGTGTGTCTGTGTTGCAGCTCAATCACCACCCCGCCACCCCACCCCAACGTTTTCTCTACAGCTGCAGCTCGGCAGAGTTTGATCAATAACGCGTCCTTCATTCTCAAGTCAGGCCTGACCTTGGCAGCCTTTTGTCTCCTTCCAGGGGCCAGAGTGCGCATGTACAGGTTGGAAAACAAGGCTCTAAAAAAAAAAAAAAAATTCCAGCCTTGGAAGGAAAAGAATTACCTTTGCTGCCTCCACGATACAGCCGTCTCATTAAGACCCGAATGAATCATATGTTTGCAGCATTCTCATCTCAGCTAAGTGAGGTGGAGACATTTTTGAACCCGTTTGCTAATTTACCACTGGCCACACTGAAATGGAATAAACTTCCAGTTCCTTGGATTTGCTGCAGTGTAGAATTTCACAGGTCAAAGCCTCTGGTGTAAATCCAAACTGGCCGAACAAAAAAAAAAAACAAGCAAAAAAACGATGTTTGATTACGAAAGAGAAAAGCTGCGTGTTTTGGAGTCATGTTAAAAGCGCTAAAACAAGGAGGGCTGCAGCAGAGGCCAGTGGGAGTCGATCTGACAGATCCGTTTACATGTTAACGCAGCCCGACAGAGCCTGCAGGTGGCACCATTTATAGATTAGTCCTGCGGTCACATTCGTTGTTATTCACTAATATGCATCTACGTTGCCTGCAGGAGAGATTTTCCTTTCACAGGTAGATATTGAGCCTGCCTATAACGGTGTATTGAAATGAGCAGCAGCTTACGTCTGCGTGACAGAGTGCTTCATTATGCGATATGCGCCATGATTTATGCTGGTGGATATGAGCAAACTCCAGATAACACGGCTGAAATATCCCCTCTGAATGGAGCCGTTCAGTAAAGCAGCTGACACCGTTAATGTTCTATTTGAACATCAAAAAGCTACACATGAAGCCAAATAACAATCAAATAGGATGTTTGTTTGTTTTTTACTAAGAAAATATGTTTTAGTGATTTTTTTTTTTTTTTTTTAGAAAAGTGTGTAATGATAAGATCATTTGAAAATGAGCCATTTATTTCTGCTCTCTGCAGGCAAAATGTATCATGATTAATTATAACATTTGCACATTAAGGCTTAAGTTCTGTTCGAACCCATCTAAGGCCTTGTAAAATAAATAAAAGACTCAGTTTGCCCCAGGTATGAGGTGGGATATAGTAAAAAAAAAAAAACAAATATGGGAGGAATAAAAAAAGTTAATTTATAAACTAATCTTTACTTCTCCTAGCCTAACAAACACAGCGGAGTCCTGACAGGCATTCAGCTATGTCCCAAGAGTTCAGTCAGTGTTTTGAGCTTTGAGCATCATCCTGCAGGAAGTAGCCATCAGAAGATAGACTGTGCAGGTCATAAAGTGACGGACATGGTCAGCCAACCTACTCAGGCAGGATGTGAGGTTTAAACAACCTTCACTTGGTGCTAAAGGGCCCAGAGTGGACCCAAAGCAGATTCCCATCCTCATTAAACCAGTAGCAGCAGCAGAACTGCTGATTAAAGGCAGGATGGATCTCTGTTTTGCATGTTATTTACACCAAACTCTGACCCGGCTGAGGAAAAGACTCCTCGGACCACGCCGTGTGTTTCCAGGGTTCTCCTGTCCAGTTGTGGCGAGCCTGTGCAAACTGGAGCATCAGTTTCCGGTTCTTAGCTGACAAGAAAGGCCGCTTGCATGGTCCTCTGCTGCTGTGGCACACGTGCTTTGAAGTTCAACATGTTGTTAGTTCAGAGACAGTATTTTCCTTGCCTTGGCACTAACCAGTGGTCATTTGTGTTACTGTGTTACAGTCTGGAAAATAGCCGCACCCGGATATCTTTTTATTTTCCGACCATACTTAGACCAGACCATCTGGCAGCAACCATGCCATGTTCACAGTCACACGCCTCAATGCACTGATCTACGACCCTGTGGTTGCCTGATAGGTTATTGATGTTCAGAAATTACACTGCTGTGACTAATATAGTGGCCAGTGGCTGTAGTTTGACTTATTACTTGTTTGAGCAACTTATAAACAAAGACATCAATCAAAATTCAGAATTTATTAACTTATTCTAGTTTTACAAAACAAACGTTCTTCAGAACTTCAGGCTTTACAGAACAAAAAAAAATAAAAAATCAAACAATTTTCCTCTGAAACATCACCGGAAAAAACATAAGAAAACACAAAATGATGTCCTCTACACCTTCCTCTTCTGGGTACTGATGTACAGAACTGCGAGAGAGAGAGAGAGAGAAGAAAATAAAGACAAAAATGTAAGTTTGTTCACTGCACTGTGAACACGAGGTTATCGTGTATCAAAATAAGCATTTTCACAAGATCTTTTTTTTGTATTTATTTACAAGACTGAAATTGTTAACCAGTGAAATAGGGACAAATAATACACTGAAATCAGTAAATAAAAACTAATTCACGTCTCCTCACATTCCTCATGTCTAACCGTAAATAAATCACTTGTTTTAGAGACCAAAGCGAAAACAACTGAGCAAAGCAAATAAAAAGGGGGAAAAACTGCAACAATGCATTTATATAAAACTAACACCTGGGCTGTAATTTCAATGTCCCATACAAAAACTCATCTTGATGGTTCGTACTCTCTGAAGTCACCTCACCCTCCACTTCCCAGTTGCCCACAAACAAAATTGTCTGTGGGAAGTACTGACCCACAGTGGCACAGTTCCCTCACCGTCGTCACATTTTCTATTCTAAAGCTAAACTGCAGCTTTGATTGTTTTTTTCTTCTTGTACTGGGCAGACGTCTAAAGCTGCAGAACCAAGTCACACGCAGACAGGTACGCTGCGCATACCTAAAATCGACATTCAACCATCTGCTGCATTGTGACTAAAACAGTCCCATCTAGATGCTAAACTCCACCAGCCTGCATGATTCACAATCATGCCTGAACCATGCAGTATGTACAGCACCTGGCTGTAGACAGACCACAGCCCCAAAAAGCACAAGTTTGGATTTATTTAGAATACAGTCTCACATCATCATCATCACACTGAGCTCATGTCAAGGCCTTGTTTACAGCAACTCATTCAGTTTTGTTAAATCAGCTAACAACTTGAAAATTATTTTGGAACATATTATAACCCAAGTTCCCCCACTAACCACACTAACATTTTGCAATGGCTTCCCAATGGAAATGCTATTTTTTGCAATCTCCATCTGCCACGTATTATCAGTACACATAAAGCAACAAATGCAGACACCAAGACTAATTCATACTTGTGATTAAAAGAGCTTCTGATTAATTGGCTCTGTTCAATGTACGATTTTGTTTCTTACAACACAGCTAAATTACAAAACCAGTGCGTTTATGTTAGCACATAAACACAAAATGACAGATAATGTGTTAAACCCATTTTGCCTGCTATATAAACTGGCTTAAGCGGGGGAGGTAAGTTCAGCCTCACGAGCTGTAAGATCTAGATGTTTCCCTGTTTGGACACACCTGATATAAAGTCACAGAGCAGAACTTGATCTGCTGTTGGTTAAATCTCATTTTAATCAGCTGTGTTAAGCGTGTTACATACTCCATGACAAGTGAAAAAAAATTTTTCTTGTTCTCGAGGCCACAAGAAGACCTTTTTCATCAGAGCATTTCATACTGCACCCGAAGCAGCTTGCGAGACGGGGTGGGGGTTACACTGTCTCTGTGTGCAATGAGCCGGTTGACCCGGTTATTTTTTATTTTCCATGAAACTTGGTCCATGACAGAGCAATATTGTGCACACGGCAGTATTTATTCAATGTGTGTTGGAGACGTTTTTGTACTTTCTCACCACATCGATCAGCTGCTAATTGATGCATCAATAGAAATGCAGAAGTCACTACATCACCTTTCATGCTTTCACACGTTATCTATGCCCATCTCACATGTCCGGCCAATCACACAACACTTCTCAGACCTCCACGAGAAAAAAGTTTGGCCAGCCTGATGTGTCGAGAAGTGTCCTCAATAACAGTGGCCTCGAGAAGAAGAACAAAGTTCTCACTTCTCATGGAGTATGTAGGGGCCTTTCGAGCAGGGAAACATCTAAAACCTGCACTGCTAGCCTATCCCTGACCGAGGTAGATCCTTCGGTATTCCATTTGCACTCAATAAAATAATAAGTCTCTATACTCTAAGCATGAATAACTAAACTTTTCCATTAGCTGCAACCATTATTTTTTAACTTGAAAGACATTTGAGTTTTTAAATGATTCATTTGAATTCTGAAACTTCCTACTGGGAAAGGAGAGTGTTAAAGGAAAACCTGTCAATTAATTCAATGTAA
>JBBDHI010000004.1:13346401-13357874 GCA_037177115.1 Craterocephalus stercusmuscarum | reverse complement strand
ATAGAGATGTTGCTAGTTTGTAGAGCGCCTGTTTTACCCTTTTATACTGTGTATGTATATATATATATATATATATATATATAATTGTCATTTTTTTCAGAGGATATTTGTTATCTGAGAATTTCAAAGAGAGAATCGTTTGCTGCAAAAAGGAAGCCATCCTAAAACCTCCAGTACGGTACCTGCCAGTCTGCCTGGTCACAACCAGAATCCCCTCTGTGTGGAATGGAAGTACCTCAGTCTTGATAACGATTTTTCCCCGTGTTGACAAGTCACAACATGGAGATCTACAGCTCGGAGAGCAGCCCTTTGGCTACATGCAGCCCTACTTGCACTGAGTAATAGCAATCTCACAGGAGTAGCAGCCTTTCAGCTGGCAGCAGTTCATACGGAACAGCTCGCCGGTGCAGCTGGGAAAGACGGAGTGGAGAGGGAGAGAGGAGCTGGTGGTGGAAGCAGTGGAGATGGAGGGAGGGAGGAAGTGGAGAGGAAGAGCTGTTAAGAGCTTTGGGCGGTTTCTCTGTTGTTGTACCACACAAGTGCATCCAGGCCCTGCAGGACAAGCCTTTAACAGGCATGAGGGATGGAGAGCATGAGAGGCGTGGAGGAGGCGGCAGCAGAGGAGGTGGTGGTCTGGGGAGATGAAGCCGGCCAGTCGTGCCAGACGCCTGCTCTTAACGGGGATGTGATTTATTGTTTGCCTCGGTATCACGCTTTACTCCTAGAAAGACACTGAAATTGCACTGAGAGATAAAGAACTTCCTCAATCGTCTTAAGAGAGAGCATCCCTGCGGGCCGGGAAGAAATTCTTGAGCATGTGGTAGATCATTAAGCAGCGTTTGAAATTAGGAGGTTTTTGGCACAAGATGGCATTTAATTCTCCCTATTTGTTTTATATAGATTGATCTTTGGTTATTGCTTTTTTTACTGTACTTACTGGCTGTGTTAGTAGATTCCACAATGACTGTCCACAAACCTGCTTTTGAAACATTTTAATTCAATGTAGGTCATCGATGCAAGTATATCCGCTAGAAGGCTGACCAACTCGTTGATAGTTGTCGCCCTCGCTGAGCACAGTTTGCATAGTGCAGTGCAATGAGATGACCTCACTTCCTGTGTGGGTAGAGGAGGGCAGGAGGCCTCTTACACACATATGCATGCATTTTTCCCTCCTGAAGCACAGCCAGGCCTCAGTTAGTGTTTAGTGCTGCAGCCAGACTAAGCCCACTCTGCTCTTGGTGTGGAAGTGTTTCCACTTTGCACTTTTAGTCAGCCAAGAGCAAAACCCAGGCTAATTTCTTTAACTAGTTGGGCTAACAGCTGTGTTTCTGCAGCTTCTTGGGACGTAAAATCAGTTCACTTGAGAGATTAAAAGTGTAGAGAATCTTTAGGTGAGAGGGGGGGTTCTTATAGAAACAGCAGTGTAGGGCCAGGATGCTGTGACGGCTCTCTAGGGAAACAATGTATCACCTCTAAAAGGAGAGGGGAAGTGTTTGGCCGCAGGACAAAAATCCTGAGAAGTTAAACTCATTGACATGATGTCATCTCTAAGGAAGCAACTGTCAGTGCAATGTCAGATTATTTATGATGCTTTAAATGCAGGTGAGGGTCTTGACTAATTCAGCGTTGTGGAGGTGCCACCCCCATCTGCATGCTACGGTAGTAGCATCTCCTCATGCATTTGAAGAAAGATGAGTCTCCGGTCTCATCCTTTCTTTGTTTACCAAGGGCATTTGATCACTTGATTTTGCCCTTGTGATGCTAATGAGATTAGCTAATCGGCGGATATTTGTGAGTGAAGGACCCTGTGGCTTATACTACTCTAAGAACCAAACCATAAGTAGACACAAATGAAGATGGTCGAACGATCAGGGTGAGTTAATGAGCGAATGTTCAGTGGAAGTTTCTAACAATACTAAATCAGGCTCAGCTTGTAATTGCCTATTTTTTTTTTCCCACACTCCATGAATGTTTTGAATGAAGACCGCATTGAATTGGATTGCCATGTCATTAATCCCCTGTACTCTACAGGGGAGTGGTCAGCGACAGATGTATTTGCGCTTCCTCCAGAAGGTTTTCTAGATTAGCACAAATCCTCCCAGAAAAACCGTTTAAAAACCTCATTTGGCACGCACAGCCAGATTTTGTGCTCATAGCTGGCCAACAACGGCTATCCCTCCCTCTACATCTCATTCTCTCTGACTTCTGCCCACACCCCCCCCACCCCTATTTCTTTTTAATCCCCCCACCTTGTGGTTTTAGGAGCGAAGCCCCATGTTGATTTTGACGGGGGGAGTGCGTAATTGTTTGGAAATTTGATTCTGTCATTTGCATGTAGAAAGCAGCCACTTTTCCAGTTTCAGTGGTTTGACCTTGTTGTACCTGCCAGCCAGAAATGAGATCATCAGAAGAGTAGACGAGAAGCTGACATCTCTCCTCCACCTACCCGTGGCTTTAAGTGATGGTTGTCATAGCAATCATTATGCCATAGAACAGACTCAGTGGGTGAAGGATGGCTTTGAATGCAGCAGCCTCAGGTCACAACCTGGTTATGGCAGAACAGATGAACAGACCTATGAGAGTTGGTTGCAGTGCACCGTCTGCACAAGTAAACAGCTGCATATATCGCTTCTTAGGATTTTAGATTTCATATATTGAGATTTAAATTATTAAGGCAGGGCCTCTTTGTATACAACGAAGACAGAAAGGCAGGTGTAATGGAGAAGGGAAAACAACATGAGGTGAACAATGCCTCTCATTCCCATCAGCTGCCCTGGCTAGCATTTAACATGGAGATTGGAAATGGAATCAGCTCTTCCCCCATTCTCCCTGGACCTGCATGTAAATTAGGTTAGCGGTGAGGATTTCCTGCTGTGCCACAGCAGTTTTTCCCCCCGTCTTGCGCCCTCCTTTTTATTTTATTTTTTTCTTAAATAATGGCCTTAAAGTGCTCTCTTACTCCTGTGGTAGGGACTAGGACCAATCCTGATTAGTGTCTCTGTCCCGAGTTACAGGCTAAAATCCAAGCAGGCATTGCCTTGGGCACTTGTGCCAAACCAACGTCAAACCAAAACCTCCATGAGTAAAGACGCATGCATTTTCAGGATTCCCTCCCTCTTCTGTCTTTCTTAATACTTTCCTCTTTCGCCCCTGCTGTTCTTTGAGTGTCTCAGAGCGATGCTGCCTCTCTCACACTAACACGCTGTCTCCTTGCATGCATATACACATGCATTTATACATGTACGTATGGAATTGCCTCCACTCTGCCCCCCACCTCCCACTGGACCCCGCTTTGTCCCCCTGGTTTGTGCGGCTGCTGTGGAGCCAAGTGTCCCTTTTGCCAGTACGGTGATTTACAAACAATACATGGACACTGTACACAGCCACCTTCCACCCTCCTACTCTCTCTCACTTCTCCTCTACAGACACAGTCACCTCTGTGAGGAGCTGCAGTATGCTAGAGAACGTCGCAGCAGGGTGACGGCCTGTTCTTTTCACGCTTGTTCTAAAGAATGTTGCCTGTCTTCTTGGGGAAGATGGAACATCATGTCTTGGTTGAGAGAAGCTACATTAAACTGGCTGAAAAATGGGCAACAAGCGGTTTAGTTTGTCAAATTTCTTGTACCTTATGGTTTCCAAAACCACATGAAATTGTAAATTTGAGTGAAATAAACTAAATGCATGGAAGTTCTTTCACTTGCAGAATTGTCAATGTTTAAGGGAAGGAAAATATTAGAAGTGTACTTTTATAGAAAAAGAATGGGGGAGGGGGGTCTTATTTGTTTCATCATCACAGTACAGAAGTGATGGATCTCTTAACCTCTTCATCACATGAAACGGATCTGTTGATGTTCAAGGTATGTTTTTCAAAACTGTAAGATGTTTGAGCATAAATGTCCATAGATATATTTTTTGTAATTTTTACACATTTTTTTTAAGACTCTTTCATGGCATTTGAAAGAGTTAGTGTTATATATTTGCAGGTCGGAGGGCGACTGGTTTATCGCCCCGCCGATATTTGCGTATTTTATACGATGGGATACTGCTGATACCATGACAGTCTGAATTTAAAAATAAAGCACTTATGTCAGTGGCTAATTTTCATGTTTGTTTTCCTAGACCCCTTAGGCTTATGTTTCAACAGTTGTCAGTCCAGTTCATTCTGAGCAGCTACTCAAATAAAATGAATTTATTTGAGACACACTGTTTCATCAAGCATTTATTCATAAAGAGTTTTACATTATGATGTTTGACCGCAATCTGTTGCAAATCTTTACGATTTATTGACTGACTGAGCTACTTAGATTAATGTAATGCTGTACCCAAACCAACACTACAGTATGAGCTTAGGGTAGACTGAAGGAGTACAAACCGTTTGACCAAATATCACATCTTTTTTCCTTGCTGGCAGAAGTGTTCATAACCTATGAAGACCTGAATGCTACAGTTGAACTGAACTCATCTGACATTTGAAGTGTGGGTCTTATAGAATTGAGACATACAAGGAAGTGTACAGTACAGGCCCAACTGGTACATAGAGATGGAATCCAGACTCACACTTATTTAGAAGCAGCTGCTTTGTAGCATTATGCATAAAAAGATTACTGACTGCACGTTTGAACTATATTAATGGTTCATAATAGTCCATTGCCTGAGCTTTTAACACTAATATTGCCAATTTGCTGCCTCTAAGATGGCAAACGAGTCTGGCCTTTGTTCTCTGAACTTCCATTTTCTGATATTGACTAAGATGATTTGGTTTTAACGTCTGTGGGGTTTGCTTTTATTTTTATTTTTTTTAAATGAAGGAGCACACAACATTGGATAACCATTATAACCATTTATACATTGGTTAGGCCTCTTCTCTGCTCGCTTTTTACACACTGTATCATGTTATTGAGACCTTTGGTGCATGAATGAGACTTATGTGGAATCAAAAACCATATAAGACGGGGACCTGGACGTGTACCAAACTGCTTCCACACATCATGCTTTTAAAGACTACTATGTCATCATTTATATTTTTATTATTTGTTTGAAATCTTTTGAGGGAAAGCTGGTGCCAAATGTATTTTAGTATGGAAACCGTTTTTATTTTGTAAAATTACATCAGGAGAAGGACACACACTCATCAACAAAACAATTACTATTATCTGGTGGCACACATTTGAGGAGGTTCTGTCTGTCACTCAGTATTTCTTAATTTTTGGAAAATCTTATGTTAGCAGTTTTCGACCCCATGTTGATTCATAGTTGGTTGGTTTTAGTAATTGTTCATTTCAGTTCATGAAAAAGTTCAGATAGAAAAGGTTTAAAAGACAAAATTAGCTGTGTATGGCTTTATTAGACATTGAATGATTATTTTAAGAAATGAATGCATTGATTCATTTACTGGCTCTTGTAACAAATATTAAGTTTAAAACAAAGCATTATTCATCACCATCATCAAGTTTTCATTATGTGACTTATTACAATTTATTCAAGATTGTTGCACAGTTGGTTGGTGGAAAACTTGCATTGTTAGTGTCACTTCGAAGCTGACTGAAGCCTTAACAATGGAGATATCAGTTTGGTTGTTACATTTTTCACTTTTTAATTAGTAAGTTAATCCTTGTGTCCCTTAGCTGGCATTAGTCTGTCTCCCTCATTGGTTTGTTTTATTTTCCTGTCCCAACAGCTTAGTTTCCAAGTAGATAAACGACTTGGGAGCTTAAGGGGTTTTTCCTCTTAAAGTTTCAAGAACCTGCATTTTCTTTTTTTGTATATTTGTTAGTATATACAAAATCCTGAAATTACAAACTGTTCTTGGAAATGAAAGTATCTTTTTCATGCTTGTTGAAGTGGGAATCTGTTTATTATTTAGAAATCTTTGTTTTAGCTGCAGAGTATGGGATGTCATGATTATTGGTACATTCATTGTCAAAGAAATAATCACAAAATCATCACAATTATAATGGGTTAATCACTTTCACAACACAATAGTAATGAGTAAAATCACATGAATACTCTTTGTAGGTCTTTAATTTGAATTTTCTATATTTTGACGCTAATGAAACAAA
Organism: Craterocephalus stercusmuscarum; assembly: GCA_037177115.1. NCBI lineage: Eukaryota > Metazoa > Chordata > Actinopteri > Atheriniformes > Atherinidae > Craterocephalus > Craterocephalus stercusmuscarum. Next base: position 13,351,815 of record JBBDHI010000004.1, on the reverse strand, counting down.
ATAATATAGCGAGAAAGGAACCAAAATGTCACATTTTAGCAAAATTCATACATATTAATTTAGCCCCTTTTCCACTAGCAGGAATTCTTTGGATTTTTCCTGGGATTGAAAAAAAATCATGATACTTTAACCTGAAAAAGCATCCCAGGAAGCATTTCAGATTCCCAGGAATCATTTAGGGATGGATCTGTGTGCTGAAGAACCGATTGGTGGAACATACCTGCTGCATTCCGCACATCTATAAGCCAGTGTGCAGCTGTAGAAATGTTTATTTTATTTCTAAAAACTTAATTCTGTCTTTTCATCACTTAAAAAAATGAAAGGCCCTGATAATGGTCAGGCTCTTTTGAGCTTGATTTTGAGGACGACATCCAGCATGACTGGGAGTTGTCAATTGGAAATAACAGTGTGCGGAAGAAATGATAAAAAGCTGGCAGAGGTGAATGTAGGACACATAAAATTTAGGAAACTGTTTAAATAACCTGAAACCACATTAAAGAAGCTGAAGGACTCCCAACAGTTATACCGGGTCTGACTGCCATACCAACAAATGGTGCCAACCATCAGAGTAAATTTTTCAAAATTTGCCTTGTGGTAGAAATGCAAACCATGCTGTAACACAGGAAAAGACGTCAAGCTGTCTTTGACTTAGTGTGAACCTTTAGCAGAATAGCTGCTGTTTGAAACATAAATGATACTATAACAGGAAAAGTAAACAAGCTAACCTATCTGAAAGTAAAAACTTTTCTTCTACACACTATCACATGCTGGAAAAAACAGGTGTCATCCCCATGCTGATTCACAAAAGAACTAACCATCAAAAAATGTTTTAGCTCAGTTTTTCCTCATCCATATAATGTAATGTTCATTGAATGCTGCTTAGACTTGTATATGCTTAGCATATGCTTAGCATATGACACCGAAAGGATGAAAATAGAGTTGCAAATGGTACAATAACACCCTATTTCAGTGTTATGTAAGTAGCATACATGTAAGTTGCAGGGTTTCAGCTACATGTAAATGATGGTGGCGCGCTGCCATGCCTGAAAATAAGAAACCATGCTGCTTAACTCACATTGCACTGTAGCATAGAAATATAGGTTGACCCCTCTGTAGTCTCTATTCCTTACCTCTATTCCCTACATCACCTCATTAATTGACCTGTTTTTTTTTTTGGGCAGTGTATTTAAGAAGGTTGAGTTTGAGATGGGACATTATGCAATTGCACCCTTTCGAAGATTCATTAATTTAAATTTAAAAAAAAACTTTTTCCACTGGATCTGGAAGAAATTTTACAACCACCTAAAATGATAAAAAGAACAGACTCTCAGTCTCATTGTTAAAGAACAAAAACCAAACAACCAAAAACAATAAATAAAGAAGTCGAGCCTCGACGTGCACCTCTTCCAGACCTGACTGTAGCCGACTGTAGCGAAAGTTCTCCCTTATGATTGGTTCGATTGTGATACTAGTTTCCGGATATCTGACTACCTTTTTAAACCGCGGGTACAAGTGAAATAAAACTGCACTTTTCCAGATCTGATGATAGTTTACTTCACTGATCCTGCAGCTGCGTTGGTGATTTGTGGCACAAAATCCACGGAGACGCCAGTAATGACTCACGTGGAAAATGATCGGACTCATCTAACAGCTGCTCTTAAACATCGATCGCTTCATGTAATCAACACCTGGCGGAGTTTATTGACCGGTACCAGCCTGTTGCTGCCTGCAGATCCGGAAAAGGCCCCGCGACCCGGCGCGTTTACCTACGCTGGAGTATAAACACACAGCGGGTCTGCTTAGCCTTTGCGGGTCCCGCCGCGCAGAGACAGCGCGCGAGTATGAACCCAGCTTTTGGGCGAAGGCACCGCTGTCTCTCATTAGCTCCGAGCTAATCGCTCTCGTGCAACACTCAATGGCTACACTCTACAGTTGTGATGACTGCTGGCGGGGGGTTGTCACGACACAACAAGGCGGCTGTCAACTAAGAGCTTGTGTTAAGAGGGAGAGAAAGAGAGACATTTATTGCGGCCATAAAACTTATCGTGCTCATTTTTTCTTATCGTTCAATTAATTGATTTATTGATTATCGCGACAGGCCTAGCTTCAGCCTCAGCTTGGTGCTTTATGGGTGTATCCTAAGGGACAACATCAAAAAATGCAGTCAGTGGGTTAGAACTAATAACTTTATTACACAATAGGGATGTAATGGTATGAAAATTTGATTGAAATTCATGATCATTTTGGTCACAACAACTGTGATATGAAAGTTTCATACTGTATCACGATTATTGTGACCAAAATGATCAAGGTTATGGTTAAAGTGCAGTTATAATATGTAATCGAGCTAGGCAAAAGGTTATCATACAATCACAAGCTAGTATCGTCACAAATTTTCTGAATCAATTCGATTCACAACGGCCTATGTTGATTAAATTAGATTTTGATTTATTTACAGCCAACTATGTAACAAATTTTTTTTGTAATTTATTAAAGACGTTCTCTGGTAACTTTTTACCAAAAAAAAAAGCATAATAAAATTACGTGACAATCAGAACCAGTTATCTGAGAGTAAATAGTTGTGATAATCTAGAATGACACAACATGCACTTCTGAATTATCATACAGTGTCTCTAGTGTGTAGTACAGTGTAAGATACAGCCAGTGTATTAACCTTTACTTTAGCGAAGTGGTGGTTAACCCGCAGCTGGTGACACACAGTTAATGCTCACTAATTTCACTCCAACTTTCTTTAGTTGCTTTATAGCAGGGAAAGACAACTACGGTCCTTGAGGGCCAGCATCCAGCAGGTATTAGGAGTTTCCCTGCTGCAGCACACCTGACTCAGATCAATTGGTAATTAGCTCTCCACAAGTCTGCTGAATAAGTCAGGTTTGGGGCAGTGGGATAAACAGCCGCCCCATGTACGGAGGCCTCATCTGCGGTCGCCCAGGGTTCGAGTCCCCGTGTCATTCTCCACTCTCTCATACCCGTTTCCTGTCTGAACCACTGTCAATAAAGGCCTCTAGAGCCAACAAGAAAAATTAAGTCAGGTGTGTTGCAGCAGGCAAACTCAAAATACCTGCTGGATACCGACCCTTGATGACCGGAGCTGTGTATCCTCCTAAGCGATCCTCCTCAACGGCTGCGGTAACATGATGTTATTTCTTTTTCAATGAATTATTCAAAATTAAATAAAGTATTTTCCTTCATGTTTATACAAACAAATTAACAGGGGCCCCCACCCTCCTAATAGCAGCCCCTGTCCTCCCATGAGGTTTACTTCATGCCATGTTCAGTTTTGCTATCGACAATTGGCTGCCATCGTCACCAATCGGCCGCAGTCATTAACACTGTGCTGCTTCCACCTGCGTTATTAAACGCACCCCCCGCCACCCAGGTTTTCCATCATGTTGCATAAGAATCCTCTCCACCCAATTCCCGGCCAGTTGATCTGTCTGGGGAGCCATCCAGTGCCTGGTCCAACTGCATTCAGCCAAACTTTAATAAACAAACTATACTTGCAGTATGGGTATGGATGCAATGGCCCATGGCTGCTTCTTTTTGCAATGATCTTAAACTCCATTTTCAGAAAAGTTGAAGTTGCAGTAATAACCCAAGTCTATACTTGGTTCATTTCAACCTTTATCTTGCAAAAATAAGCGCAAAAGGAATTGTCAGTGCTGACCTAGATGATTGTTTATTGAGAAGGTATACTAATCGTAAGTTTATCTTTGGGGAGAGGGAGATTTTTACCCTTATGCTAGTACATTACCTGTCTTCTTATGACACTTTTCAGTTGCTCAGCAGTATATGGTTGTTGTCTGACTTCTTTTTATGATGCATAATACCAGCCGGCCTGCAGGCAGTCGAGTCTGTCTTTGCTTTTGTAAGTTATACAGAACAAGGTGTGGCATTGCCCCACTGGGCCTCCAAAAAGATGTTACCTTAATAGATAACATGTCAAATTTTGCCACCTCATTTGCACCTTTGGATTGACTTTCTCATCTTTGACTCAAGAGGCCCACATTTTAAGATCAGCTGTTGCTGGACTTGTTCCATGCTTAGCTATAACCTAAAAGCCTGTCATGTGATCACACCACTGTCTTTGTGTTGGTGCAAGCAGTGTCATTTGACACTCAAAAAGCAAAGCACCTCAATAATTGGCCATTTATTCATGTCAGTGATCAACTGAAATACAGCATTCAGATGCATTTTAACAAACTGCTGGAGGCTTCATCAAACCAGCTAACTGACCTCTCTTGCCAAGGCTGAAAATTATAGGGTGAAGTGAGTTTCCTAATACAATAAACTCTATGGAATCACCAAACATGAATGCAACAAATTGCTGTTGATACAGGATATGTTGTCTTGTGTTCTCCATACCATTTTGTTCAGTCTATAAATGCAATGGCATCATTGGTTTGTTTCTACCTGAATCTTATAAATGTCTCATTAGCAGGCCTGCAGAGCTGAATGGCATGATGCATATGTGGTATTTCAGCCATTTGCTACAGGTGTGTTGGAAAAGAAATACATCTAAAAGTTGCAGGGTAGCAGCTCTGGAGGACCACATATGTGCACCTCCTTTTTATGCCAATGATTTTATATCACATTCGCAAAATGAGCTGCTGTTGCATCCTCAGGATTAATATCAGAAATACCAGTGTTTTACTCTGTGATCCTTGTTGAGAATTCACGCGATTTGGCCGACATAAACTTTAAAACTGCATCAAATCGTATGATGAATGTGCATGAATGCTCCAGTCTGGCAGACGTTTTGTCTGTTATATTAAAGTGCCTTTCTTTGTAAACCTTTTTAAGACAATTAGTGTCATTAGTTGGATGGGGCTGCTTGATTTTTAACCTGGCATGTACAATAGACTTTTTCTAGATCATTGCGTTTTGCTTTTTTTGTTGTCTTGTGTGCAGTGAACTGTAATGGACATTCACACTAGCCTTTTTGATACGCATCCTAGGGAAGTTTGTTACTTTTGGGTAATTGTGAACGTGCAAATAAATTATAATTAGGATGAAATAAGCAGACTTGGTGAATTCCAAAAGAAATTATATGTTATAAAGTATAATCTTGTACTTGTCAGCGTTTTTGAATCTGATACCGGAAAGATTTCACAACCTGGAAAGTGGAAGAAAGAAAAAAATCTCAGACAACATCACAGGAGACAAAGTGTTACAGCAGCTGAAATGACTGATCTGCTTTGGCTATAACATCTAAATAGTTGTTTTAGTGACAGGGTTGATTGTCATGACTGTACAAATAATGTTTCCCTCCGCAAAAAACAAAACAAAAACAAAAGCATTATAGCTGGAAGCATTTAAAAGTACATTAGAAACAATCTGGAAAGAAATAGAATAAAGGAAATAAAAAATGAAAAAGGAAAAAGAAACCATTA
>JBBDHI010000004.1:13276370-13291300 GCA_037177115.1 Craterocephalus stercusmuscarum | reverse complement strand
ATGTTTAACTGAAGGCTTCTTGGAATAAAAATATAATTGGCTGTTTTTTAGAAATTATGTACACATGATATCAACCTCAAATGAAAAAGCAGTTTCTCATTTAATGTTTGGAGTGCTGTTCTGGGGACATTTAGCGTATATTACACACAGGTTTCTGTTACTGGGCTTATTTTAGCCTTCTAAATCACCCAGTTTTTGTTTAATTTGAGGGATGGTATTGTTCAGTGTAATATTTAAAGTTCCAGGGTTATATACTCTGTAGCAGTGTATACGTTTGTTGCTCAGCCACTGCTTGATGCTCATCAGGCAGTTTACTACAGAAGATAGTATTTAGACCTTGCTGGGTTGGAATGAGCAGCACAGTTGTATATCAGCATCAAGATGGGAAGAGACATTACTGAACTGTTTTATTATCTGACTGAAGGAAAACTATATAACAAAAACAAAACAGGTCCCAGACGTGAGCCCTGGGGAACTTCACGTGACATTACCCGTTATGCAAGCACTCTGTAACTCCTATTGTATATATATGAAAAGAACCAATTTAGAATGACATTCTAACATCCCTTGGTCTTTGTTTAGGATCTGGTGAGAAAGTAATGACACCAGGATTGGATATTTGCTACAGCCTGCTGGCATCATGTATCTGGAAACTGAGTAATCCTGTTTCAGTGGAATTGATTTTTACGGAAACCAGATTGGAAGTTATCATGGATGCCATTTTTCTCCAAGTAGGATGTAAGTTGGACGGAGGTTTCCTTTATAAGAAGTGCTGGCATAAATTGATTGTTTGGTTGGATAGTGATCTAAAACTTTTGTATAATGTTGGATCCAAACTGAGCTTTTAAGCTTTGGTTCCACAACAGAAAGAAACTGGGGAACACACCAGCCAGGACTGAGATATTAGACAAGTCTAAAACTCTGGTATCAACAGAGTCAAAGACTTTGACATCAGAAGGGCTAGAGGAGGGCTTCACTGTGGCTACAAGGGCAAACGTATAATAGTATTTCTCTTGGTTGTCAAGATAAGTCGAAAAATACTCTGGAAGTTCTGGAAGTCTTTCAATGAAAGAGGTCATTAAATCTGTGAACCTGTGAACCCTGAGTTCCCAGCCCCTTATTTCTAAAATTCCTGAAAGAATTGTTTCAAGTCAACAGTGTGCTTATGTGTGCAGAAATAATCTGAAGAGTCTCAGTCAGGGTTCAGAGCACATCATAGCAGAGAGGTAGCACAGTGAAAGTTATCAATGAACTTGTTACACACTTTGTCCCTACTTGTTGGATCTCAGTGATATATTCAATACCGTCAATCACAACTTTCTGTTATAGAGACATGAACATATTACTGGGACCAAAGGAACCAGGCTGGTGAAACTTGTATCACTGTGACAGATCACAATTTATTCCTCACATCAAAGTCATGGAGTTCCCCAGAGATCTGTACCTGAACCAGTACTGTACTTTTCACTAAAGCTATGTTTACATGGACAAATATTTAATCTATCTGATCAGAGATTCCAGCAGATACGTCTACATGGATGCTGGATAAAATAATCCAATCCATTGTGTGTTTATATGAATGACAGATTCATTACACTGTCATTTAGCTGACGTTTTTAATCCAAAAAAATGTACAATTGAGTTATTACCAGCAGTGCCAACACTGTAAGCAAGGAGTGTAAGGTGTCATGCCCAAGGACACAACAGGAAACTGAAGTGGAGGCGGGATTTGAGCCACCACCCTTCACATTACTGAATGACCTGCCTGACCACCTGAGCCATGCATCCATTGCAGTCCCATTCTGATTGCGTCACATAAACCCCATGTTAGCATGCACAGAAACAATATCCACCTAGAATGGATCGGAATGAGTGTTTACATGGTTATTTTTCCCTGCTGATCGGATCATGAAAAGGTTTAAACCACCCCTCTCGATTGGATCGAGGCCAATCAGATCAGTTAAGGTGTTTACATGACGCCTTTTTCTTCTGATCGGACATTCATTCGGATCAAAGGTGCTCCACGTAAACTCAGCTGCTCATGCTTTCATTAGGTAATGTCATTATATATACACTTAGCTAGCTATAAATCCTGATGAGGCAAACAGTTAATCAGATTACAAAGTTGTTTTAAAGATATAAAGGCCCAGATGACTGAAAAATTTCCTTCTAAATTCAAACAAAACTATTGTTGCCGTTTTTGGACGTGAGCTCCTCAGGAACACACTGTCCAGTGATATAATTACAGGGGATGGCTTGTTTTTTAAGCTATGTAATCATTCTGGCATTGCCTTGATCCAGCATTCCTTTGGGTACCTTTTCTAGAGTGACGAATCTTTGAGTTATTTGACCAGGATTTGTCCTTCGGCTGACACATTAAACAGGTTTCTAGGACTACCTTCTTTCACTGATATGATTTTGCCCAGACATGGAACATCCTGTCACAGCGATGTACAGTATCTTACGCATTTGTTGCTTCAAGATTGGATTATTTCACTTCTTTATCATAGGCTGTCCCAAGAATGCCATGAAAAGTCTCCAGCTGATCCCAAATTCTGCAATGTGAGCTCTGATGATAATTTACAGGAAAGCTCTTATTTGTCCAATTTTTCTTCAATGGCGACATCTGGTTAGGACTAAGTGTCCCCGGCAGGTTCTGGAGAAGACCCTGTACATGCTGGAGGTACTACATTTCACGGTCAGTGTGGGAATGCCTTGGGATCCTTACAGATGAGCTGGAAAAAATGGTCAGGGAAATGAAAAGTCTGGGCTTCCCTATTTTGTTTGCTACCTCCACAACCTGTACCTGGACAAGCAAAACAAAATGGAAGGGTGTATGAATATTAGTGGTGGATTGGCACATATGCGCACAAAATGACATTATTACAGTGCAAAACTTTCATTTCAGTTTACAGTTTCACAAGAAACTGAGTTATTTCTTACAACTGTGATCAAGTGAATGGACAAAAACCAAAGACAGAACGAACAAATGTGAAAGCGCACTGACATGTTTTGTTGCTAGAAATACATAGCTAATGAACGAAATGTACATAACTTTTCCTTCAAGATTCTACAAACAGGTAATGAGAATACACTGATCCATGGTTTAGACATTTTTTGTCCTAGGTAAGGCCAAATGACCGCGCTTCCGAGTCTGAGAAGTTTTCCACTGTCCCATGTATCATCAGGATGGGGGATCAAACTGAATCATAGAGAAGATTCAATGACATCCATCAGTTCCCGTAGCCATAGACATTTTGTAAGAATTGTTTTTATTGGATAATAACTGGACTACAATGAACTGAATTGAATTGGACTTTGTCTGGAAAGGAATCTTGAGATGACTTAGTTGATAATTGGTATTATACAAATAAAGCTGAGCTGAACTGAACCTGAACTGTGTTTGACGTTTTCCTTTCCATTAAGCTGATGATGTTAAATCAGGTTTAAATACATACAACTATTCAAATACTATTTTCATGTAATTTGCGTGTAAATCGCTGTCCAGAAAAGCAACGATTAGTGTGTTGATGTTGTTTTCCTAACAGTTCGGTGTCTCTGTTATTTTTCACTATGTGCTAATAAAACCTGAGGTATGGCTGAAAGCTCCCGAGCAGCTAAATAAGCCATGTGCTGCAGGTGTTTTTTCAACAACAAAAAACCAGACACATATTCTTCCATCGTTATTTAGTAAGGAATTCAAAGGCCTTAGTGCCTGTATAATAATCCTGTCAGGGGGAGATAATAAGAATAGAAGAAGAAAGACCAACATCGTTGGAGGCCAATAAAAGCAGCAGGAACAGCCGATATCATCCAGCAGCGACAGAGCGACGAGAGTTAAGAAAAAGCACTGATCATCCTTGAGAGATGTGGCATTTTGTAATTTATAACAACAGTATGCAATTATAATAAGAAGAAATGGGATCTGTCACGGTGTCTAAGCTGGAGTTTTTATTAGACCGATGGGAGGTCTTTCTACCTCTGCTTTCTGTGTTGTAGTAATGAAAGTTACAGCACGTTCTCGCCCAGCCAAAGGTTGGCCCAGCCTAATGAAAACAGATGAAGCAGAGATAAAGTGTTTGCCGACATTAAGGGACTCATTTATCACCGTTAGGCCTCCGGCTATGGAACACCTTGGTCTGGAGTCCTGCTTTAACAGGCCCTGCCTCTCAGCACCCCGGCGGCTCACTGCAGGCACGTGCATCCTACATCTTTACCTTTCTTTTCTCTTTTTATCGTTGCAGGTTTTGCAATATCAGATCATGAATAATTTCAGTTTATACACACACAGTCTCACGCAGACCCTGGCCGTTTTGTATTCAGGATGAAGTTTCAGCGGCAAAAGAAGATGGAGACTTCTGCAGGAACTTATCAAATCTAAAGGATTTGTAGTCCTTGTGGGACTTCAACAACTCGCGCCCTCAATGTTGACCCACGTGGGTTCAACAGCCAACCGAAGCTGAGTCTCTTCTGTTGTGGAGCCATGTTCTCATCTAGCTGCTCATCTTGCCTGTGTATTAATGAATCTTTTCGGCTGTGTTTAAAGCTGCTTAATTAAGTTCAAAGCAGCGCTCGGGGCACCGTGTGCCTGCTCAGCTGACCTCCCTATGAGTGGAAGTGTTGATTAGGAAGTAAAGAGACATGGAGGCACTGCAGGGGATGACTATTGATTGAAAGGATAGAAAACCTAATTTGTATTTTTTTTTCCATTGGAATATTATACAGCACACAGGGGCTATTTTTATTCATTTGCAGAATAACAATAACTCTCCTACTGTACTGACAGTTTGGTGAAATTGCCAAGTAAGTGAAGAATTTCTGAGATGAGACCAAGCGGCAGAGTTTTCCCTCATCCCAATAATAGCCCTTCACCCCGAGCCGAGCTGTCTGCACAACGCTGACCTTTCGACACCACCTCGCCAAAGTTGGCCGCTGTCGATCAATAGCATGTTAGCTTTTTGTTTGTAGGTTCAGGCTGCCTTGGCTTTATTACAGCTGCTGAGAGTCATGGGGGAGTCGTGCACTGCTTTGTGAGAGAGGAGCTCCCTCTTGTTTGCCAAAAGTGTAATCCCGCCGTGACCTGCCGCAACCCTGCCCTGAGAGGAAAGCAGCTTAGACAGAAGTGTGTGTCTGTGGGAGCTCCCAGCTGCCTTCTCTCTCTCTCTCTCTCTCTATCTCCATTTTGCTCTCAACATGCATCCCACTCTCAGTTTTTGCCTTTACAGCATCAGAAACTGTATATCTACCCATTACCTCCATGGGTTCTCTCTTCACCTCCTATACTTTTCATTTCACTGTAAACTCAAAGTATGTCTCACTCAGCATCTGCACCTACAGCACACCTCCTCCTCAATGCTCACCCATCCACCATGGAGGCTTTGAGCCATGAAAGAGCCATGGTTATGCTAAGTGGAGACAGAAAATAAACACGCAAAGTCTTGCCGTAGATAACCTTCATAACGGGCTTCAGAGCAGGACCGTTGGTGCACAGGAAGGGAAAACCAGGGGAGGAAAATGACCTCTGGAATCGATTTCGTTTGGGTTGAAATCAGGACGAGAACCAGAGCGCAACGAAAGCCCTCGCCAAGACAGCTTGTTGCTTCGCATATCTATTTATCTTTGGAGAAATTACACTCCGAGATGAAGAGGCGAATATGAGATTCCATGTTTATTCAGTCCTTAACAGTGTGTGGAAGTTGTAAAAGTTTGCCCAAGTCACTGGGAGCACATGCAGTTTCTGCGAAGGGCAAGAAAATGTCATGTTCAAGTTGTGCAAGGAAAAAACAAAAAAAAAGGCATGTCATCGACTAAAAGCTGGACACACACGGTGGGACATGTATTTACATGCATGTTTGGTGACGAGCCCGGGGGCAAAGCATCACTGCCTGTCTGCCCCCCCCCCCCGCTGTGACCGCTCCCCGCTCTCATGGGTGAGACGTCACTCGGCGGGGGTCAGCAGCAATCTGATTCAGGAAGCACTGCGGGGGGTGGAGGAGGAGGAGGAGGGATTACCCACAAGTCTCTGGGCCTGGCATATCTAGACTTAGGGCAACCTGGATCTGCAGGGGGAGACAGATCATGCCCCCCTGCTGACTGCTGCCGCAAATACCCAGCTAATGCTCGGCCACTCCGACTGGAGGACAAACACGCCGAGGAGAGGGAAGGAAGGGGAGGAGGACGGTAATGGCAGAGAGAGCAGCTTTACTTAAGTATGATCATGTCTTTGAAATAGATAGGAAATAGGCTTGCCAACTCCCCTGTCGTTAAGCTCTGCTGTTACCATGGCACTCTGTGACAGTAACCAGCCATAGGTTACTTAGTTTCTATGGGTAACCAGCACTGCACTCCACATCTATACCGAACTTACAGAGATCACTAAAACCCGGCACTCACTCACACCATTAAGACTTTGAAAAACCCACATTCATTAATTTATATGTTTATTCATTTTTTATTGAAGTGCAATCAGTGAGTCGTGTCCACTGATATCTGTAAGGAGAGATTTAATTTAGAGAAAAGCCTAAGCTCCACGCGCTTCATTTCCCTGGATGGAGGAGTGAAGTAGAACCTGATCCCCAGCTGACCCGGGGGATCCAGAGTATAAAACTGGCCCAGGGACCAATTAGCCAATCGTAAACGAAAACATTCAAACAGAGCCGTCATTTATCCATAAAAAGGATCTGAATGATGTTGGAAAGCAGCTTCAAAGTGAAGCTCCATGTGAAAAGAATGCGCTTTGATGCTTTACACTTTCTGTCGCAGGAAGTGAAATCTTACAGGATAACAAGCTTATTCCTACTCTGCAACCCAACGATGAGGGTTGATTATAAACTGGTTAGCTCCCCTAATTACCCCGTGCACTTGAGCTTTTAATGATTTCCATGATTCAATTATCCCTAACCGAATTCCTGTCTTCAATCAATTAAAGCCATAGCTGCACGCTCATCCATCTTCTAATCAGGACATCGGGAATCCCTCCATCCATTCTCATTTAAGGACAGACTGGGTCAAACAAATTAAAGAGTTTGCATCCATCTAAGTCCTCTCATCTCATTTTCTAACCTTTTTCTGTTTACTTTCTTACTCCCGAGCGTGTTTGTTTGGGGTGGAACAAAATGCAGCTAAGGAAATTCAAAAGATGTTAAGTTGTATGAATGCGAACGCTACAACCTGGAATAAGCACAGTTTAGCTTTTAAAGCTGAGAGCTGTGTGTCTCTGTAGCAGAGGCTCCCATCACAAGACATCAACACAACACAAACACCCAGTTTTGTACCCAAGCTCACACTGTTTGGCACCATCTGCTGGAATCCTGAGAAACACTAAGCTTGGCAGGATTTCCTTCTTTTAGAATTATTTGGGCACACAACAAAAGCTCTATTAAAATTAACAAAAAAAAGGTCCCGGATGAGAAAAAAATTTAAGAGATATGATGCAGAGAGAAATATTTTGCCACATCGCAACATCAGATCTGTTACTTTTTGACAGAAAAGTGCCTGATGAATGCAGCCTGTTTAGCCCGTTCACAGTCAAATTAGAGGAAGAAGAAGGAGCACATAAATGGTTGCCAAGGTGCTCAGTAGTCATTTAACCCTCATTGGTTGAGAGGGAAGCCAAGGGCAGCGCAGCCTTTTCTCCTGCTGCTCTTTCCATCCCCATTATCTCCTCTGTCTCATCCCTGCACCCAGCAATATGGTTTTCCTTGAAAGGGTTCAGCATTCTGTTAAATGAAAATACCAGACTGTGCTCTCTCTGCGCCGACGCACACAGGGTGGAAGCTGAAGATTAGGTTTGATGTTTTATCTTTGCGTTGCTTCTCTCCTCGGCGAAGTCATTTATTAGCATTGCCGGCTGCAGAGCAGAGCGTTAGGGGTGGTTTGGTCACGTTTAATATCGGATGAAGATCAAACACGTGTGCAGGGCTTCTGGACCGCTCCGGCCTTGTCCGAGCGTCCCACTATGACGGGCTCTTTGGCGGAAACGGATGCAAACTTTAGCTGCAGCGTGTGACTGGGAAGCGTCAGATGTCTTCATTCAGAGGGCAGCCTTGGCTGGATCTTTTCTCCGAGCTCTCGCTTTTCTTTTTTTGGATGGCAGTGAGTGTGCATTCCCTGGCACAATTTTTCAATAGAGCTCCCCCTGGAGAAGCTGCAGAATGGCTATCACAACAATTACACTGACAGCTCTTTTCCAAAGTGCACTTGATTTATTTGATTTAGCTAAGATTAATGGCCCTCCCTCTGAGTGGGCCGGGCTGCGATGTGCAGCACAACCCAGGCTTCCTGCTGCAGACACACAAGGTGTGTGTGAGCACAGAAAACGAGACTGTGTACAATCATATATGTGCAAATGTTCAGAAATCATCCTTGGATTCAATCCTCTAAAAAAAAATGGTCAGGCCAATGGCCAATGTAAAGTATTGCTAACTGATGAAGTTAAAAATAGCAACATTTATGTGTAATAAGATAAAAAAAAAGTCATGTTTGAGCATGATCTGATGTTACTGCATATATGTAAACACAATTTCTCAGTATTTACGAGAATAAAACAAGCTACACTCTATGATCACATTACAGATATGACCAGCATTGTATTTGCAGGTTTTTTTTACCCTTTAAATGATACATGACACCTTACCAGAGTTGTTTAGATAACCTTTCATACACTCACCTGTGTTTAAATCTTTTGAAGTTTTTTGTTTTTACAAAAGTCAAATAAATGGTTTAATCTCTTTTTTAAGTTTCTCAAATTCGAAACCTGAATGCAGACGTCAGTGTTGCCTGAGCCACACCTGCCCCCCCCAATGAGCCAGGAAGCGCCGCGTCTGGCTCGCTGGCTGCCGTTGCCGGGCCAGCGGTCCGGTACACAGTCCAGTGCAGCTGGCACCGACGCCTGCCCATCTGCCGGAGTTGACACTTTCGCTCCCACACCACTTGTCTGGGAGGATGCGATGTGCAGTGGTGTCCTGGCAAAGCTCCCTGAAATGTCAACCTGGCATGACAAACCCATGCTGCCACTTGGACCTCACAGGCTTGGTAGTGTGGGGGCGCTGCCCCGGATCAGACGCGGGGCCAGGAACATGCCATGGTAACACAAACCGCTGATGGACTGCCGGGGCGCTACCATCTTGTCCAGCGTGGACGGAGCTTGTTCGGCTAGGATAGAAGATGACCATCCTCATTACTGGCCTTGAACCTTACAAAACTTGGCTATTCATGATGCAAGAGCAGGTTCCCGGATGGAAATGAAGCATCGTCAGGGTTTAGGACCCTTTGGTGATGCAACCTCATTAAAAAAATATCATGAATGAAATGATTTGCAACTTGGCATCTCTCCTTACAAGCCAAAGACAATGCTTGTAAAAGAAAAACAACATGCTCGACATATTCTCTGTCGTCTGAGCAGATGGTCCGGGAGGTGGTGTTAGGGTCTGATGTTGGCTGAGTCTGTCCTGCAGCCCCTCAGGGCAGCAACTGTGAGTGATCATTAACACTGGGAACAGGCCATGCCAGCAGAGAGGGGAGTCCAGGAGTAGTTAACAGCCACTATCCAGTTATCCTCCTCCTCTGTGCTAAACACCTACAGCCACATCATTCCTACGGGCTGTAAAAGCAGCACATCATGTAAGAAAAAAAATAAAAAAGACATTGTTTTGCAAGCGCACAGGAACATAGCAGGGGAAGATGTATTTCTCCTGCTCTGTGCCTCACCGCTCACTTCTGCT
The DNA here is from genome assembly GCA_037177115.1 of Craterocephalus stercusmuscarum. Taxonomy (NCBI): domain Eukaryota; kingdom Metazoa; phylum Chordata; class Actinopteri; order Atheriniformes; family Atherinidae; genus Craterocephalus; species Craterocephalus stercusmuscarum. Next base: position 13,281,578 of record JBBDHI010000004.1, on the reverse strand, counting down.
GCATCTAAGGTTGCAGCCGGAGCATCTGGCAGTTATCCATACGCTGTGAATCGTGGCATTTGTGTGTGTGTGTGCAGCGATGAGCTGTGGACAGGTATGACAGGCTGACCTCCACGTGTTACCAGAGAGAGTGTGCGGCCCAGTGTTACCTGTCATAACACGGGCTGCCTGAAGCCCCGCAGCAGCGGCCTGACCAGGCCACCGGGCAGCCGGAAATAATAGAGACTGGCAAGAGGGCAACGAGAGGTCAGATGCAGGAAGGAGGAGGGAGGCAGGGACATATGACAGGAAGACCAGCCAAGAGGAGAACAGAAATGTTCACTGTTGTGAGAGGTATGAGGTGCGTGTGTTAGCGGGTCCATCGAGGTGTTAAGGATGGACAATAAGAACGGTGGCTGCAGCCGTCCCTCGTCGAGCCGAGCGGAGCTAAAAATTACAAATGATGGAGATAAAGAAAGACAGGAGGTAATCTCTCAGCCTCCATCAGACAGCCTTACACAGGAAAATTAAGCCTCGGGTCCGACCAGGCGGATCACCTCGCATCTCTTCCCATTTGTTTTGAGCCCAGTTTATCTTTGCCGGTGTGATATTAGAGCGCAGTCGCTGTGCAGCTCCTCGCCCGCAGAGAGGGGAAAAGCTGGATTCACTTGGCCGGGCTTGGCCGGCAATTAAAGCGCTGGATTAAGAGAGATTGCATTTTGTGTCCTGAGGAGGCGCTGCCTGCCATCTTGAGAGGACTCATTAACATGGCTGCTGCAGGCGGCGCTGTGCGATGCCGCGGGCCGTTAAAAAATTATGGACACATTATCAACGATAATGTCTCGCACCTGGAGAGGAGAAAATGTTATAATCACTATTGTGATGGGCCACGGGCTGCTGGTCGTGCGAAAAGGAAAGGTTGGATCAAGATAACCCTTTTCTGACCAGACTCCTGAGTGAGCGTGTGTGTGTGTGTTTTTTTAGTTTTTGATCAGCCACTACACGTGGGGAGTCTGGAGCAGCTGGATTTTATTAATTGAGTGCTGGCAGCGCTCTGCTCCGGCAGCAGGGGTGAGTCACACTGGTGGGATTGGTCTCTTTCTCCCTGATATCATCTTCCAACCATAACTACAAATAATTATTCACTCAAATCCATTACCGGGGGTCAATCAAGTTCCCCAATCTGTGCTAAAGTCCAATTACTGGCGCCAAGGCTCTATTCGCGCCTTCCTGCAGATGAAGGCCTTGCCCACAGGCCGCCCTGTAAATTACACACAGCAAACAGCGGATTGTGCATGTGTGGGAGAATTAGCCTCCTCAGGTGTGTAATAAAGCAGAGGTACATACTGCTCTCCCTGGGGCTTTCTGACCGAACCATCCAGCAGACTTCAGCAGGTTAAATAGAATTAGCCTGTGCAATGAGATGCACTTTGAATACCAACCGCGTCTCATCACTCTGCAGGCTAGAGAGCACGCGGCGTGCACACTGCAGCCTGGTATTAACATCCATCTCAGCAGTTGATATAATAAGACACGTCGCCATAAGGGTCTTCTTATAAAGGGGCTGCATGGTGACCCATCAGAGCATAATGAGTGGGGCGCTACATCTACACGAGCACTCAGAGCCTCGCTGCAGCTCTCCAACCCCATTAGCGCGTGGATCACTATTTCGTTTTGTGGCTGTCTTGAAAGTGAGGCCCAGCCTGAAAGAAATGCTTCTCACACACTCATCTGTCACTGCAGGGGGACGGCGGTGCAGCCAGCCAAGCCGGAGCGGTGGGTGGGCAACAAGGCAGCCTGTGTGAGTGGATGCATGCGTACGTGTGTGTGAGACGGGGGATGGATGGTATGTATGGACGTGGAGGCTGTGTAGGTGGAGAGCTGGACGGGAGTTCATGTGTAAAAGGAGAGAGGGTGGGTGGGCAATTGTGATGTTATACGCTAGTGTGAGGAACAGAGCAAACATAGCGGGGATGGCTGAGGCTTTGTGGATCAGCAGTCCATGACCGGTTGTCACACACACGCACACACACAGCTCCCCCAATCAGCCAGGTAGCAGAGCCAGTCTGACATTTCCCTCCATGTCAGGCTCTCCTCGCTCTCTGATCTGAGTGGAAACAACCAACACTGATACGATCAGTGTGAAGAAAAATCACAGATGTCTGTCCGTGCCGTGACACGCATGCTTCGCTGACATCTTCAGCGACCCCGTTTTTCTGTCCTCGCTCTAGATTTTTGTAGACAAAAAGCTGAGTTTTTTAAAAATCCAAACAGCACGAGGGCACCGTTCAGACCCCAGACTGCTGACACAGTGGAGCTCTGTCAATCTAAGCCCCTCCATTAAACATGAAAAACCTCATCAAAGGCCCACTCTCTATCCCCTGCTTACATTAACGAGATCCAGCAAAATGCTAAACACATGTGAACAGGCCTGGTGTTTAACCTAAGATGGCTGAACACGAGCTGGCAGCGTTCGAGTTAATCTTCCATAGTGGAACCTCCTGGTGTTGTTTACACTGGAGACAACTGTGTGTATATGTATATGCGTGTGTGTGTGTGGAGTGCATCCAGAGCTGCAGAACTCACTGTTCCCTTTTGCGAAGCCAGAGCAGCTACACTGTGTATGTGTTTGTGTCAGCATGATGGAGGAGAACGGAGTTACTCAGACCTAATGAATCCATCTGCATTCAGGGGGCATTCTTCCTGGTGTACGCAGGCAGGAGCAAACCAGCAGCGACCTGGGAGCCTGTCCAGCAGTCGGGGGGTGGGGGGGGCGTGGCTCAGACTCAGGATTTCCAAAGCAGACTGGCAAGGACAAGTATTGAATTCCCCTGATCTCTTCCCTGATCTCTACCACACTTAAAGAGAGGGCGGAGGCTGTTTGTTATACAATCACACTGTAGAAGGCAGCGATCCTTTCTGGTTTCCAGGAAGGACTGACTGTCCGAAGAGCAGGGTTTGGAGCTGGGAATGTGCACCGGGAGAGTGGCAGCCGCTGATGTCCTCACCTCTGAGTGACCTGGTACCCTAGGCAACCTCAATGAAGAATGGATGGAGGGTGGGAGGCGGGGGTGTTAAGAAGGACAGGGCGGGTGGTGCGGAGTGTTTGTATCCGTTGTGGGGATATACCCAAAGCTAAGTGGTGTTTGGGAGACCTCTAGTGGTTGAAAACGTACAACGCTTAATTTTAGAAGACCAGAGAGTCTGGTAAGATGTGATGTTGTTCCACATCCAAGAACACAATAAAAATAAATAGATTCAATCTACCAAAAAAAGCAATCATCTGGATCTTAAAATTAGGTAAAAGTAACCTCAGATCAACAACAACACATTGCACTGTTTCAGTATTTATATAGCAAAGACTAAACCATGTGGAAAAACTAAGTACAGGCTAGATTTAATAGTTTGTAGAACCACCTTTAGCACAAATAACTTCAACTAATTATTTTCTGTATGACATCATCAGTCTCACTTTGTTGCGATGGACTTTTGGTCCTCTCTTCTTTACAATGTTGCTTCAGTCGATGGTTTCTGGTCTGTACTGTGTGCCTTAGTTCTTCTTTTCTATACTGCGTATGATAGGTTTGCTGATGTGTTTGGGGTTCACGATCCTGCGACATAACACCTTTTCAGCCAAGCTCTAGCTGCTGGACGATTGAGTCACATTTGACTCGACCATACTTGATAATCAGAGGAGCTCAGGGTGGACCCAATGACTGCAAAGTGCCCTGGTCCTGTAGTAGCTAAACTAGCCCAAATCATCTGCCCTTTGCTATCGTGTTTGACAGCTGGTATGAGGTCATGGTACTGAAATGCAATATGTGGCTTTTACCCAACATGACACTACATTATGGACAAACATCTCCACTTTGGTCCCAGTTTGTTCAAATGTAGCTTTGGAAACATGAACTGTGCCTTCATATTCTTCTAAAGGGTAAGATGTTTTTTCCTGACAGCCTCTAAAAGCAAACCATTCTTGTTCAGTATTTTTTTCATAGTACGGTCATGATCTTTGCATGTGACTCACTAACAGGTCTGGAGAGTCTGAGAAGATGCTCTTGGGATTATTCATTTTCTCTGAGTATTGCACGGTCTAATATTGGAGTTAACTTGCTGAGGCTTCCACCCTGGAGAAGATTGACAATTGTCTTGGTTGTTTTCCAATTGTGAATAATCTTTATTGCTAAAGAGTGGGGTCCAAATTGTTGGGAAATTGTTGCTTCTCTAATGTTGTTGTTGATGTTTTTCCTCCTTGACACTAACTCATACTTGATACCAGATCACCAAACTCCCAAACTACCTTCAAACCTAGAGATGCTCACAACTGCTGATTAGCAATTGATCCATGTATATTTGATTTCTAGCATCTGGCCACTGCTTAACCTCTTAACATTGAACCCCGAGCCTATTTTGCTCGAAATTGCATACTTTTAATAAAATGAATATATCTCTCCAACCATAAGGTCTATTTGAATACTCTTGGTGTTATTTTGAAGGAAACACTTGAGAGATTCTTCCTAAAGTACAATTATCAGTATTTATGAATCTGGTCATGATAAATGAAGATGGAACAGCAAAAGTCTCGCCTAAAAAAAATAATAATAATTTCAGGATCAGCAAATATTGAAATTCGTGCTCCAGGGGCTAAAAAACTCAACAAAATGATAGCGCAGTATGTTGACATTAAATCTGTAAAAGCTCCCTCTGCTACAGTAAAGCTAAACATAATTAGGAAGTAGTTCTTTACAGAAAGGCCAGGCGAGATTTCCAAAGTCCCCATTTTTGGAGGACTTTGGGGTTCAAAAGAATTACTCCTATGGAAGCAGAAGGGTGGACTTATTTTGTCTTAATCGGGTAAAATCTTCCATCCATCCATCTATTCATCCATCATCTGCCGCTTATCCGGGCTCGGGTCGCGGGGGCAGCAGACTGAGCAGGGACTCGCGATCTCTGTCTTTCGGTCACTACCCAGAGCTCGTGACCATAGGTGAGGGTAGGAACGTAGATCGACCGGTAAATCGAAAGCTTCTCCTTCTGGCTCAGCTCCCTCTTCACCACAATGGACCGATGTAGAGCCCGCATCACTGCAGACGCCGCACCGATCTCCCGATCTCCCGCTCCATCCTTTCCTCACTCCATAAAAGTTATGAACAGGGCAACCTTGGCGGAGTCCAACCCCCACTGGAAACGAATCCGACTTACTACCAGAGATGCGGACCAAGCTCTGAC
>JBBDHI010000004.1:13241347-13259947 GCA_037177115.1 Craterocephalus stercusmuscarum | reverse complement strand
GTAATAGATAGAAAAACGTAATAGATAGCGGAGAAAACTAAACAGACTGAAAAATATGACCCAAAAAGAATAATACGACAGGAAGTGAATAAATTAAATATTCTGCACTCCGGACCGCTCGGAAAAGACAAAAACAGGTATTTAAGGGCTTAAAAAAGTGGATTTTGCATGATATGTTCCCTTTAAGCATCTGCTAGGCTGTGGTATGATTTGATCAAATCTATTTCTTTCTTTTTTACTAGATGTCACCAACACAGCCCGAATTTTAAATACATAGCATCTTATTAAAGGTTGTCGAGCATGCAGATGATGTTTCAGTCACAATTCAACACACTGAATGAGACAGACGTATGAGAACCGCCGATCAGAAATCATTTACAATAAAAAAAATAAAAAGTTGTCTATCATCAATGTTCTTTATGTTTACAGCTTACCTTAACGAAGCTCATGCGGATGGTACACATCTTGGTGAGCTCATAAACAGCTTCAAAGCCGTGGTTGACAGACTGGGCCAGCAACTCGGCAAACTCCTGGTTGTTGAAGATTTTCAGGCTACATCGGCTGGGAATCTTGCACACGGTTGTTGGATGGAAGCCATGGTGGTAGTTACAGTTACGACTCTGGACGAAGATACTGCTGTCACTCAGACATTCTGCATACACCTCCCCTCCTACATAATACAAGTGGACTCCTGAGAGGAGATAATTTACAGTTAGTTACCTGCAACACATGTCACTCAAACAACGACGTAGTGAAACTTAAATATTCTGAGTGAAATGCTGGTGATATTGTGTTAATACTGGTAGAGATTCACTGATAACATGTCTTGATTTAGTGTCTAATAACAGTTGGTACAGTCATCGACCACTTTAATTAGTGCAGGACCTTTGCCGATGTGCCGCCGAGTGTTCTCAATGGTCGAGTTGCGGTTAACGTTGGAGAGCAGGCCGAGGCAGAATCGGTTGCGGTTGTTGGAGGGATCTGTGAAGCCATCAACGAGCACGCTGGTGGAGGAAGCCTGGAACGCCTCGCCAACACGATTGTTGAGCTCATAGTAAACAATGGAACACCAGTGCTTGGGTTCCTCATAGGCCACAGGCTGCACATCTGCACAGGAAACACATTAATAGGTCACAAGGGTCTGCTGCTGCGCTCACTGAAAGAACGGAAACAGACAAAAAAATTATAATTGTGCAAAAGTGAAATTAAGGTGAATGCAGTGTTTGTTCATGCAGTGCAACTGTGTGGTGTCCGAGTGTAATAAAAAAAACAAACCATGACAATAAAGTATAAAAGAACACAATTATACAATTTCTGAAGGCAAAATAATAATTGGTTGCATTTCTGAATGAAATGCGTGTGTGTTTGTGTACAGGTGCTATCGACAATAATATCAATTAAAAAAAAAAGTATGAACAGTAATCATAATAATAACAAAACATTAAAAATGAATAAAAAACTGGATAAATTAACATAAAAAATCCTCTTCTACTGCCATTATTTCTACGACCAATGCCACCAATAATAGTGAAAATAATAATAAAAACAATAACAGTCCTTATTATACAATAATCATCACCATCACAATAAATAAATAAATGATTTTGTTGTCCCCCCTGGACACACCCAAAACAGACCGCCATCAAAAGGGGAAGATGCTGCAGGTCCCATCCACCCAGACAGACCACCACTAGAATGGCAACATAACCTAGCTATAATAACACTGCTAGTCTAATGTGCTGCTGAGTGGTGTTCAGTGCCCTGCCAGCCAGCACCTCTATGTGATTCTGTGTTTTAGAATTTTTTTATTTTTATTTATTTTTTTGATTTTATTTTTTTTTTATTTCTTAGTTTTTTTTTCTCACTTCATCTTTTGACCTGACTAATGTAATGCATCAAAAAGAGATTATTTTATGATCGTGTGGTAAACCATCTGGGCCTGGGAATGTGGGTATGTAGGAATGAGGAATCAGTCTCAGTTGGAGTCAAGGGTGAATTTTCCCAGAAAGATGGATATTATGGAATGCTGTGATTTTAGATGAAGTTATATAATCTATTACCAACAAATTTAAGGCAAATAAAAAAACTCCTCTGTATGGATAAGCTTCTGATGACAACAGACTGTTCAAGATCTTACTTATCGACCCTTTTATTGCATCCTTATTTTCACATGTAGCCCACAACTGTACACACATAAGGCCCAGGAGTTTAATTTCTATAAATTTAGCCTGATAAAAATCCAAATGGAAGCACTGCGAGGCTTGCAGGCTGTCTGCAGTCTGTGTGCCAGCTTTTACTGTTCCAAGCCATTCGAAGCTGTCCTCACTCTCTTGGAGAGAGGAATAAATCATGTTTATCTAGGCGCATAACTCTCCCAAACTTCCTCTGTAGTGTAGCCCTGGCTGACAGGTGTGTTTTGTCTGTTCTCTCACAGAGCTGCCCTACAATACAAACCAGGATGCAGCTTGTGGAAAATAAAAAATTCCCTCAATTCCCACTTCCAGCGAACAGAACTCCACGGCGCTTCCTGCTACTCCTATCATAGGACGAGGTCAGCGCCTCTGAGGCCGGAGTGCATGATGAGACAAGCTGCAAAGGTTTTGTGGGTCATTGGTGGACAAAAGTACCAACCGTTTAATGGGTTTAGATTCATTTAATAGCAAACAACTTGACAATTTGAACTTTTTTTGTTACAATTTGAATCTTGTTTCTGTAGTTTTTTTCCATTATTTTACCTGCTCTAACAATATAATGCTACAAGAATACGATCCAGCTAGATGATGCAAATCAGTGATTTTAGTTTCTGACCACAGAGCTGATGATAGAAAGACAGAGACAGAAACTATGTGACATTTCATCTGCACTGCTTATACAGACGATTCAACCGAGGAGGGGTTTCAGGTGGAAACACTTGGAAACCACTGATCTTTTTGCAAAGGATGTCAAAGCTGATGTTGAACATCAGGTTTAAATTGAGATGGACGGACAGCAGCATTAATATCCAGCTCCGACTAGCTTGATGGTTGACTTCTCACTTCTTTTTAGCAATATGTTTCCAGGTCTTTGCATTTAATCTGATGACTTTAAATAATTGGTAGAGATGATGGGCACAACTAAGGCCGCACAATAGATTGATAAAAAAATCGCGATTCCATCATACAGTCGATCTCATTTCTACACACATGACCAGCTGCATCTCACACCAATGCTCCCATATTCCTCACGGATTTTTATAAGTGTCCCTGAATGCAACACTACCTCAAATAACGGTTAAGCGTTTGATGTTAGGGACGTCAGCTAGAGTTAAAGTGGAGAGGGGAAGAAAACCCAAGTGGTAGTGCGACCTCGACACTCGACAAAATGTAACCGAAAGTAATTGTGATTCACATTTTTGTCAGAAGCGTGCAACCCTAGGTACAGCTACAAATCCCCACACATGGCCATTAGTCGCTGACATTCACGAGTACAGTGTTTTGATGAGCCCATCTTGCACAATTAAATGAATACCTCCAAAACTGAGGTAACAAGACTTATTGCATCACATTTGAGATATTAGAATTAGAGCTAATCATTACCTCTGCCAAGGTGGGGCTTATGTTTTTGGCGACGCAGGTCTGTCTGTCTGTCTGTCTGTCTGTTAGCAATCTAACTTTCTGTAGAAACCTTGCTAGACAGAGACCAAGCATCCTTTGCACATGCAGCTCAAAGTAAACAGGTGCAGAACTCTTTGTCTGTCTATGTGAGGCTTTCAGACAGCTAACATGCGTTCTGACTGACTGGATGAAAAGAAGATGCTTCTGAATACAGATGTGGACGCACTGGATGGACTGATAATGCAGTCAGATCCAGATCACATTCAAACACACTTTGGATGATTTCAGATGCAACGGTTAGAAAAGCAGCTGTGAGCTTGGTAACAAAGCAGTCGGTCCCAGTTGTATAAATGCTGTTAAAATAAAACCAAACTAAAAATGCACAACTTACATAAAGTAAATACTAAAAAAAAAAAAATACTAGTAGGCTACATGCTTATTTAACCAAGATTAGATCACACATAAGCCGGGGAGACATTTTTCTGGCAGGTGTAAACACACTAACTTAGAGCTGCCCACTTGTGAGTGAAAATGACTGAGGATGTGTGATAATGGCAGGTCTGAACAGCCTCCTGTGAAAATGGGAATGAAAGAGTTGTCATGGTTACCTGCCCGGTTGTTGCTCTCTAGGGGCAAGGGTGGAGCCAGCAGGTTGGTATCCATTGGCTGGGGGCAATCCTGAGTCATCTGCTCCTCTGGGGGCATATAAGCAGGAGGGGGCGTCTCTGCATCGGGAAAAAGCAAAGTGGGCTGTTGTTGCTTCCTGGTGAGAAAAATGAAACAGATCATTCATGCCAGGATCTTACCTGGCATCTGGAATGGACTTCCTGGGTCGGAGCTGGATGGCGAGTGAGGAAAAGTGGCACTGCTGCCACTTCCAGGTGAGTTTGGGTAGCTGTTGCCCGGTGAATGAGGGAAAGGAAGAGTGTTGGCCTGAGCAAAGGATTCTGGGAAGGTGGCGTTCTGGGGCATGTGAGGCTCGTTCTGCTGTAGAGGGTTACGGAACCGCGGCAGCATCGTGTGCTTGGCATTGAACTCGCTGTTCCTAGGTACCAAAACAGGGGGCAGCACTGAGGAGGGAAAAAGGAGACATTTCAGGAGGTTACATTAAGAACACAGTTATTCATTCACATCATAATGTTAAAGACTTTTTTAAATATGCATTTTAATTTTTTCTTTTACACCAATGTGTGTAAAAAGGTCAAATTTTTTCTTTCAAATGTTTAGGAGAGGGTGATATGACTGCATAGTTGTGTAGTGGTGAGCACTGCTGCTGATTAAAACATCAGTCGGCTGCTTTTCATATGGAGTTTACATGCTTTCCGTTTTCTCCAGCTTCCTCCTGCAGTCCAAAAAACAAGTTACTGATTCTTTACTGAAACCTAAAGGCCCATTTATGCTCGAAGCAGAAGGAGGATTAGCAGACTGTTTCTCCTGCGTCCGTTAAACATGTCATTTCGTCCATTTTCAGGGAGCTTAGCCGTACGTCGTTTGATGCAGAAAACAGTGCTAAAGATAACAAAGCAGAAAGGAAGAAGAGAAGCGGAAAAGAAACATTGTAGGAGATGAAGATGAGGACAGCTGTGGTAGAAACTGTGAGTGTTGGTAGAATTGTGCATATATACAAATCCAGGTCGTTTTAGTTAGCGAAAGCGGATCATTTTTAGCTTTGGCGTGACGCTCTTTCTCTGCCAATGGGGTTAAGTTCCGTAACTTCCAGATTCTGATCAGCCAGTAAGAGCGTTTCCCTAGAGAATCTGGAAGTTATGGAAGTTAACCCCACTGGCAAAGAAAGAGAGCGCCACGCCGAAGCTAAAAATTAGCCGCTATCGCTAACTAAAATGTCCTAGACTCTTCATTTTTATGGCCTTTCTTAGAAAGATTAAAATAATATCAGGTACAGCTCCTTTAAGGGTCGGTATGAGTGTGTGTGGATTATTGGCTCGTTTGAGCTGAAGTGGACTAATGTCCGGTTCAGGCTGCACCCAGCCTTTAACCCACTGGTAGCTGCGATGGTCTTTTTAATAGCAATAATAACCGTATCAATCAACTGTAAAGGTCTTAAAAAAAATTTTTTATGCGTAAATATGTAATCAAAAGTATTTTTACAAGGCCTTCCCTTTAAGAAGCTAACTTTGTAGGCCAACTGCTTGCGATGTGGTTGTTTAAAGGCATCGATGCAGGAGTTGAATGGACACTTCCGTCCACCTCCATTCCCCACATATTTGGTCCATTTTCAACGGTTTTGCAAATCTGTAGACACATAGAGTCATACCAGCGGAAAATCACAGGGCAGCGTTTAGCTGACACCCAATCAGCGAAAGAAACGAAGAGGGGGGAAAGGAGGAAGAAGAAAACAACAAAGACAAACTGTAGAAATGTCAGGAGCTTTTGAAAAAAGGCTGCGAGCGTGTCGGACGAGTCGGGTGGCTCTAAACAACTTCACCGTGCCATATTACCACCGAGTGTCAAAGACTGACGTCAGAGTGTAGCTGGAGCTCAGCAACTCACCCGTGGATGGACTGACTTCATTACCATGGCAACGTAGATGAGCATGGAAGTGAGGGCGGCAACGCATGAAAACATCTTTAATGGAGGTGGGCCTACCTGTTATGTAAGTACGGGAGCATAAATGGGCCTTTAGAAAGTGAGTGAAATCTGCTGAAGGATGCAGAAAAAGGATTCAAACTGTGGCGATTTGGTTTTCTCAGGAATGCTGCTCACAGTGTAGCAGCAAAGCGTCCAACTGGGATTCATCTTCCACCACGACTGAGCTTTGGATTGATGACAAACACAATCCAGTTCAACCTGATTATTAACAAATCTTTTCCCAGTCTTGCACAATCCCATGCACGCTAACATAGATAAGGTTATCTGAGTCCAGCTTAAGAAACAAAACGTGTCTTTCTGGCGCTCTTCATGGTTCAATATTCGGAGTGCAGACGTTCCTGCATTTTCCAAATGCAAGTTTCCCGGCGGTCGGTCTTAGCCAACAGCATTTGGCTCCGACTCTCAGGTTTCTGCGAGCCGCTTTTGTGGAATTCATCACTTGGGGTAAATATCCTGGCTGAGGGCTATTCAGTGATACGCTCCACTTGTGTCTATAAATACCTGTGCAGATAAATAAAGCCGGTGCTGAAATTTTAGATGAGGCTCACGCTGCTGGCAGTGTTCACAAAGGTAGTCAATGTGTGCTCCGGCAGCACTAATACATCAATGTAGCAATTTATTTCAAAGGTTAAATGTGGAGCGAGCGGACAGCTGTGGTGCTATGTTGAATAGTGAGGGTGGATTGACAGGATGTGTGTGTAGAGAGGAAAAATAGATTGTGTGTGGGGGGTTGGGTGGGGGTAGTAGTGTGGACAGACAGGTGCTGAGGGGTTGAATCACCTCAGCCCTGTGTCTTCCAGTCGCTGCTAAAACAAAACGTGTGCGAGGCAGGCAACAAGTCCTTCCTCCCATTGTGTATGGGTGGCTGCCTTCCTGTTCCAGTCATCCTCAGAGAGCCCAGGCCTGTATTATGTCTGTGTGTGTCTGTATGTGTGTGTGTGTCCCTGTTTCTGTCAAATGTGTGCAAATGCAAGTGTGTCTGCCTGTGTGTATAAAGGAGAAAAAGAAGGAACTGCTGTAAAGGGCATGCCTAAAACAAAGCCTTCGTTCTCCCCCATATGGAATTTCCTGCTACACACACACACACACACACGCACACACACACACACACACACTTGGCCTTTTACAAACTTAGCACCCTGCACTTAGATGTTTTATCTTGTCAACTGAGCCTAATTTCTGTTCAGTAGGAAGCCAAATAGTATTTGATTTGTCTGGCTGATGCAGCAGCGCTGCAGTCAGAACCACAGGGCTGCTTAATGACCCGGCTGAGGAATGCAGGTTCGTATCAATTTTCTCCTGTAATCTTAAAACAAACATCTGTCGGACAGTTAATACTAGGGATGGGCATTCGATTAAATTATCTTAATCGATTATCAGGAGAATTAACGATTGCTTATCGATTAATCAATAATATGAAAATCTAATATTTATAGCCTATATTTAAATGAAGGTAGGAAAAATCTAGTTTGTTTCCTTATTTAGATTTTAATTGCAAGATGAACGACTCTTGTGGCAGTTAGATAGGATTCATTCAATGGTTACACTGGAAAATGTGCACTTACATACAACTTCAGCACCAGTCTAAAGATGTATTTGATTAATTGATAATTGAAGATAATGTAATCGAAAATCTTAGCGATCGATTAATCGATAATTGATTAATTGTGCCCATCCCTAGTTAATACCAAATTTTACTTTTACTTGTTGTATATGTCAGATAACATTTTAGTAGAGCTGATTTTGTCTATAAATTTGACCCCATTTTTCGACTTCGCTTTGCATTTGTTTCAGTATGCCCTTGTTATGATGCCAATTATACAATGTGTTCTGCAACAACTACTAAAAGGAAACGACTATACCATAATATACCACTTGCACTAGAGCATGAAGGTTGATTTTTTTTTTTTTATTTGTCAAGGTTTTCTATGAAATTTCCCAGCTTTGGGAGCCATAACTGCACCCGTCCATCCATACAAACATAACCCAGAAATGATGTAATATTATGTTTCCCAACAACTAAAACACAATTATTTTTACAATTCTAATTAGAATAATTCAATTTAATTATTTTCTAATTCTAAATCTCTGCACATAACCTCTGGGTGAAAATCACTGTATTTTGTAACAGAAGGTATAATGGAAACATAACTTTATAGTGAAACTGACAAAGATTCTTATATGTTTTATATGTATTCAGGTCAAGTTGGCAGAAATAAACTTATTGATTTCTCACCTGGGCTGTCCACTCGTTTGTAGTGGTAGGGGTTGATGCACACGTCCTTCTGTTTGGAGCCGAAGGGGTACTCGCAGCATTCCAGGGCTTTCAGCTCGTGGTGGGACTGCAGGTCAGGCCAGCGCCACACCCGACAATAAATGACATGTGGCAGTCCTTTCCTGTGGGACACCTGGAGCCGTCCGTCTAGTGAGCGAGGGATTGTCACACAGTTACTGGGCTGACCGGGGCAGCTGAGAGCCCGCTCTAGCTCCTCCATGGCACCCTTCTTCTTTTTCAGTTTCTTAACCAGAGCATCCACAGCCTTTTCAGCCCACTTCTCTTCCTCGTCTCCCTGCTTCCAGCCCAACAGCCGCTTCACCGCCGGGCTGGTGAAAGAGAAGAGCGAGGTGACGTTCATGGTGGACGAGCCGCCCTCCTCCACCCTCCGAAACGAGCCGCAGACGGACACTGGCCAGTCTCTGAAAAGACAGAGAGAGCTTCTTGTTTGTTTTTTCCAAGTATTTCTCAGCGTCCACTGCGTGAGATCAGGGCTTCTTCACTGTCACTAGAAAGAAAGGATGACAAAAATGTATGTTAAAATTAACACCACAAATAAGTCACATAGATTAGAGCTGCGGTCTAATTTTTCTCTTGTAAAGCTCCAGCAGCCATGAAGCTTGAACAAATATGCAGTCCTCTACTACATCAGTGTAGGTTGCAGTTTTTTTTTTGTTTGTTTGTTTTTGTTTTTTACGAGAATTTCAGTGTTACCCCTGCAGCTGGTACGGCCATGTCAATCATGACTTCTGGGAAAGTGGCAGAAGTGTCACTGTAGACACCCTCCTGTGAACATCAGCCCCAACCAGACATTCTCCAGATAGCTTCCTGTCTGTATGGCTTGTCACATTACCACCAATTACTAATGTTATTTACAGCAACAGACTTCACGTGCTGTACGCAGACTAAACATCGCTCAGAAACAAGCTGTTCGGGAATGTCTTGTTCGACACCTCTTCTGGATATTCCATTAAACACTTATAGGCGCAGAAATATTCAGTAAGAACATATGGAACAATTATATTTACTATTTGTTATTAAGTTTATATTAAAAGAGCGTTTTCTTTACGTTCTTCATTAACCAAAGATTTCAAAATCGGACTGAGCATTGCATTTAGTCCGGGATTTTCTCTTCACCTGAGATAATTCTCACTGTGTTGCTTTTGATCTTTGTCACCAACCAGCAAACACTGGTTTTGGGCAGGAATCTGGCAACGGGCAGGACAAGGAAAAGGAAGTGTTTGTGGACCCATAGATAAATGTGCCCATTCACTGAAGTCCCCCGGGAGCAGTTCAGGAGCCAGAAGGTACACTAAAACTATATTTAAAGGGAACACAAAAGGACACAGAGTGCTTTCTGCTCTACTTTCTTTACAAAATCTGTCTAAATTAAATCATGGAGATAAAACGTTGTTATGATTAAGGTTCGCCTGCAGATACATTTTCAGATGTGATCCTTGAATCGAATAAACAGCCTGTCAGAAATCCACCGGGCATTTATCAGTTCTGACTCATGAACGTGGAAGAGGACGCATCACTCTTTGACAGTAAAGCCGGCAGTATATTGGATTTCATATGAGCAGGAACAGATTCATCATTAAGACCGCTCCGCAGTTATTCCTGGCCCTGCAGATTATGGGATGAAGAGCGATTTCTATCTTTGTCAACTAACTGCGTGTATATGATACATCGTACTGGCAAACTGGCAGGGAGATTTGATGTTTACAATGAATCTGGACACTTACAACTGCTAACCAGCCCAACTAGAGAGCTGCAAGTCCAACCTATACTACCTTAGCTGTGTCAGTCACATCTAAAAAGTGACAGCAAACTACAAATGTAAGATTTTGGAGACATATGGGTGGACTACAATTCTGCAACCCAGCTGGTGAACAAATGCTCCACCCTAACAGAAACAAGAAACAGTCTCTGCAGCTGTCTTCTCATGTGTCACTGGATTATTCCAATTTTCCAACTTAAACGACAAGATAACCCTTTACCGTGCTGCAGCAGTGTTTGGTTTAAATCATCTAATCAAGCACTGAGCATGCAGCATTGTAATTAGGACCAGACTTAGATCTATTTTTAGTAAATCATGTTTAAAGGTCCTAGAAACTTTTGACATATTCTCTTTGTCTCAATGCTATTACATTATGACTGCACGAGTTTACTTTATTTCAAACTGAATTATTAAATATTTAGATAGCTAGCATTATCTCCTCTTTGTGACCTTGTCAGTGCCTGATTAAAAAACGGAGCCGGCACAGCTCCAGACAAAGAGAACACATACTTCAGAGGTGAAGTAAATAACTGTACAAGTAAGCGACTCGAATACCAAGAACAGCAACATCATATTTGCATCAGGGTCACCACCCAGACACATTAGAAGTCATTCTGATTTACATCCAGCCACACAGCTGCTTTGAGGACGTCTCAGTAACAGCCAGCGCTCTCAGCATAATTCAATACTGGCTGCAGAAAAACAAACTTTAACCCACTTCACAAGGAAGATTCCTGAGAGCTCTGGATGTAACATCTGGAGCAGACTTAACAATCCTTTGCTATGATTCAGCTGCAGCTGGAGGCCATGCCTCCTGAATGTTTCCAAACCTGTCAGTCAATCAAATCGGACTCTGTGTCCAACCACAGGCTTATTTGAAGAGCTTGATGTGGCACTGTTACCTCTTGGGACAATGCTAGTTTTGGGTTGTCTGTGTGGTAGTCAAAATATAAAGGCGCCAATGTGCCACTGCTCTTCCTATATCTATGTGCAGACGAGGATGTCTGCATGACATGACATCATTTCTGTACACCAGCTTTCTGAGCAGTTCACTGCTGTGGATGTTTTTATTCAGGCTATTTCAGATGCACTTTTTTATAACTTATTCAGTTTCACTGTCAGTAAGTCTTGAAATGATCAAACTATTATCTAAAAGTTCTTTGTTTCATCTCCAGCCTATACATCTCCACGTATGAAGTTTGTGTCTGAGCAGCAGCTGTGGAGACAATGCAGGCCTCATTCTTGCACTTTTCCTGACAATGTGTACCTATGTGTGCAAAGCTGAGTGAACAAGTCCTGAAACACATTCTGTTTTATTATGTTTAAACAACTAGACTTCCCAACAGGAAAGTTTCAGAAATAAAGGGAATCAAAATCAGGAAGGTTGCATTTGTAAATAATCAAGCTTAAAAGTTTGCTATTGATTTTTACCCTGCATGTGATCCTATTTACCTGTACAGCACCACAATTTCCCCCTTATGTTATTCAAAACATGCTCTGGTGATTAACAACAATCTGTGCAGTCATATTAGTCTCAATTTCAAACTATTATCATTATGATATTTGATCAGATGTGAAAAGTCGTTAATTTCCTTATTTGCAATTTTGTGGCATCAAACACAAAGTGGTCGACAACAGTGGAAAACGCAAAAAGAAATGATACAAATAGGAGGCTGGAATGTTCATGCTTGTCATTAACAAACTAAACAGGAGCGAGAGAAAATTAAACTTTCAAATCAGGGTCACAAAATAAGCCCCAGTCATCACAACTAAACATGTGGAATACATCAATCACTGCCTGTTCTAAATAATCATCAAATCTGTTTCTAGTTGTATTCATTTTTTATACAACAAACACATAATTATTTCCTTAAAGCCATTATCCAAGTTGCTGATTGCATTAGATATGTTTGGAGACTGACCTACTGTTTCTGCACTAATTAACATAGATCCCGTATGCAGCCATTAAACTTTGCACCCATGTGATGCTTGAGGACCCCACAGATGCCTGCAGTGGCCTTGAAGCTGCTCTCCTCCCAATAAAAACCTGAAACACACACCATCATCGACACAACAGCTCCATAAAGACCCTCCTGACATCCCCTTTTGCCGAGTCCGAGCACCGCTTACTCACTACTGCGTTAGCAGGAAGGTTGTTATGGTCATCAGTTCGCCCGCTGGACAGAGACTTAAACTAATGGGACCAGAGTGGGATCATGCGACACTGACAGGCGGGGGCTTTGACCCACCTGGTGCGAGCTGTTAGCCACTACACTAGCCACATGGATCATTTTGCACCGCTCCAGTGTCTCTTAATCAATTTAAGCCTGGGCTGTGTAGCATGAGGAGGCAGTAATGATGCTCTCTAGACCCTCCCAAGGGATGAAGCATTATGAAGAAGCTACATTATTTATCAGCAGGGTCCTGGATGGGGCCTCCATTAACCCCCGCTCAATGGAGTCACCGGCTATAAACAGAGGAGGGCAGGAAGAAAGAGGGTGATAGACAAGGGGGGGAAGGGAGGACGAGAGGGGGGTGATGCAGAGAGAGAACGAGAGCAAGAAAGTGAGAGTGATGGCAATGCCAGGGATCTAAGACAGAGAAAAAGACTCTGAGATAATAGACAATCCAGTGAAATTATTGAATGAATGTTGATCGTAGAAGAATTAAATACATGTCGTTTTAATTCATAGAAATTTTAGGAATCCTGCTATAAAGAATGTTTAAGTTAAGTTAAGTAAGTATTACTGGTTAAGTATTTACTTGTTAAGTAAATAGCACATAAGCAAACCTTAGAAACTTGAAGCATTGATATTTCAAGAGTTTGAAACAAGTCTTTATATGACGGTGAAAGCCTGAAGAGGTTGCGAAACATTTTCAAAGCACATATCTTTCACACAAATCAAATATCAGATCCAAAACAGTGACTGAGTTTTTTCAAGTCACTAACACTAAAATGTAACGCCTAACTGCATTTTCATGATTCATTTCAACTGCAAACAGACTAGCTTGCAGCTTTGCTCTATCTTGCTCTGACAATCATATCCAACACTTCTAACTAGATTTACTTATTTATTCACTGAAACAACAATCAAAGCTTCAGTTGGTTGCAGAGAGCATGCTGGATGTTTCTTGTAGCCAGCTAATGTCGATTTTTTTTTGATGATGGCAAGCCCAGTCAACACAATAGTCTGTGAGCGGAGCTTAAAAATAACCACAGACAGACACGAGGTGTTACCCTTACTGACTAGACATGGCATTGACCTGAGAGGCTCCTTTAAGTCACTGGGGTCACTGTCCCTCGCATATATGAGCACATACGCACCTCTGAGCCTGTCAAGATCATACTATAGTATTGTGAATGAAATCAAACTATCTCATTACTTTGACAACAACGCATTAAACACCAGGAAACTGCCAAATAGTTTCCAGTATTGTCCAGATTTCATGGGGCTGGACTGGAATCAGATCCTCCATGTCCCAGACATGGCAGTCGCACACGACCGCAGGAGACATAGCTAGCAAACACATGGGTTTTCCTGCAGCTATCCCAAACATGCTTGGCACTCCGTGTTGGGTTTGTGTTGTGTTAGGGTGGACACTTCACCCTGTCACATCAAGGCTGCGTTATTTAGACCATGCAGACACACAGGAGGACGACTACAACTCCAGCTGGATGTCTTGCTGTTTTTACAATGCATATGGGAAGCAATCACAATCGTCATCGTTTTAGACTGACATTCGTACTAAAAGCAGGTTCTTTGGCGATATAACACAGAAGATTAACCAATATATGAAAATCATTGGAGAAATTTCTTGCTAATCAACTTTCACTTGCAGCTCTGTAACAGGATACAGGAGGGCTAGAAATCTATATTTACACATTGTTTTCTGCAGCTGCTATGATAGATGCAATGACATACAAAATACAAAAAGACAGATACATCGGCCACAACAGCAACATGGAAACAATATGGAAATGACTGATTTAGATATTAAAGCGAAACATGATTTAATGTCATGCTCCTGATGTAAAGATACAGGAAGAAAGATAATAACATCCAGCAGGCGTCTCAGTTTGATCATAAAAAGGCATCACCCTCATTTCAAAACAATGAAAAAACAACACAACTTTAATTTTGAAACAGTGCTTAGAGCAGCACACCCTGAGAATGCTTAACAATAATACAATTGGAACTGTACCATGAACAAGGACAAATTCCTGTCCTTTGGGTAATCTGATATGTCATCTTCAATAATGTCAGGAGACCTAGCCTTAGCTGCTGTGAGTCTTTCACTCTATGTTTCTCCTTCCTCTCATGTGCACGTGAACACATTAACATAACTTTACATATACAACACAAAGTGCAGTTGGAAGGGCAATACAATAACACAGACTTTAAAGTGAAACAATATGTAAGCGTGGCACACATTCATTTTGCAATAAGAGTGGTTTGATATTCTGCAACAATACTTTATTAAATGGTTTAATACAATGGTTTGGTGATATTAGAATAAATATATTTACGATTGTATGTAAGAGAGACACTTAAGGACATCTCATTCATCTTAATTGAACAGAAAAAAACAATCATACAGAAATATCTTTTAATTGTTGCGTAATTGTCATTGATTATGTATTTGGCATAATCATATAAATTCCTCCGTAGGTAATCTGCTGGATTGAAGCAAGATATATGTTATATTATCTCTTTAAATCACACTATGTTGGCTTCTGCTGTTGAGAATTGAGAGTTGAGAGAATAGATCTGACTTACTTTGGCCCTTGAATAATTATCTTGATTTTTCTTAAAAGAAAATAGCAAATTTTCGATTATTTTTTTCCGTATTTCCATTAGCTGATTTAAAAATCAATTTGATCCATCATTGCCAATAAATGTCTCTTTTTCCTCACAAATTAAACATGCAACGTTTATGTGCCTTTGACAGAAAGTGAGAATAAAGACATTTAAACTGTGTAAGATACTGTTTGTATGAAAATATCTTAAAGGTGACGACACTTGTTTCAACACACTGTAGAGTTGAGATGACTGGTTAACTAATCATTCAGCCAATTTTCAAAAACACAATCAATAGCATGATTACAAGTGCAATCATTTCAGTCATCCATAACAAAAACGCTTAAGATAAAGTGTTGCTTCCTTGAGAGTGACGATGTGCTGCTTTCTGTATCAAATCCTCATCATTGGATATTTCGACATTCCTGACGTTTAATCCAGTCAACTGATTAAGTTTATGGCACAAGATGAGCACCCATTTATCCATAGCGTGTTATTACATCGGAGTAGTCCTTATTTTCTGCAGAAAACTCAGTATGCAGTTTACATTTAGAAGATTTTCAATTGATGCTTGTTTAACAAAGATCTGAGGGCAATTAATTCTATTTTTAGCACATCCACAGTTTCTTTTCTTTTCTTCTTCTTCTTCTTCACCCCATAATAAATTAAAGGTTTGCTTTATTGAAAGCAGCGCAAATAAAGTATGGCTTCAGTGTTATACAGTGAGTAAAAACGAAGAAAAAGTTTGAAGCTTCCAATTGACACTGCAGAGTGGTAACTATTGGGATCAACTTCCTTATAAAACAAAGTCGTGCTCAGTGTAAAGAACGGATACACAGATAAATACATTTTTAATTAATGATGTTAAAAAGGCAACTAAAGTTTACAGTACCTTTTCTGGCTCTACCGCTGTGTCTGTGGCCCCTCCTGCGTGCTTCTCTCTGCCTGCGCTGGGTCTGCTCGACCTGGCGTCAGTGAGTCTCGGAGTCGTCTCACCCTCCGCTGAGCGCCAGTATCACTCCGCACCACCCCCGTCAACAGGAAGACCTACTTTTAATACTTTTCAAATCTTCATTCATGCTTCGAAATAAATTATATCACTGTCAAACTAACAGTGCTGTTTTCTAGCGCTTTTGCGGAAGTTCTTACTAGAGAGTTTTGTGTCAGTTTGTGGGTGTGAACGTTTTGTTTGAAGAAGTGGGTGATACGCTTGCTTGTTTGATGCATTTCGGAGAGAAGGACACCAGAAAACAATCTCTGGGAAATGCATAATTTAACATGATCTGTAACAGAAGTAATAATCGCAAATGATTATATAAAAACCTTTCTAAACGTCCCCCTCTGTAGACACTCCCCAATACAACACAAGGTTTCATGCATTATTAAAAAAGACAAAACTCATTTACAATTTAAAATCAAACTTTTTCATGTTAAATCAAACATTTTTTTAAATAAAATCCAACGCGCCCTATAGTAATTTTACTTTCACTTTCGCTTTTTGTCAATAAAAACTATTTTTTTCTCCATGTCTGGCTGGTGTATTTGCAGAAGCTACTAATATAATCTGTGAACCCTTGAACTGAAGTCCTTGCTTTGATTGGGATATGAAAAACATCGGCCTTTCTGTCTGAGAACAAGTGTCCAAAAGCAGGGTAAGCACCGTAAACATGCTTGTAGGTATACCACTATTACTACTAAAGCCAGATCGTTTTGCAAGTACAGTACGAACAATTTTCCCAGCCCTATTGTTTCCACTCATCAGGCATTAATCATCTGTGGACATATGACAGCGGGCAGCAACATTCTGTTGACTCAGATCTATTTGCCTATGCGTATTCAAATATGATTTAGCTATATTCATGTAAAACTAGGATAGTGATGCAAAAAGTGTCATTACATGTGATTATAACAGATGCACTAACGATATATAAATCTTGAGAAAATATTCCGACAAGATCTTAAAAATAAAAAAAAACATCCATATTTCATGTATTACTGTGAGTGAATTTCATAGGGTGTACATAATTTTCATATATTGATTATGACAATAATAATAATGCTAAAGACATATGAAGCTACACAGTGTTAGATCAGCCTTCGCCTTACAATAAATGCATCAGCAGCACTTTCTGCATTCTCCATTCATTGCTCAAGTTCAGGATTGCCGCGGTGAGAGGGACTAGATTATCTTCAAGACAAGCGGAGGGAAACGTTCAGAGCGGAGGAGGCTCCTGGCGCATGTGACGTCACGGCGCTGGCGACAGAATGTCTGAGTGAGGCGGGCGCGAGCTGCACGTGAATAAATCTGGGAAAACAGTGCGAGGAGGAGGGGGAGGAGGGGCGAGGATGATGATGATGATGGTGATCATGATGAGTGGGGACAAGAGGAAGGCTCACCAAAGTTTTAGCTGGAGGATTCCCTCTAACACACACAGTCACACTCACGCACACGCACACACACACACAAACGATAGTAACACAAAGCAGCTGCACGTTCATTAGACCGCATAGATTTATTGTTCTATTATAGAGAATAGTTTACTGAGTTTATATAGACTCTATCGGACTTAATAGCATTTATCTCATTATAGTTTAATCAACACAGGAGCGCTTTCTCTTCATAGAACAGATGTTGATACTGGGACGTTTTACAATTTCTAATGGAAATAGCTCATTTTAAATTTGATGAGCACATCTTGAAAAAGTTGGAACAAAGTGATGTTTGATAAGCATTTATTCCTAGCTGCGAAATAAGGAGACCAGTGGCTGCAGTTCTTAGGAGGCAGAAGTGTTGCGCCATTCTAGTCTGATACAAGGTTGTAGCTGCTAACAGTCCTGAGCCTTGTTTGCTGTTGGTGGAGGGTCTGCACTGGGCAGGTCATTTCAGCACCCAGACTCTTCTCCTGCAAAGCCATGCTCTTGTGATGGATGCAGAATGTAGTTTTCATTGCTGAAGGAGAAGCTGTCTGGATAAGAACACATGTTGCTCTAAAACCTTTATGTACTTCTCAGCATTGATGGAGCCTTTGCAGATGTGTAATCTGCTCACATCTGCCTACGGCACTCATCAGTTTTATGCTAATTAAATGGAAACTACATTCACATTGTAACTCAGTAACTTTGTTAATTACTTACACCAAAAAGTATTGTATTACTGTTAAAACTAAGTTTTTAATTACTTTTTTAATAAAGAAAATGAATCAAAATGCTCCCATGATTACTATCCTTATAACTTAATTTCACAGTTGTATGAAAAATAATTTTCAACGTTGATTTATTTACAGTACGTCAGTTCAGTACTTGATATAAACAAATAAAAAAACATTTGCATATTTCCTCTTAATTTGCAGGCATTGTTACTCTGTTCCTCTGTCAAATGAAGTCGTGCACGTGTGTGTGAGTAGGAGCATGCTGGTTCGGATGCCGGCAGTAACCAAGGAAACGGTGCTGTGGACACTACTTCCTGCATTAAAGGAGAACTTCGCTTTTTTTAAACCTGGGGTCTGTTGTCATCTTTCCTCTCATACATGTGAGTGAGGAGGA
>JBBDHI010000004.1:13183473-13193699 GCA_037177115.1 Craterocephalus stercusmuscarum | reverse complement strand
AATACTGCTCTTTGATATATCTCAGCCATTAATTAACATACAAAGTACAATTAAATGACAGAACTACATTTTTATCAGAGTTTTGACATCCATTATTTGAATTCTTCCAATATTTAAGGGATCTGTTGTGCGCGCCTTGCATGACACTTTTACTAGTTTCAGAAAATAATTGGGATGTAGGATGAAAAGAATAAGGCAAGACAGAAAATGAATTAACAGCTAAATTGGACAAGATTCGGCCTTTAAATATCTTAACAACTGCACCACTAACCTAGTTCATCTTCTCCAAAACCCAAAATGTGTCCAACCCTTGTTGGAGAGCTGCAGAAGCCAGTTGAGTCCAGGCACAAAGCCTTTTCCTGCCACTGTTCGCCATTTTCTGATGTTGAAAAGGAAGACTTCTGAAGGATCCGCAGTTCTCTAAGACAATAAATAAAAGAAATAAAAAGGAGGCCATTATTGTGACTGTCTAATCTATAGCATTAACCTATATAGATGATTCTTAAATGTTTCACACATGAGTTTTTTTAACATGTACAAATTGTTGTCAAGTGACAAAACAATTGAACTGAAATGTGGCAGCACCACCCAGGCTACAGTTGATATCTGGAAACAAAGACAACTTTTACTTCCCATAATATGGCTCATTGACCCATCTTCCTTTTCCACTCCACAGCCCACATGGTGTTATTTAAGACCTCAGCTTTTAGTTTCAAAATAAACATCATGCCGGAGCCTTTACTTAACCACAACAATATGCTCCGATATTGTAATGAGACACTGAATTTACCGACCACACATTGTTTCAAACACAGTGCCAACTCTAGATAGTGTGCCCCCACACTATTTACTTCCTTTGCTTACTCAAGCATCAGTGTTTGACATCAGCAAAGTAGGATAAATTACAAACCAAAGAAAAGTGTGAAAAGCACAGAGCAGGATGTCTTATCTCCATTTACACTCAATGGGCCATGCTGTAGTGGTGACAGTAATACAAAACTTGTTTTCCCCCACTTGGATGGAAGTCTGTGTTTACAATAGCACATGTCCATGCAAGGAACAGATTTTTCTTGATGACAAGATGAGGAAAAGTCATGCTCATCTCAATTGGTCAAATATCAAATATAGATTATGTCAAGACAACGATTCTGCTAATATGTATTTAAAAAGTATGCAGATTCAATTGCTGCATAACAATAAACAACTGGATCTTACTTCACAAAACAATCGTTTCTTATTCATGCTTACCCATTTTTATCACCAAACACATAACTGCCATAGAGTCTTCTAGACTGGCAGCCCCTGTAGATGAAGCCCCCTACAGGTAGCGCTCCTCCACTGGACTGCAGGTCATAGACAGAGGGCTCATGTTCTATGAAGAAACACAAAATATATAGAAAGTCTGCTTGAGGCACAACTGATAGAGCTACTGATTGTCATTCATCTCTAAAACATACATAAAGTAAGAAAAATGCACAGTCAATATGAAAGAAATGTTCTGCTGTTGAGATTGCCTATTACTGATCTTCTAACATGTACTGTAGGGGATTCACTCGTTTTCCACTCATTTACTGAACTGGCTATTTGATGCATTCATCTACAAAGTGTAGTTTTGGACTCAAGTATAAACTGCATTTACTTGATTTTGTCAGTACGACATTTGCGAAAAAGTTTCCATACTCAAACGGAAAAATGAAAAGTGATTGAAAACTTGAAATTAGTAGACTGAGCTCAACACTGGAGAAAACTCCACATTTCTAGACCAGTGGTTCCCAACCTAGGGTCCCTGGACCCTCTTATTTTGAAGAAAATAAAAGAAGGGTTTAAATTTGTAATCATTTAAACTGTTGTTTTATCTAAGGGAAGGACTCAGCCAGAATGTATCATTTATGATGAGAAGCTAGCTAATGAAAGCATAATACCAAGCATGGGCCCACATTGGGGGTCAACAGCTTTTTGGTAGTTGGATGAAAGGGGTATTTGAAGATTCACCTGGAAAATCTACACTCTACAAAGGACGAATATTTATAAAACACATGATTTTTACATTTAAACTTCAATGTCTTTGCACTCAACCTGCCATGTTTCTGAAATTATTGCCAACTCTGTTCTTTCAAAACAAAATACACTCATAAAACCCGATGTCTTTTTCACACAAAAGAGTATGAAAAGCTTTCCAAGAGTTTAATGTGTTTTCATTTCATACTTAGGATGTGCTATCATACGCAGTGCTATCACATAAATCTCAGTTGAAGGTTGCACGCACTTATTGATGACATGGGCTGTTTTAACATAGCAAAACAACAAACTATTTCCAAACATGAAAATGTTAATATTGCAACCATTTTTTTTCAAAAATTCTCAAGTAAGTCTTCACTCACCGTAATCCTTCCCTTTAGTAATTTCCAAAATTCGTCCAGCTGATGTGTTTTTGCCACTGGCATCCGTACAGAGGATGACGAGACTCCCATTGTCAGTTTGAAGTCGATCCACTGCACATCTACAAAATACAGGAAGCCAGGAACTTATGTAAAACAAGAAATAATGTCTTCAGAAGAGACAGAAATTTTACTCCTCAACAGAAAAACAATTAGCCTAAGGTATATGAACAGCTGTAGAAATGTGGTCATTATAGAAGCCACAGTTTAAACAATGAAACTCATTGTTTACATTAAGAAATACCCTGCCAAGTTTCTCTGTGTGTTGCTGTTCGAAAGGCCCAACAGATTCTTACTTACCTGCCTGGGTCATGTAATCCATGTGCAAAAATTTCAGGTGGCTGATTTGTGCTGTTGAAGTAGGGATTGTCCCGTGGTATGGAATAGGCTGATGTACAAATATCTGTGTCCACATCGACCCTTAGGACAGATCCTGTGAAATCACTGCAATCAAACAAACACACAGAAAACTTTATAACGGTAATTTATATTAATTAATTAATTCCTGTGTCAGGCAACAGAAAAAACAACTACATAACAATATTTTGACCTTTGATCTCACCTGAGTCCATCCATTTCCTCCATATCATCGAGAGTGATCATGCCATCCCCCAGAATGATGTGCAACAAACCATCAGGGCTGAACAAAAGCTGACCTCCTAGATGTCTCCTGTGCAGCTCTGCCACTTCCATTAACACACGAACTGTCCTGGTGTCCACTTGGTTTTGGTTTTTCCTGTGGAAATAATGAATTATAGTTTTTGTCAAGATGGTGCAGAACCTACTGAATGGCTACAGCACTACAAAAAAGCCAATACCTATGACTGTCAACATTCCTATAATCAAATGCTCTAGTGTAGAAATGTTTGACATAATCTTAACACAGCTGGCGTAGAAATGTATGCACTGGCAAAATTCAATATCATGTTTTAGAAGACAAAGTGAGACAATTTTTCTTTCAGCAAATCCAAATTCTGATTGCATGGTGTTACATTACAGAGTAATTACACTGGCTGTTAAACTGAGCCACAGATAAAAAAAATGCTGACAAACCAAAGTAAACCAAATATTAAATATGTTTAAAAACATCTAAACTATGAGGCAAAGACAGTAAGGATGTACTGCAGGCTTTGAAATGTTGCACAAGAAATTGTGCAACAAGAAATTGTGCAAAGGGAGAATTTAGTATGACAGCATCATGTCATAATATGTGATAATGTGTTATTTTGGGTAGTCCTGAACGTTTAAAAAACTTATTACTAAAGACAAAAAGCAGCTCTTTAAATACCATCAAACACTTCTGATCAAATTATTTTGATGATACTTAAAGAGGTACATAGGTCTCTTTAAGTACCATCAGATACTATTTAACTGTCATTTCTCTGTTGGATCCACAAATTAAAGACTCAGCCGGAGTCACAAAGACTGCATGGCAAATCATATGATTAAGATTAGCACATTAAGTCAGACATTCAACTGTGATTATCTAAATTAAAATGTGACACCTAAACACGTTCGTGAGAAAACATTGTTTTCTTAAACACAGGTCATTGTGAAAGGAACGTGGTGTACAGACACAGGAAAAGGCAAAAGGCAAAGCACTGCAATTATCATAAGGGTATTGCAGATTCTCTGCAAACCAAGGCTTAAAGTTAATTTGCCAAGAGGTTTGACCTATAATCTAAATCCCCATAAGTAAAAATGTTTAGTTTTTCCTTTCTCAATGTACCTTTATATAATTGCTCATACCTTTGTATTTTTTGTTGCCATGGTTGCCAGTAAAAATCTAAATCAGTGCACCTGAACTGTCTGTAATAAATGGATTTTCATCACAAAGTTTTAGTCTTGTCACTTTTTCAATATTAATAATGTAATACTCAAATCTTTGAAAAAGATATTTGAAGAAAATGTGTTGAAAGTCAGAATGAGAGACTTTAACCAACGTTTATATATCACTGCCAACAGCCAATAGCTGAAGTCAAAACCTGCCTTGTGTGATGTTCATGAACTTAATACAGTATAGACCCAATAAGAATGTTTTTTCTTAAAGAAATGCGAGCTGATAGCATATTAATCCAAAACTGTTACAAGGGCAGCAGTGACGCAGCTCAAGCAGAGGCGAGTCTTTAAAGGTAGATTTGGCGCACACTTTTCCCATTACCTTGAAACGGTGTATTCAACCACACGGAGAATGTGGTCGTGTGGTCCGATGGCCCACCGCTCTTGGTTGGTGGTGTAGGAGACATAGAGCTTGCCATTCTTCTTGTAATTGGGGTGGAATGCCAGGCTTAGTAGACCCCTTTCATCTCCACCCTGCAGTCAGATAATAAACACAAAAGATCCAGGAGTTAATTATGTCCCTTTTTGGCTTCTATTCAACTGAGCGGGGCAGGAATCACCCCTTCCTGGTGATCTTCATCGTCACTAACATGCAAACTCTACATTACCATCACCCCCTACCTCCTTTTATTTTTTAGTTTTTTATCTTCTCTAATCCCCTTTTATATTTGTCCATCACATTCCCTTGCTGCTATTATCGCATCCCCTCTTTTCTTTTTACTCCTGTTTCTCACCTTATACCATTACCAGCCATTAGAAAACATTTGACTCTGGGTAGAGCTGCACCTTTTCTGCGACTCCCCCAGCCTTTCAGAGCCTTTCCTGCAACCTAGTTATGCGCTCTTATCCTTAGGGTCGGGGGGCCCTGTGACGCCCAGACCCACCCGGTGGCCTCCATTGTGTGATGATTTGTGTGTGTAATCTTCGGGGGATATTCGTGAATGCTACGCTGAGTGGCTGAAAGAATTTATTAGCTCACTCACAGTTCATAGAGAGCACCAAAGTGCAGGGTGCTTCAGTCTGTGCTTTTTGCTCCCCTTCCCCTCACTCATTCCCAATTCACACAATATCCAAACAGAATTCAAGACTTGGATGAGAGAGGGGGGGGGGGATAGAGTGGAGTTGGGAGGGGAGAAAACCTAAACAAGGAGGGAGCTGCCAACTCCCACTGTCTTGGCAACATGTTTAGAAAACATCTAAATTGCTTGTGTAATATGTAAACCTTTGTCTCAGCCCAGAGGCAGCTTCATCAGTTGTCACTTCTCTGGTGGTCTACCCATCATAGTTAGCTGTAATAATCAGCTATAGCGTTTCATACCCCAGGCAAAGCAAGCCAGGTCAGCCTGTTTGTGTTGTATTCTACCTCACTATTTCTTCTCACAAAAGAATGAACAGAATCCTAAGCTTAGGCGTGAAGAGTGTTTATGCAGTGGTCCCTGTGTGAATGTATCCTAGCAAAACAGTCAGATTCCTGGACTTACACAAGTTACCAATTTAAAAACAGCGAGCAGCATGCGTGGACTGGTAAAACTACCTGATATTTGACATATTCCCTGTCAAAATAGTAAATAAAATATAAGAAAAAAGACCTTTTTGAACCCATTCTGGATAGGTGTAGTCTCTGTCACAGGCCAAGAAACACACATCATAAATCTGTGTAACAGATCTTCTGATTCTGTTTGGACTGCGGTAGAGATAGTTACTGATTTCAGTACTTTAATTGGTACCTACAGAATTCCGTCTGTACTACCTAGTACCAATTCACATAAAATCAAAAGATAGCATGTTTCAGCACCTCAGTGCCAGGGGTCTTCATTGAAAACAGTGAAACAAAAATCTGAAGGCTGTCTATTATTTGAACAGGTTGAAATTCACACCCCCGACCACTCAGTGACGAGAGAGCATATTAATCAGCTGTTGTCTTGCGACTACTGACCGGTGGAGCCGAACCACTGGAGCATACGCTGCAGTATTTCCTCCAGCTGAAACAAGTGTTTGCAGGATTCAGCCTCCAGAACAACAAAATAGCCATAAAGTCATCTGTCTGACGCAAAAGTCCCGCCAGTAACACAGTGAGTTCTCCAGCACCTCTGTGCTACTCTACTGAAAACTGAGCTGCAGTGAGACAAGTTAAATTTCCAGCATTTTCTTTCATTCTGAACCCATTGAAACTATTTTCAGTATGAGGAGTTGCATTTTAATTAGTGCATCAGCTCTGTTGTAGTAAACCGCCTACATGTTAGTGGAACAGTGAATTATGTCAGTGTTAGAATAGAAACAGTTGGATTTTGCTTTAAGATATTCATTATAAATTAGCCCATACCTTGAAAATGAGAAATAAATCTGTTATTACCATATAAACACACACAAAAGCATCAAAAATTGGTACCATTAGATACTGATTCTCAGATACTGTCTCTTAAATGTGAAAGGAACCCCTCCCTAGACTGCTAGGCCAGACTCAGTCAGCTACAGCAGGGATACAAGCTACATGTGAATAGAAGTACAAGCAAGCAATAACAAAGGTCGAAATGATGAGCCACAGAGCTGTCTGTTAGCCTAAATGTGTTCTGAAATATGTTGGCAAAGAATCCACAACTCTAGAGACAACATACTTCTGTGAATAGCTTTAATTATCAGATCATTGAAGTCAAATATTAAAGTGGTATTTAGGAGATGCTGCAGAACAATGAACATCTGGACAGTAGCCAGAGCTGAGGTGGCTCTACTTTGCTAAAATGTCGAAAAGTTTAAACTTAGGAAGAGAAAGTCTTAACATATCCTTAAAAATCTGGATCCATATGATTGAAATGGATATCCAGTGACCCACATCCCCAAAATAAACTTTCAATAAGAAGGGGGGGCAAGAGGCCTAGATCCGGAGCCAAGGAGGGGGGACCACCAGGACACACAGTGGTAAAATGGGTTGAAATATTAGCTCCCTTGCTAATGACTAACTCCTCAGCAGCAGGGGGACAGCAGAGCTGGCAACAGAGCTGTAAGAAACACTGTGTCAGCAAGTCTCTACTGCAGAGCAACATGAAGAGATAGTTTGATCAAATGAAGACAAAATCACAACCTTGGTTTTCAGAGCACTGACTGTGTCAAAGTTGCTGCCAACGTTGCAGTAGGTAAGATGTTCTTGGTAATGGTTCAAAAACGAATGCGCTAAAACGAGCTCCTACCGACAACGAACAAACTGATGGTTTCTCATGATGACAACTGTAAAATGAATTTTCAGTGGTTTTACGTTTTGGACTGAGCTCGGATTTAGGAGTTTTGTTCTGCCTTGTGTCACAGTAGATTTAAACTGCTACAATGTGTGCACTTAATTGTGATGTTACGCTCAATATTTATTCAATTTCTTATCCACAGTACATATGCATGAGGATAATAAAAGATTAATTTATCATGAGCAGTAAAAAATACTTTATAAAAATCATTATGATGAAAGAATTTGTCAACAACAAACTGATTATATCGCCTATCAACAATCTCTACCCAACTTTATCACTTATGAGAGTTTCATCTTTAAACACATTTTTCCCTGACACATCTTTATGTTATTTATGACAGCCATCATTCTTTCACGCAGAGGTTGTGATTGAATTTCTCTTGAGTTTTAATCTCTTCATCTTTTCCCAAACACCTGCCTCTACATTCTTCTATTCCCTCCAGTTCTGTTCTCCTGGTCTCGGCCTTGGCCTTGTGAAACCTCTGGCATTATTCCACAGAAAGCGCAGAATGTGTTTGCAGGGATAAGAAGCGGTTGTTAATTCACGGCAGCAACGGCACAGCACATTAAAGACTGACCAGATCTGTAGAACAATTTCCAGTTCTACAGAAGCATCTCTCTAGCGACATGTCTTGGCGCATGCATTATTACCCTGAACTTTTCAATCATTTCCAGCTGGACCATGGGCATTTCTCCAACAAAAGAAATTCCACCATTTGGCAAAAGCAAAACAATGTCTACACCACCCTCATTCAGAAATTAGCCAAGGCAAGGAGGCAAACCTTTTGCTTAGATATAAACAGTGCACAATCCTTATTTAACACTATTTCTCATGCACTTATAGTCGCACAGTAAAACCTCCGCTGCAGTTATGATGCTTGATAGTTGCTTAAATCTTTGGACCAGTTCAAATTGTCCCACTGACTAAGAACAAAAAATGAGTTATCATCTAAGCCACACAGTTAACAGATAGACAACTTTTCTAAATGCAACATGCACATGCTTTTCAGTTTTCACTAGCAGTTAAGACTTTATCAAAATAAGATGGATCAACCCTGCAAAGGCAAAATAAGTAATAAAGGTAACTAAACATTTTAGCAGAACAGACTGAAAGAATATGTTTCAACACATTTACATAGTGGAACATTTTATAGGCTGCAAACTCACCTTGATTAAAGAGACTTGTCAAAAGGCTTTCAGTTCTGAAGTGCAAATGGACAAATGTCCACATTCATAATTTTATACTATTATTCTTTGTATCACAGAAACAACTCCCAAGTATCTTTCCTGAAGTTGTAAAGTGG
The DNA here is from genome assembly GCA_037177115.1 of Craterocephalus stercusmuscarum. Classification (NCBI taxonomy): domain Eukaryota; kingdom Metazoa; phylum Chordata; class Actinopteri; order Atheriniformes; family Atherinidae; genus Craterocephalus; species Craterocephalus stercusmuscarum. The sequence goes on along the minus strand of JBBDHI010000004.1, from coordinate 13,184,883 downwards.
AAGATGCTGTCGGACTAAAGAAACAAAAGCGAAAGCTCAGCTGCAAAGAGGACACTAATGAGTGTATCAAAATAACTTTTTGATCTTTTGTCCAACATAAAACATTACAGCAAACAATCCCAACTGCTTGCAGGGTGTCTCTGAAATTCAGCCTTCATGTCTTATCCGAAGATGTTAGACCACAACAAAGGCGGATCAATTTTATTTGAGCATTGCAGTGTCATCAAGCAAGGATACAAGTTTATTGTGTTAATTTTTACACAATGGTGGTTTGCAAATTTGACCTCCAAAACCTGGATTTGGCCTCTAAACTTAAAGTGAAGTCTAACTCTGTGGCAGCCATTATTCTGACAACCACTATGAGAACAGGCAGGCAGTCTGCTGATCACAATGTTTTCTGGGGTTCATTTTGTGTCTGCTCTCATTCACATTTCCAGCACTCAAGCTGTGTTTCATAGTAAACAGGGCTGTGGCTGTCTTCTGACAGACTCACACCAATAATGGGCTGAGGGCTAATTTATGTAACATCATTTATATGAAGTTTAAAGTCCCTGCAGAGCAGTTCAGACCAAGCAAACTTCTGTTTTTCCTCCACTCAGTAAATTCAAATCTTCAGCTACAGAGCTTGCCTGAAGATGCATTAGACCAGAGTTAACACTACTTTGCTTTTCGTGAGATAAAAACATCTACTAGCAGCTCAAAGGTCCTAAGTTAAGTTAGAGTAAGTGTATAAAGAAAATAGAGCAATGGGAGGCAGCGGACTGAGCCCTGCGTCACTTGTGTTACACACTGTATTAGGGTTTTGTAGACACTATCTATTATCAGCCACACAGGTGTGAGGAGTATAATATGCAGTGATCAATTAAAAAAAAAAAGTTTAAATCCCTCATGATTACCTTTCTATCTGAGGACATGTATATATATGTAGGCTGAGCTACATACAGACTGGCTTCATATAAAATCTGGTCAGCATATCCATCTTGAGGCGTGCCAAAGTATAACTGTGTTTTTTTGTGCCATCAAACATTACCGGGATCTACAGTAGCAGTTGATACATGTTGTTTTATATCTTAGACTGACAGTCTGCCTTTTATTTTCATGTTATCCAGTACATGTGAGCACAATTGCTAATAAATTAGCTCTTTAATGAAGGCCCAAATACTGTATCATAGAACAATCGACTCAAAAGCTGCTTCAGAGACAGTTGTGGGCTAATTCTTTTCATTTGGAAGCTGTTGCTTTGAAGCTACAATGTGATTGGAAAGAGTCAATTTTGGAACCTGAATAAGTTGGTAAGTGAATTTATTATGACCAGTTGTATTTTTGTATGTTTATCATATAAGCAAACTAACCAAATCGCCTTTAAGCAGGGATAAGTGAGAAATTAACAATCAGAGATGAAACGTTCCA
>JBBDHI010000004.1:13128857-13140690 GCA_037177115.1 Craterocephalus stercusmuscarum | reverse complement strand
TTTTCGTGCGCATGAGGTTCATACAGAGATCACATACAATGCGCATTTAATTGGTAATCTGAACGGACACTCCAAAATATCGTATTTGAGCATTATGCCATGCAGTCTGAACGTAGCCATTGTCTCTCTGACTGCAATGTGAACAAGACTCTCATCAACACCATGAAACCAACCAACCTGTGACTTCATAGTTTAGAGTTCAGCATGATGATGGCATTCATGCCATGAAAGAGAACGGCACATTTCTCTATATGTTTATATTAGTCACGTTTGTTTTATAATTATTGATAAGGAATTAATCTCATAAATGATGCTAGTTTGTATGATTGTTTCTTTTCCACTAAGTAATTTGGAAAAATCTAGATCATGATTTTGTCTGAAGACTCACCATTGGTTTTACCTTTAAGCATGATTATACTGTTGCTTTTGGATCTGGAGAAAGTATGACCTGCTAGCCCAGGGGTAGGTAAGTTTGGGCCCTGGGAACCACAGTTCTGAGAGATTTAGGTATGTCCCTGGTTCAACACACCTAAATCAAATAAATGAGTCGCTGAGCAGAACTTGATAAGTTGTTTGGTCCATTTAATTTGAATCGGGTGTGTTGGAGCAAGGACACATTGAAAACATGCAGGATTGCACATCTTTGGCCTATGCTAGCCATCTTAAAGAATGCAAGTTCCCCAGCATTGGTTTCACTTTTAGGATCCAGTGGTTGTCACTCTTGTCAGGACATTCAAATATTCCTGAAATCTCCTCATTTATCAAATATACTGATATCTTTAAACTATGCAAGCAGCCTACCTTTTTTCCAGGATGGTTTCTGAAGCAATATTCACTTTATTATCAGATGCCATGAGCAAAAATGATTATATAATGTTTACCTTTATGAACAAGCATCAAGGTCTTCATGTGGTGGTGATAATTAGGATTATAAAAGTTACAAATTACAACTTCAAAATCGGTGTCAGATCACATTTCCACCTTGTTTTTATTAATTGCCTGTTTACCTTCAGTCTCACCTACTCATTCACTTGACCTTTGGTGAAATTTAGGCAACAATTTCTCGGCTATAGGTTCAGCGAATAAAATTACTCAAGATTTGTCATATTTGAATCATGTTTAAAATGTACCACCCTCCTTATGTTAATTCAGCAAAACAGATAAAGACACAAAAATACAATGTTGCACCAAGTTTATTGGATGAATTGAAGCTTAGCAACATAACAACTGACACAGTCTGAGTGATACCAGAAGGTGTTGGGTTATTAAATGATGCTTGCTGAAATGTAAACAGCAACACTGAAGCCCTCAGCTTAAAAAAAGCCCATTTCTCACTTTGCAAACATTCAGTTGATTGACACAGAAGTTTTATAGGTCATCAAGTTTATCAGCTTGGTTGAAGTCTGTGAAAAATGCACATACTTAAGAGATGTAACTTACCTTTAGTTACTTCCTCACACCGATGTGTTTTGCCACATGAAAGAGCAATAATTTTACCTGTACTGAACCTTGTTTGATCAGTAGTAGAGCAAAGAAGCCTGAGTTCACGGCTGCACTTATTTTTATGCTTTAAAAGTTCAAAGATTTGTTTCTACTAAGTACACCCTGCTACGGACAGGAGCTCTTGTGTAGTATCGCTTACATCACAGCAGGTTTTTGTCTGTGTCTGCATGAATGTCTCCTGAGTGTCTCTGCATGTGTGTCAGAGACTGAAACCGTATCAAACCAGTCGTCATTACAAGCTCATTCCACAACCCCAGGAGGGATTACACAACGGTCAGTACACAGTGGGTGTGATACACGCTTCTCCATCAACCCCAGGCACAGGGCTCACAGTGAGTAATGAGTCCACCCAGCAGATCCGAAGCACACGCCCATGCAGGGCCCAAGGAAATGTATGTGCTCACCACGTCTGGTATTACAACCCCCCTCCTCGACTGGCCAGGAACCGAAACTCATATCTGTCTCTCTGTCTTTGATCCCCAACAATCCCTCACACAAAACATATTATATGGCAAACTATTTTCGACTCAATGGCTTATAGCATCGCATAGCTCCATGGTAAAGACGCAGCTGCACACATAGACATTCCACTTCTGTCTGTCTGCATGTTGTCCTCTTTCTTCTCTGTCTACCTGTATCTCCACCCCCCGTCCTCCAACACACATTTACAATAGCAGGCCCAGACATAAATCAATATGACTCAAAATGCAAAGAAAACACCAAAAACATGCAGCACTGATGAAAGCATTTATTTGCTCAGGGGGGGTCTGCTCACATATGTGAATGAACTATTTTGTTTGCAGTGAAAATGGAGGTGAATCAATTGAAGTGCAGGGTGTAATTCAGTGTCCAGGGCCTCATGAGCCCATTACAGCTGAGTGAGAGATTTTTTTTTATATACTCTTGAGTTTGCTGCCTGTTTGGCTAACAGACCTAAAATTCAGCAAATGTGAGAAGAAAAGTAGGGAATTAAACTTTTCAGCTTATATAAATGGAAATACAGCATAGATGCACATTCAGCTTCTGTCTTTTCTTGTCTGTGTCACCGCTGGTGGATCTGGTTTTCTCCTCCCTGCTGGCTTCTTCCTGCCTCTTGGAAGGATTTGGTAATACCAGTTGGTTCCAAGTGTGACATATCCTCCGACTCCTGCTCTTTTTCCCTCCCTCTATAACCCCCCAAAGCCGGTCCCTCTTTGAGGGGGTGTTTGTTTTTGGTCCTGTCACCACCATGCACTGGGTGATTCCAGCTACGATGGTGGCGAACCATCTCTTCCTAATTACCGCACTCCATATGAGTCACATAGGGAAAATAGACAGCGAAAGAGGCGTTCTCTGCTATTTTTGGCCCCTGACATCGTCCCCATAAGAGACTTTCCTCTCCTGGCCCACCCTTCTCTGTCCCTCTGATCTCTGGACCTCCTCAACAGATGAAACAAGCACTTCGAGGAGGTCCTGAATCACTGGACCCACTCTGCATTTCGCTTGTCTGGTGTGAACAGCTGCCTGTTTTGGTTTGTGTCAGACACACAAACATTCATAGACACTGTTTGGGTTTTGAAGTCTCCCTCAACAGGTCCTTCGTGTCCTGTGAGTTATGACAAACATTACTATGCTCCTTTACACATTATTCTAGCGCATGCTGCCAGAATGTATTGCTGTGTTTTCGCAGAGTATGGGTCATTTGACAATTCGGTGAGTTTGAACAGCTGTAATGAGCGCTCAACATCACTGATCTGAGAAAGAGATCAGTTATAAAGGAGTCTTTATTCATGGGGAATACAAAGAGTGAGATGATGATATTCACTGGATACATCTCACTTTTTTGTGGTCTTGAAAATGTCCATTGCAGACGTAACCTTTTGGGGTAATCTACTAATACGCAACATCTACATTCAATTGTCATTCAGCCTCGTGAAAATATCCATATCTACCAAAACTGATGCAGCTAGTGGGAGTGCTTTGATTCCTTGTGCTTATTGGTTAGAGAAGAGAAAAGACATCCTTAGGGATGCTATGCTGGCTACCACAGATGTTCATCTGTCACTGCTGGAAATGAGCACATATGTTTCATTTTTACTAAGACACAGGAAACAGTAAGAACCGTACTCACACTGCTTTTAAGTCACCACAGCATGACCCAAATTAGACTATGTGCCACTGTTTTGATGAGTAGCTATGGCCCCAATTTTACCCTTGACAAGATTTAAATAGGGACCCATTTGCCAGTGGTGTAGGTAGCAAAGCAGCCAGCCGGACGTGTGCTTTCAGCCAGAGCAATCTATCATTACCAATGTAATAAGGGGACTGACTCTTTTTTTTTTCAGTATACAATTGAGAGCAAAATGAATGCCTCCGCACAAAGTGATAATCATGAAGCCTTGCCAAAAGAGAGGCTGCCAGAAGTCCACTGTTGCTTTCTTTTCTGTTTTATTCCAGTGGCTTGGAGGGGCTCGTTGTTGGTTGATTGCTGTCTAATTTAGAGCCTACGTCAACAATTGAAGTCCCCCAAGGTCAGGAATCTGCTATATTTATGGGTTTTAATGAAAGGTATACGACTGTGGTTACAAAGTGGTTGAAATTAGGGTGGTTCTCTAGATGAGGTAAGAACCTCTAACATAAAGAGGGAGCTCTGAATAGAGCTTAATAAAGGTGTTTCAGATCAGAACACCTCCAGACCCGCAGTTAGATACAGAATATACTAAGGCTGAAACATATGGTGATGTCCTCAAGTTCTACAAGGCTGGTTAATGATCCATTAGTCTGAGCCGGATGAGTAGAGGGGAAATGTCTAAAACATGCGGGGCAATGTTTTCGAAACGAGGACCAGAGGTTAAAAACATTAATAATATGCATTCGGTTGACCGAGGCTTGCCACAGCTGAAGCTTGTAAACGCAGAGGAGGATCTGATTAACTAATTATTTAGCCTGATTCAAGTTAATTAAAGATCTGGGATAGAGGATGTCAAATGGTTTACTGTGGAGAGACAGTCATATTACCTATCTCAATGGTGAAATTAACTAAATAATTATATAGATGACTGAAATAAAAATCTGGAAGTTTCCTTTATATCTTGAGTTGTTTTATCAGCGGAGTACTGTTAATGGTAGCATATGTAAGCAAGCTAATGCAAGCAACCCAAGTTGACAGTATTTTGTGGGAAACATTGACTTGTCGACCCCCAGCAAATTAATGTGCTATTATCTGACCTTTCTACGGCTCTTTACCATACTAAGAAGACCTGGGACATTGGCGGATTACACCGGAAGTTTTAGTGTGAATCCATTTGACCTATTTATTTGTTCATTTGACTGGTTTAACTTCAGTCAGGACTTTAAGAAACACAAATGGAGGACTCCTCAAACTGCTCTGTAACAGAAACCATCTGGCACTTAGAGTTTATCATTTTCATTCATATGTTCAAAGATCTTATTAAGAAGACTTTGTTTATAAAGCGCACCTATATGCAAATCCTTAGACTGATAAATCGGTTATATACAGTACTGTATGTAGTTTTGGAGTTTTAGAGATAAAATGAGTGACTTTAAAATCCCCAAACCACACATCTATTGTAGTGTTTTGGCTCAACAATATTACTGTCTTCTTGGCAAAGGGATGTAATATGCAAGAAACCATCTTTTTTAGAGGGTTAGTGGAATTTACTCTGGAACATCTCCTTGTCATCGCTGCGATAACACACATGCCTCTTTGCTGTAAAGATACAAAAATACTGTATGAACAAGCCATTTACAAAGCCTCACTGCAATGAAAATATCCTCTAGTGGGGCAAAACTTTATAAGGTTTGAGACTCTAATGAACTTGTAATTAATCATAATGAAACGTGAACACATGCAAATGTGCAGTCACTTTGGACTGCTTTTTTTCCTGTGAAAACTTGCAGAAATATTTGCCTGTTGATGTTTGGCATCTCTGCTGCCATTCAAGAGAAAGAAAGATGTTACATGATATAAGACTGAACATTGTTCTTCCTAGGGTATTATTTTGTCATGTTTTTCTCTTCCAGTCTGGCTTTAGGTCAGCTGCTGTGTTTAAAATCCTTCATTGTTGTGTGGTCTCCCTCCCATTTTCCATTGTGTGGTCAAGAGAATTGAGAGTGCCTTGTATACCACTCCATCCTGCCCAGTCAACAGAACAGGGGGGCCTCTCACAGTAACCAACAGTCATTTGAAGATGAGGTTTGTGGCTAGTTTCCACCCACAATACCAAGCTGTCTCTGATTAGACCTGGGATCTAATTTGAGAAGGGGGCTAAGAGTGGGTTTGGGGTGTAGGGGCCTGTATGGCGCAGTCATCTTTGCCCAGACGGCCTTCGGGGCGAGAGCTTGTGTGCTTGACTTTCTCTCACTAAATGCATGTTGATGGTGTGAGGAAGAAGGAACCTGCAAAAATGGATTATATAGGAATCCCTCCCAAAACAGCCAGCCAAGATGTTCAGCACCATATCCCCCGTTCCCACGCACATGCATTTACATGCTCTTTACGCACACATACACATAATGTAGTTGCTCCGGATGCTGATTAACCTGACAAACGTGATGCATTTCTTGGCAGTGTTAGCTCACTAAGTGTGTGTTCTGGTTGCGTCTGGATCATGAGCATTGTCAGGAATGTTGATGAAAAATGACAGGCCGTTATGACATGCCATGATCATCCTGTCCTCTCTTTCACTGCCGCACTTCTAAGAAAATACTTTTGAAAAACAATCATTTTCAATGATTATTATCAAATATAAAGATAAAATTTAGTATTCTTCATCTTCCTTTGTTCAGTAGCCGTTTCCTCCTTCCCCCTTCATCCCACTCCATTAGGTTTTTATGGACTCAAGTTTCTCTGCGGAGGTCATTGTAGTGCTAATGTTTTGCAGGGTGAAGAACAAAGCACAGAGTATGTAAAAGAAGCCCAGTGTCCTCTGAGAGGAGACCGAGCAGCTGCGAGCAAGAGTGTGAAGGTTTAGGTTACCTGTTCCTTGCCTAAATGCACTGAATCTTCTCCCTACTATTCAGGACCACCTGGGTGGCCTGTGTTCCTCAAGAAATCTTATAGTGTGGACACAAGCAGCGAGACACTCTCACACACACACACACACACACAAAGTAAATGATGGTCGCACACAAGCTGATATGATGAACCCCCACATCTCAAGCATCCACTGACCCATATCTGCTGAACACAACTCCCAGGGTCTTGGGCGGATGTCAAGAGGTGTGGTGGCTGTCAGCAGCGGTTGACCCTGCGCCAGCTCTCTGATATCTCCTGTCACACATCACTGCTCAGGAAGCCCTTTCCTTTTTCTTTCGGCCTCTGCACACTTCATCATGCTGTCTGACTACAAGACTGTAACCACAGACCACAGATCTGAGTGTGTGCATGTGTGTTGAGCATCACTTGTTTTACATGTGCAACCTCAAATCCGATAAAGTTGGGACGTATAGAAAAATCTACATTTTATGAAAAGAACAATCTTTTACATGGTTTGACTTAAAACAGCCATGCCCGAGATTATTTTAATCTTTCTAGGAAAAATGGTTTCTACACAGTATATTATGTGGTAAAAGGGGTAAGTCCATAAATATTTATGACTCATTGATTGCGCATATGTACGAGTCCAGGCCAGTTTAGTTAGCGAAAGCGGCTCATTTTTAGCTTTGGCGTGACGCTCTCTCCCGGCCAATAGGGTTAACTTCCATAACTTCCAGATTCCGATCAGCCAGTAAGAGTGTTCCCCTAGGGAATCCGCAAGTTAGGGAAGTTAACCCCATTGGCAGAGAGAGAGCTAAAAATGAGCCGCTATCGCTAACTAAAATGTTTTGGACTTGTACATATGCGCAATCAATGAGTTGTTCATTTTTATGGACTTAAAAGGGGTAAGTCCGACTTCCCATCATCTTAGCTGTTCCTAGGACTGCGCTCTTTTGGATAGAGATGGAGATGTTTCTCCTGGAAGCCACTTCTCCAGCACGGCCCTCAGTGCTCTGATGGCTACAGGTACTACTGTTGCTTTCCCTTTCCAGGCCTTTTCCATGTCTTCTTTGAGGCCTTAGCACTTCTCTAGTATCTCATGTTCCTTTTTCTTGATATTTCCATCATTTAGGATGGCTATATAGATCACTGCGTCTTTCCTCTGCTACTCATCCATGATTACTATATGTCCAGTTGGTTGGCCACCACCATTTTGTTGCTGAATCTGTGAGTCCCACAGGATCTTTGCTCTTTCATGCACCTTGGGGGGTGTTTTCCATTGTGATTTAGGGGTCTCCAGTCCATAATCCTGGACAGATGTTTCTGTAGACTATGCCGGCTACTTGGTTAAGGGATTCCATGTATTCTTTGCACTGCCCCGATTTCTGTGGTAGGTAATTTTGAACAATTATGTGCCTCAAACAAGTAAATAAGTATTGAAACCTTGTGGTTATTTCACATATTTCAGTTTGAATTGATCTCATATATGGCATGACCACATGATTATAGACAACATATCCAGCTTTCCTCTTCAGCTCTTCACTGATGTTTTCATTCCTGATATCTATAATTCAGATAATAAGATAAAAATAAGAAAGCCGTGTGGCAAAGTGAAAGCATTTTTACAGTAACAGTGATACGGAGAGAATTAGCCTTGATTTGTGGCTCTATCCATAACATTACAGGGATATTTAACTATGTAGATTTACCAAGAAGTTCTTTCAAAAGTTTTACATGACATAAAATGTAACTATTTATCAGATTGAAACATGTAATTTGCTGTAATTAAAAGGAGTATATAAAAATGAGGCGGAACACTGCAGAAATGCCTTTCTGACCACAGTGTAGTCCATATATAGTAAGCCTACTGTATAAATTCTTTTTTTTATTTCAGCCATAATTTCTTCCCATTTAAAAAACCAAGAAAGTCCCACCAGCAGAGAGTAGTTCTTGTCTTAATATCTGGAAGTATTTAGATGTTGTTTTAGCTCAGCAAACACTTCAGAGTGGAAAGAGCGGTGTGGTTGACCACAGGGGAATAAATATGGTTTCTGATCAGCTCACTAATTATGTCTTCAGAGTAAATATGAGCAGAAAAAGAGTAAAAAAGAAAACATTGTGAGCCACCCTGGTGTACATGTTCGCCATTCGACATAAATGTGGTCTTCAGATGCTTTTTAATCTTTAGTGGTGTGTGCGAGCTCTATTTGTGGGTTACTACACTCTAGCGTTCAAAATGCTGCTGCAGCTACATAACCCAACAATATCATCACCACCCAGACCTCTTCCTCATGTTGACAAATGCCTTGTTTGGCACTCTTACACTGATACAGCCTTTTTTGGTGCTTTACTCTATCTGCAGTGAGGGATCGCAACAGCTTCTTCTCTGTGTGTACCGTTCTTTCAGTGGCCTCGGAAATGTTTGTCACTTCTACATACTTATGTTTCAGATGACTTGAACATCTTGTTCTCTTTTAAAGTCCTTAACTTTGGCATTCATTTTATGCAAATAAAGTGGTTCATCATTGACAGGTTTAGTCAAAACCGTTGGTCTTGCAAACAGACTGGAATCCTCTTCCCTTGCTGTGGACAGTCACAATCGTGATGTTTCCTGCCAAACTCTTGTTAATGTTGTTCTTGACCACAGTCCAGTTTGGAACATGTGGAGTGCGGCTTGACATCCACTAGCTCACAGGTCAGAATCATGGGTCAGGATCATGATGTGCCTCTCATGTACCTTCCTCTCTCCGTGACAAAATGTAAACAACTTCAAGTGTATCACACTCCACTGCTTCCTGTTGCTCTGTGTGTGGCATGCTGCGTACGTCAGCTGATGAGACTTAAAGTGAGTCTGTTTGCACAGTTATAAATACATGAACTGTGAATGGAAGCAGTCAAATTACCAAGGACTGTTTTGATTTAACTGTCAAAGCGGGGTGGAAAATCTCGCAATAATTGATTGCGACAAGAAACTGACAATGACGTGGAAACCATCTTTGGAAAAGTAGTTGTTTCTTTGAACACGGATGCCAGCATCGAATGCGCACCGCAACGTGTTTTCCCGGCAGCTTGATGATATCAACAAAGCACAATAGTTAAACATGCAAAGCTGGTGTTTTCTAGATATAAACAGACTTCAGGCTTCATTGAAATTTCTGACTTGATAGTTTCCTCTTTAGGTCTAAAGCATGAAAGCCAATTAGCCAGAGTTGACTTTGGCATATTTTGTGAAGAAAAACACAAAAGTCATATTAGAAAATCCACAAAGTGGGATGACTTTTAAAGATCATAGATAGTTTTGTGGGGGGCTTTATATTAGATTAAAGATGTGTGACACAAAGACTAATAATGATCCTTGCAGTGAGTTCATCTAATCACATCCTTGCAGTATGTAAAATATTACCTGTACTGCTATAGCCTTAAGATGGATTTCTTCTTTATTCTTAGGAATTAAAACCAAAACATAAAAACCCATTAGTTTTTTCTCCAATGTTTTTCAGGTGGTCTGTGTAGGTTGCCATTTTTGAGCTGAGCAAACCGGTCTCCTGCATGCGTATGGGAATGTTGTTGCATTGCGAGAAACTGCTCCCAACAGCGGTTTTTTATTAAGACAAAAGTGATTTCTCATTGAAGTAGTGGCCCCCTTTTTTAAGAGAACACAAACTCATGCCAAGAGAAATACTTCTCCAGTGGAGGCTTTCACATTGTTTGCATAATAAAGTCCACAATATAGCTTTTGCTCAAACTGCTATGAAATGTTTGAGGTTTAGATCATGAAAATTCTTCATGCGGTAATTCCAGCCTGAGCAGCAGATAGCTTGTTTCTTCAGTCACAAATCTTCTCTGACTCATCCAACTGAGAGCATAGTTTCTTGCTGAAATTAGGAAAACGATAACTCACAAGTCCTTCACACACACTTGCTCAAAAGAAAAAGAAATGTACCACTGAACATCTCTATAAAGTTACCAAACCTGAGATTGCTGCTATTATCAACAACATTTTTGATTTTGTGTCCACAAAAGCTTTGAGGCCATGCAGACAAAGACAAATCAAAGAGTGGAAGTGACAGAGAGCACAGCTCCATGACCTGGAGGTCTTTAGCAGAAGTTAATCTGGTATGAGCACAACTGATAGCATCCCAGTAATGATGGAGTCTAGTGCTGGAGAGGCAAAATTAGGGGAGCAGTAGAGAAAAAAAATGGCCTATGTTTTTTGTCATCTGGGTGCCAAATTAGAGTGGGAGGGGAGACGAACAGGGGGGAGGATGAGGTGAGTGAAAGAGCGGGTGCAGATGGACCACACCGGCTGACTAGTTGGACTAATGTGAACATTTTCTCTCCAGGGTCAGATATTTACTCTTAATTAGCTGGAGGAATGCAACGCATGAGAGCGGAACAGATACGTTACCGTTTTGGCCGGAATTTCCTTTCCTTCTGAGGCATGTGCTGCTTTAACCTGATTAGGTATGGCACTTATCAGAGAAGATGAAAGCACTCAGGAGATCGGTGATGCATTGCTGGACACCCCAGCTCTGATCTTGCTTCAACCCCAATTTCCACAATGACCTTCCGCATGCGGTCATTACTAGTTGCATACTGTGTCTTGATACCAGGACATAGGGTCTGTGATTAAGAGTAATACTAGATTTTTGACCTCAGTGTGACACTTGATATGAAACCAGATTGGAAAAAACAGGGGACAATCAAAACGAGGAAATAAGTTCGTAAAATGAGCTAAACAAGGCTTAAAAGGGGGTAAGATTGTCAGGAAAAGAGACCACTTCCAATATGTGCATATATGAGCTTCAGTCTAGTGAACCGTATGGAAGAACGTCAAAGCAGACTTTGTGTACACACTCCAACATAAACCAGAGAGGCAGCACTGTTGGGTGCTAATGGGTTTTACACAGCAGATGGAGTTATACTTAAGTACATGTAAAGCTAATTTGCCTGTAGGCTACTGTTATTTTCCCTTATGTGCAGTAATCACCCGCTAATTGCAAAGTCACTGGTTGAACAAAGACTTCATAAGGGTGACAATCTTTATGTTGAACCCTGCATTTTCCCCACTCATAGGCAGTTGTGATTTCATCTGCTGAATAAATACAAATTCAGGTAGCTAAAAAGTAGGCTACGTCTAACTCATCCAGTTTGTAGCAGCACTGCATCTTAGCCACACTTAGCTAAACAACATTATTTATCCTCAGACACTTCAGTCACTTAACAAAACTGTACTTTTGCTTAAGTTGTACAAATCCAATGTAACGTTTGCTGCAGTCTGTACAGAGACTGTACATTTTTATCATCAGAGTAGTTGTCTTATAAAATCTATAGATTCCATACACACAAATG
>JBBDHI010000004.1:13059503-13069840 GCA_037177115.1 Craterocephalus stercusmuscarum | reverse complement strand
GTAATAGATCATCTCTTGCTAACAAAAGGAATTTTTAATATGTTGCTCAAAGTGTATATTTATTTTAGAGGACTCTAACAGTCAAATATGGATAAACATGCAACATGCTTACTCTCAACATCCAGCTTTTTTTTTTTCTCAAATTCACCGGCAGGAAAAAGAAAGTAGATAAGTAAGAATGTGAAATAAGTTCAATATAAGTACAAGGGAAACACTAAATGAAACCTCAAATTAGAAATAAATGAGTTGTATAGAAAATTTTAAAACAAAAAATAAGCAAATTAAAAACAAATCAGTAATTCTTACATTTACATTAACTTTTGTTTCATTTCCAATAGTATGAATTCAAACCATGTACTGCTTTATAATGTCAGCATTTCTTCTCAGAACACTTAAAAAACCTTATTGCTTTGAAGAAGCCAAATGATGAAGCTTTTGAGTTATTTTGTCCCATTCTTCCTGTAAATGCGAATGGGTTGTCATCACATTTTCACAGCATTCAATATATTCTCAACATCCGGGATTTGTACCTGTTTCTCTGCAGCCATGTCTTTGTAATGTGCAGAGTGGTAGAAAAATGCATGAACATTCCTGGGAAAGACAGAATCATGAAGATGGCCTTCGTTGTTCTAAATTCTCAACACACTCATCTGCATTAATCATGCTGTTGCAAAAGTGTAAATCAAATTTGCTCTGAAATGTTGCCATATATTCACACAACCTGGCATTCCTTTCTCACCGTATGAGTACAGGGATGCTGACACCACTTCTAAATAAAATGTTATGATTTTTTCTTTGCAAAGTTACATTTTATGCAGCATTTTAAATAAAATCTGCATATTGTAGTGCTTTTTAAAAGCTTCCCACATTGATGCTTTGCGCATGTTGTAGTTTTTGATTTAATGCCATCGGAGGGATCGGATATGACAAGAAGAGAGATGACAAGAAGCCAACTTAGGTTTGCAACCACACTCTTCACAGACGTCAGAACATTTAGGTTGAACAGTGTAATGATATTTTCAAATCTGTCATTTTGGAACATTGTTTTTAAATACTTTGGTGATTTTCTGGCACATTTTTTTGTACCGTGGAGATCCTATGTCTGTCTGTTTGAATCAACATTATTATTTTCATTCCACCATTAAAGTAATACAACCCCCCTATCCCAACCTATTACTAATGAGTTGCAAGTCTGAAATGCAAAACTGGATTAACAAACTAAATTAAGATGATATCACAAAACATGAAATATCTTGGATTCATACGGTCTACAGTAAAATACATAAAATAAATAAATAACTCTAAATAAAAGTGTTATAAACACCTTACATATATATAGTTATACTATCATGATCTACTGTATGCAGCTGAAAATAGATCTGAAAACGTGAACAAATAACATCAGAGTCACTTTGTTAAACTTGTAAAGGTTTTTGTTGTAACAAGTACTTTTTTTTTAGTCCCAAAGGTTCAGTTTAAAGAAGGAAGCTACAAAGTGGATGAGTCAGATGGAGAGGTGAGAGCCATGCTGTACCGCAGTGGGGACATCAGCCTCAGATCCACAGTGCGCTGTTACACCCGCCAGGGTTCTGCTCAGGTCATGATGGATTACAGTGAGAGGCCAAATACTGACGCATCAATCATCACTTTTCTGCCAGGTTAGATCTCCTTTAACTTCCTTTTTTCTTTCAGTATCCTATCAGCTCTTTTGTGATCTTTGTTATACTCCCTACTTTTACTCTCCAGGTGAGTCTGAGAAGCCGTGTGTGGTGAGCCTGATGGATGATCTCATCCATGAAGACGATGAGGAGTTCCGCTTGATGCTGGGAAGTCCCAAGAGCAAGTCTCCGTATGGAGCCTCTATCGGAGAGCAGAAGGAAGCACTGGTCACCATCACCGATGAAAAAGACAGTATGTGCTGGTTAAAATCACATTTATTGTGAACTGATACATGTTTTAATAAAACAAAAACACAGCAGCAGGTTTAACTGCACTGTTTTTAGAGAAAAAGCATGCAAAAAGTTGACAAAGATGTATTATGTTACTGTAAACAAAAGAATCAACAAATGAAACAGAAAAATCTCCATTTATTTCCACTTATAGTTCTCACTCTTCTGTTAAATCTGAATTGCTAAATCTGAAATGGTGTTTGACATGAAAAAATGCACCAATTTACAATTTCAGAGTTACTAAGTCATGATTACTTCCTGTTTCAGAGCCCATCATCCGTTTTTCTGAGATCAAGTACAGTGTTCGTGAACCCCAGGTGAAAGGGAGTTTAGCGATAGTGAAGCTTCCCATACTGCGTCTTGGGGACACATCAAAAGTCTCAGTGGTGAGAGTGCACACAAAAGACGGCTCTGCAACCTCTGGAGAAGACTATAACCCGCTGTCAGAGGGTAAGGCAACATCTTTTGAACCTCTCTCTGTGGCTTTAAAGTTGATCCTGGCTTATTAGACTGTATGTGTCAAAGATGTGGAGTTCAAGGAGGGGGAGAAGGAACACTTTGTGGAGATTGAGATCCTGTATGACGGTCAGAGGGAGATGAGAGAGGCCTTTACCGTGCACATGAAGCCAGACGACAATATGGTGGCTGAAATACAGGTGAGTTAAAGACCACATGGCATGTACAAACAAACACTCTCGCACAAAACAGATACAAACCAGCAGCAAATTCAGCGTGTGCACAGGACAGTGCTGCAGATCTGCACACGTGAACATGCGTCCTGTCATGTCAGCCTGTGTTAAAATAGGCAGGCAGCAGCTGGCAATGCTGTCAGCATACCCGAACCACAGTCTTATAAAAAGCTTTTCCCTTTGGAATGAGATTCTGAGGGGAATGTCCCCACAGAGCCAAAGAGAAGACAAACCTATAAACAGAACCGCGACATTCTACCCATACACTCTACATCAGCCACATACCACTCACGCTACAGAAATAGGTTATCTCCTGCTAAGTTGTTTTGTGCCTCATTATGCTGTAATTAAACTGTGAAACCCAGAGAGACCCCTGTGCTCTGCACCAGCTTTTCTAATGAAAGTGAATGTTTGTAACCCCTTCTTGAATGTGTATCAAAATGTTCTCTATCACCGATAAACATGTTTTGGAGAAAATAAAAATGAAGATGTGTACACAATGGAACACAGAGTTTTGATCATGTGAAAGAGAGAGATCAAAAAAACGCAAGATGTCAGGATGACCCATGAGATACAAAGAGACAAACCTGAGCCAAAACAATATGTAAATGGACCTAAAAGAGAAACAGAATTTGCTTTTTATATGCTCAGGGACATCGTGTTTAACACTTTAAAGCCTAACCCCCCAAAAAAACTTTTTATAGTCTTTATTTGGCCCTTTAACAAAATGTGGGGGGAAAAAACTTTTTTGGTATATCTACCATATTTTACCGTGTGACATCAAAATTATTGTTGTGCAGCCTTTCGATTCCTGGTATCCATTAAGGGGTAGAAGACAAGTATCATATTGTACACTGCAGGGGTTTGAGCAAAGTTTTTATCATAAAGTAATGGAAAATGTCTCAGAAACTGTATGCATCAAATATAAAACATTTGGCTTAATAGGGTCTATCCGTTCATGTTTACTGTATCTTTACTGGTAGCAAATTTTGTGAGAAGATAAAGCATGCTGTCAAAATGACTCATTTCCATTTTTATTCAATATTCCATGATTTATTAAAGAATGAACACAATGTATTGACTGATAAAAAATATGTTTTCACACCTTAATATCTTTCCTTTCCTTGCTAGATGAACAAAGCCATTGTATACATTGAAGAGATGGACAGTGTAGCAGATGTTACCTTCCCTGCAGTTCCTCATGTGGTGTCCCTACTCATGTATGATGATACAGCTAAGACCAAAGACAGGCCCCATCCACCTAATGGATATCCTGTTGTCTGTGTGACGGTGAGTGCCATCCTGCTTTTTTCTCTTTCATCAGCCAAACCAGGTGATCTAACTATCACTAAAATCTATTAAAACAGTTTGAACAATAATCTATATCCACTTGTTCACATTATTTTCCAGGCCTGCAACCCAAAGTATCATGACTTTGATAAAACAGGTTCCATCTGCTCTGCGGAGAACATCAATGACACTCTCACCCAGTACCGCTGGCTGGTGAGTGCCCCTACTGGAGCAGATGGAGTGACCAGCCCCATGAGGGAGGTGGACACGAACACCTTCTTCACCAACACCAAGTCCATCACCTTGGATTCAATCTACTTCCAAGCTGGTTCGAGGATTCAGTGTGCAGCAAGAGCTTTTAATGCTAATGGAGACGCTGGTCTGGAACTGTCCAGTCCCATTGTTGTGATCAGTAAAGAGGAAGGTGAGTGGAAGAAGAGGAGGCTTGGGGAACAGGTATAGATTTATGATTAAATGAAGTAGCACTTGTTCGAGCTGATCTTAAATGTTTGCAGGTATGTGTCAGCCTCGCATCACGGGTACTGTTGGAGCCGAACCTTTCTCTGCAAAGATCCGCTACACAGGTCCAGATGATTCAGACTTCCCAAACCTCATTAAACTGAACATCAACATGCCTCATATGGATGGTGGGTAGCAGTTTGGTTGCTGTCATTTGATATATAGATTTTTGTTTATTCGTCTCAAATACGGTCTATAAAGTTTCTATTTTGGGTGACAAAAACATGATTTTTTTCTCACCAGGAATGTTGCCAGTGATCTCCACGAGACCTTTGTCCAACTTTGAGCTTACACTCAGTCCAGATGGCACACGTGTGGGCAACCATCGCTGTTCCAACCTGCTGGACTTCAATGAAATCCAGACTGGCTACGGCTTCATCACGGATGCAACAAAGAATCCTGAAATCATTGGAGAGACTTCACCCTACCAGTACAGTCCCATCATGCGGTCATCCAACTCCCTTCGCTTCTACAGAAACCTCAACTTAGAGGCCTGCCTGTGGGAGTTTACCAGCTACTACGACATGTCAGAGCTGCTGAATGACTGTGGAGGATCCATTGGCACTGATGGACAGGTAGAAAACATGTGGAGCTGTGATCACTGCAGAGAATAAAATGTTCATTCAGGTGTATTTCACAGAAAACTTCAATTAGAGAAAAATCAAGCATCATGATACAAAACAGTCAACTAATAACAATCATTAAGCTAATCATACCTCATCATATTACTTCCAGCACTTTGCAGCTGGTCATAACATGGATACCTTTACACATATGTGACAATTCACTTAGTTTTAGTACTTTATCCTTTTAAGATCAATATGATGGCCACTTTAACTTGCCACTGTTCCTCTTTGGTAACTCACACAAACTAAACAAAGACTCTGCTTCCGTTCGGGGCTGCCCTTTGATTCTGTTCATAACTTTAATAGACAGAATTTCAAGGCGTAGGTGTCTAGGAGTCCGGTTTTGTGGCCTCAGGATTGGATCTCTGCTTTTTGCAGATGATGTGGTTCTATTGGTTTCACTGGGGCATGATCTCGACTCTCACTGGAGCAATTCACAGTCTAGTGTGACGCAGCTCAGCTGAGGATCAGCACCTCCAAATCCAAGACCACTGTCCTATACCGGAAAAGGCTGGAGTGTCCTTTCTGGGTCGGGAATGAGATCCCGCCACAGACAGAGGAGTTCAAATATCATGGGGTCTTATTCACGAGTGAAGGGATGAAGGAGGCGGGGATGGACAGGTGCTCTGGTGCAGTGTCTGCAGTGATGCACTCTAAAGGAACTGAGACAAAAAGTAAATCATGAGCTGTGGGCAGTGACTGACCAGATCACAAATATAAGCAGCAAAATATTAGTTTCCAACGCAGGGTGGCCAGGCTCTTCCTTAGAAATCAGGTGATAAGCCCAGTCATAAGGGAGTGGCTCGGAGTGGTTCCACTGCTCCTCCACATCGCATAAAAAGGAGCCAGATGAGGTAGATTGGAAAACAATGAGGATGCCCCCTGGACACCTCCCTGGGAAAACCATTCCTGGGCAAGTCCCATCAGAGGGAGGCTGCGTGGAAGACCCTGGTCACGCAGCAGGGACTGTGTCTCAGCTGGCCTGGCAACACTTTGAGATTCCCACGGAGGAGTTTGAAGAAATGGCCATGTAGAGGAAAGTTTGTGTGTTTCTGCTCAGGCTGCTGCACTTGTAACTTGACTCTGGATAAGCAGTTAGAGAATGGATGGATGGATAAACAAAGTCCACAAGTTCTATGGTTACACAAAATAAGAACCATTTTACAACAAAGGCTGCTTCTACAACAAGCTTTTTACTTCCCACTTCCGAGGAATGGAAAGTTTGGTATCAGATTTACATCCTCTTATACCCTAAAGCTGGTGCACGACAGGATGTGAAGAAAAGTAATGCCAGTATTAACTTGTCTTTACTCTTTTTATGCTGCTTCTCCTTGATGGGAAAGTAATGTTCGCTTGGAAGGATATATGATCATTTCTTTTTTTTTCTATTGGCTGCTGGGAGCTTAGACACTACAGTGACTACTGTAGCATCTAGTGGTACAAAGAGGTATTGCAGGAAAAGGACAGTAACTTCTAACCCAAAACCTAACTTATGTAACATGTTTGCCAACTCAGACAGCATTTCCCACTGTTCATATGAAATAAAATAGACCACCCGCTGCAGAGATACTGCCAGCATCTCGTGCCAGCAGCATTATTTTTCTTTGAGCATACCCATATTTTTACGGCCCAACATTCTCATGTCAAACCCTTAACCTCTAACCCTAACTCTAACCTTACCATTAAGCTGTGACCCTTGGTGATTTTGTGACTCCAACCTTAAATCAGAGATGCATAGGAATAGTTACAGGACTTTTCCGACTAAAGCTTCTAAAGGTACCCATATCTTGTCTGAGCCAAAGATTTGAAATTGATTTTGCTGCAGACTTTTCAACATTATCCTTGTTCTCCCACTTATGCAGGTGCTGAACTTGGTCCAGTCTTACGTCACCCTGCGTGTTCCTCTATTCGTGTCCTATGTGTTCCACTCTCCTGTGGCTGTCGGAGGCTGGCAGCACTTTGATCTGCAGTCAGAGCTCAAACTCACCTTCGTATATGATACAGCTATC
This sequence comes from Craterocephalus stercusmuscarum, assembly GCA_037177115.1. Taxonomy (NCBI): domain Eukaryota; kingdom Metazoa; phylum Chordata; class Actinopteri; order Atheriniformes; family Atherinidae; genus Craterocephalus; species Craterocephalus stercusmuscarum. The sequence goes on along the minus strand of JBBDHI010000004.1, from coordinate 13,062,758 downwards.
CTGTGGCAGGATGGCATTGGCAGTCCACCTGAAGCTGAGCTACAGGGTACGTTTCAGTTTGTTTCTTGCTTGTTCTTACAAAAGTAAATAAATGTATACTTATTTGTGGAGACTCATGAAACTGTCCTCTGCTCTTATAGGAGCCATGTATCCCACCAGTATGCGTATAAATGGGGAGGGCCGGCTCGTGGTCAACTTCAAGACCGAGGCTCGCTTCAGGGGGCAGTTTGTTATGTCTCATCCAGGTATGAGGGTGGCGCCGACATGCTTATATACATACCCTAAACCCGTCCTGTGGGTCATTCTATACATGCAGCTGAATATTGGGTTACTCTGTGGCCCACATCCTCTCTTTATCTATTTCTGGAGTTACGCCTCAGGGGTCTTCCTGTGTGAAAGTGCCAGAGGTCATTTAAGCAAATGTCAAATTGACCCTGCAGCGTTTACAGTTAGGCAGCAAGTGACATGAAACAATGTGAGAGATACTTTTATAAATACAGACATGGCTGCTAGTTTAGATTGGGCAAAACACAGCTGTTAATGTTTATGACTGTATGCTTATCTTCAGGAACCAGTGTGTCATCCATGGTGATGTGTGCCGACCATCCCGGGCTGACGTTTACTCTCGCACTGGTCAGGACTGAGCCAACATATAACCAACCCATGCAGCAGTGGAGTTTCGTCTCAGATTTTGCAGTGAGCCATTATGCTATGAAAACATGCATTAGGTGGGAAAACTACAGAACTTTTACTTTACAGTAACAAGTACTGATGCATTTATTTGCTATCTAGGTGCGGGACTACTCTGGGACCTACACTGTGAAGTTGGTTCCCTGCATTGCATCACCGAATGGAGAGTTCAGCATCCCTCCTGTGTGCCACCCCAGGGAACCACTTACTTTTGACATGGACATCCGCTTCCAGCAGGTTAGACTTGATATCCGGGTATACTTCTGGGTTCATGCTGACTTTTCACCTTTAATCACACTGAGATCCGTTATCTGTTGGATGGATGCACTATTTTTTGTAGGTGAGCGACCCGGTGGCGGCTGAGTTCAGTCTGAACACTCAGATGTTCCTGCTGTCTAAGAAAGAGCTGTGGTTATCTGATGGCTCAATGGGTTTTGGAGAAGGGACTGATGCTGCTTTTTCAGAAGGTAGTGCACCACTGCCACCTAGTGGCTGTAAGTAAGATTACAGCATGACCTTACTCGTCATCTGCCCTTCGCTTCAGGTGCAACGATTTACGGCCGTGTGATGGTTGACCCTGTCCAGAACCTGGGTGACTCCTTCTCTTGCAGCATTGAGAAAGTTTTTCTGTGCACCGGTGCAGACGGTTATGTCCCCAAATACAGTCCTACTAATAAGGAGTATGGCTGTCTGGCAGATGCTCCCTCTCTCCTTTACAGATTCAAGATCCTGGTAAGAGGTCTAAAGACAGAATTTGGGATATTGTAGAAGAAAAACAGTTGTATCTGATTTTGATGTGTATATCTGCAGGATAAAGCTCAGCCAGAGACTCAAGCCTCAGCATTTGGTAATGTTGCTTTTAAAGCCACTCTGGCTCAGGACACGCTTGAAGCTATGCCTCTGGTCAGACAGCCAGGCTCAGATGGCTTCACATTGTCTGCCTCTCCGCTCTTCCAGGTCAGTATAGTTCTCAGTGTGTTCATGCATGCATTGACATGATTGGGAAGATGAGTGAGTACATCTGGACCTTCTTTTATAGGTTGCTGCTGGTCGAGAATGGTTCATCCACACCATCTATACAGTCCGCTCCAAAGAAAATGCCCACCGCAACATTGGCAAGCGCAGTGTGGAATATCTCCATCACAGCGTCTCCTCTGTTGAGCAGCCCCGAACCTCCGATGTGGCCTCTCGTCACCGCCGCGCTGCCCCTGTTTCCTCAGGTCCACCTTTGGTCCAGGATATTGGTATTGAAAACAACCGGGGCACCAACATACAGCATATTGCACTGGACCGAACAGACCGCATCGTGGTCAACCAGCGGCAGCCGTGGACCCCTAACCGTGACCCCCCTCTGGAGCATCCCTTGCTGGAGAGTTCGAGCAGAGAGCCAGCAGACACCTCCTACCTACCAATGTTGGTGGGCGTCGCTGGTCTGATCCTCCTCATCTGCCTCATTGCCACCATTGTGCTTTTGCTGCTGCGGCGCAAGAGGAAGGAAAAGAAGACTAAGTACCCTCCATACACCACCTCCTCTTCTTCTGCTTACACTGGCTACAGTCCAGGTTTGTGGAGCAGCTCAGACAGCTCTGAGGTCTAAATGTGGACCCTGCTTCAGATCATTATCTGGCCCCTATTTAAGACTATAATAGTCTCCACCACTGTGCCTTTGACACCTAACCTGTGTAGCACTGAATAGAGGCCCTGTGAACAGAAAATAATGTGCTTGGGGTCCACAGAGAATGTACCCGCTGCGAGGCTTACTAATTTCTGATGGTTAGTTTGACAGAAATGTACTGTAGGGTTAAGCCTTTATTACAGCCTATTCAGAGTTGTGGAAATATGTAGAAGCCCCCTTAAATGATATTCACCTCTTTTATTGGTTGCCAAGTTGTAAAATATTGCAATTTATCCTGTTCGCAAATGCATGCAGTAAACTCGACTCATTCACAAGTGAATGTCAACTTTTGGTTTCTTCAAAAATGTTTTCTATGATTATCCTTTAAAATTATTTTTTTTATAAATGGAATTCATGGTGTTCATTATTTTGTTTTGTGGAGAACAGAAAAAAATGGACTGAAAGCTATGTGACACTGAGTAAATGTGCTTTCAAAAGCCTGCAGCACACAAGCCCACAGCTGATAACAGAACCTTTGTTGACCCTTTCACTGTCATTGAAAGGGATTATGATAGCTATTTTAGGCTTTTTGAGGACACAGATTCACTTTCTTGTTTGATTAATGTGGCTGAAAACTGATGCAAATGTATCTGTAAATATCAAAGCAGGTCTATGACAAAAAAGGTATTACAGCCTGGTAAAAACTTGAAAAATATTAAATACATGTATCTGCTTCTTTAAGTCCTGAGAGAAATTTCCTTGCTGTAGGTGAGAGAATATGTAATATACACATTGTGAGTAAACAGATGGCTTTTCAATTTTTGTGACAGTTTGGATCTCACTACTCTTTAATTGACAAACACAAGTGTCATTTTATGAATGAGTGATTGTTAACCAGAGAGCATTTTCTTATAAAAAGGGGTTTTATTCTTTTATGCTCAAAAGGACAT
>JBBDHI010000004.1:13038705-13050788 GCA_037177115.1 Craterocephalus stercusmuscarum | reverse complement strand
CTTTCTTTCTTTCTTTCTTTCTTTCTTTCTTTCTTTCTTTCTTTCTTTCTTTCTTTCTTTCTTTCTTTCTTTCATTTCATTGATATGTGTGTGTGTGTGTGTGAAATTGCCAAAAAATGCAAATATGAGAACAAATATCCTTTTGGTGGAAAGCATAAATACTTTAACTATTGAAATTCAACATTAATTATTAATGATTTCATCATATCGATTCAAACGAGAAAATATTAATAAAATCAAAGCTCTGAAAATGCAAGAAAAAAGGTTTTCTGTTTAACCAATTACTGTAATTTATCAACAATTCCCTCAGAGTCCATTTCTTTCTGTCTCAGCCTCAAAGATGATTAAATATGCTCAGCTGCCAGTTTGGTTTCTGGTACTTAATTTATTTCAAGACGTATGACCTAATCAAACCTTTTTGAGTTGTACTTTGTTTCCTATTATGCATAAATTGTCTTTTGTGTAATTACTAATGTAGCCTTGTAAACCATTGTAAATACTATCTGCACGTTTGTATTTGCATACACGGTGTAGTATTGAGCATAAAACATCAAGGCAAACATAAACATAAACACCCACTGCAATATAGGTCGGAGACTTCATATGACCCTGGTAGTGATATTACCAAGATGTGTTTGAATGCAACACTCACATCGTATATAAATTATAAAAGAAAAATAATCCGGAATATACAAAGGGAATTTTATTAAATTGAATCCTAGTAAATCTTCGATCATTGGTATATACATTGGTAACTAATTGTGAAAATCTACCAAGAGAAAAAAATGGGAAAAAGGTACGAAAGAGAACAGGCAAAGTTGAACTGCTTCGCACGAGGGTCCTAACAACATCGTTGGCCGTTGGAATGACGTCAGTGGAAGGTTAATCAGCTGATTTCGAACGATCGAATAAACCAAAATAATACGGGTTTATCTGTCAGAAGACTACCTCCAGATGCCAGCCGATAACACTCTGGTCGGACCTTGTTGACATGCTTGATTTAAGTAAGGTTGTTGGTTTAAATGTTGTAATGTATCTGATTGCGCTAATTCGTTGTGGTATTTATGCTAAGTCAGTGGTACCTGACGTTCCTAGGCTGTCTTTGGGCCCGTTTGTTTGCTTTGTTCTTTTAGTCGTGTTGCAAAAGGTAGTTCGAATCTTTGTTAAACTACAGACCGGCTTAAAGAGTTTTATACTTATGCTGTTTAAAACACAGTCTGTTACTGTCGTCCATGTAGAGGTTTGATCGAAATTGAAAATTACAACTAGCGTTAGCAAGCTAGCATCGTCCCACAGAGCCCACAGACAGCGGTTGGTTGTCTCACTGAACTGACTTCATAAGTAAAACATAAAAACAATTTATGTTCAGTTATATCGGTGAATTTATAATACACGAGCTGGTCTCTAGATATTGAAGATATGCCAAGGAACTAAGTTGTTTTGACTTAAAAAATCTGTAAGGGATCCATTGCTATAACGTGTGTAGCTACACGTTAATTTTCTTCTACAATTACGGATAATTAGGACTGAGTGTGAAGAAATACCCTGTCTTCATTTGTTTTAGAAGAATTATTCATACTTTTATTTTTGGCTGTGAGAACATCAGTCGATTATTTGGTTTCAGAATTAAAGTTGCAAAGTTTATTTTTAAATTATTTGTTTAGCTTACATGCTATTACAAATACTTGTGTTGATCGTTTATGAAGTAGGATTTAACTAAACTTTTTATTCTTGTTTTTGTTTTTCATATGCGTGTTATTCATAATTATCTCTAGGATGATAAGGCATTTTATGAGTATTTGGAAAATCGGGGCTGTTAGATACACATGACAGTATTGTGATGTTAACCATGGCGACCATGGCAGTAGGCCTATTTGTCGCTTCCAGTCTCCTTTAAACTTCTCCAGTCTTCAAACAAGAAATTAGCTGTGAATCTTGAAACAGTTTTGTTCAGGACTCTTGCTATCGTTGTACCACTAAATATAAAACTGCATGCATTTATAAAGTTTTAAGTACAATATCTCTTCATAAGGTTCTATATGCAATGATTGTGGTTAACTCTTGGAAACTTCTCCCTCTTTGGTTCCAGCTGCAATTCAACTTTCTGAGACATAAACAAATGTACTCTTCAATTTCTTTCATAAATTTAATGGCCTGTGATTTATAAATGTTTTCTGGCTGAAGATCCGCATATCAGTTTGTAGAAGCTGTCTGTAACAGTGAAATGCCCACTTTTCAATATTATAAGGCACAATTTTCACCTCACTAGTCCCATTGCAGCACTACATTCCAGTAGCAGAGCATGAAAGGAAAGTGCACGCGATCCATTTTTGAGTGCTGACAGTGTGTGTACTCAACAGTTACAATATAGAACTTGATCAACAAAGGCCTCCGTGCGTCATTGAGGTTTTATTCTCAAAGGAAATTATTTAACTTGTCCTTGTAAAGAAGCAACAGTGTTGCTTATGACACTTATGCTCTTTTAATTCTTCTCAGAGAACCCAGAAAGTGGAAACAGTGATTTTACTCTAACAGGATTCTGAAACTTAATCTTCTAAATCATCCATTCAGCTCTTTTTCTGTGTGTAAATGTTTACATCTGTACTTAAATTACAAAGGTTTTCCTTGACATTTTCTTAAATGGTTTAAAAATGGGATTAAACTCTTTTGATATGTTACATTTAATAAAACAATACAGGCAAACTGTGATACAGCAAATAAGGACTGTCTGATTGTTTTTTCTACTCAATGTGAACGCAGAACTTTTCAGAGTTTTTAAAAACTGATTATTGTCTTATTTGTTTTTATTTTTAGCCCAACATCATGGACAAGATTTTGAAGGGCCTCATCAGCTCTACTCACTCTGTTGCAGTGAAGAGAGCCATAGTGAAGAAGGTAGTGGAAGCGGCAGAGAAAGAAGTGACAGAGGAGCAGTGCCAGGCTCTGTTTACCCTCACAACCGGCCTCGTCTTGCTCGGTGAAGATGCCTTCCAGAAGCAGATTGGTTTCCAGGTTCTTGAAGCCTACGCGCGCTACCACCGGCCGGAGTTTGAGCATTTCTTCAATAAAGACTTTGTCTTGGGGCTGCTTCAGCAGGGCTACGGGCAGCTGGACCATAGAGACCCAGCCATTATAGACTACATTCACTGTTGCCTGCGGCTGCTCATCAGCTGCCCTTCTGTGCTGGAGATCTTCAGCGTGATCCAGGTGGAAGTTTTGAGGATGGTGTGTCAACGTCCAGAGCCTGCTCTGTGCGCCCGGCTGAGCACTTTGCTATCAGACTTCACGCAGTGCATTCCGAGGGATAAGTCTGGCATTTTATTCTGCCAGCAGCTGGTGAGGACCATCAGTTACTTCCACTGCTTTGCCAGCCAAGAGCGGGAACTGAGAGAATATGTAGGGCAGGTGACTAAGGTTAGCACGCTGTTGCAAAACATATGGAAAGCTGACCCGGCCACACTGCTGCCCTCACTACAGGAGGTCTTTGCGATCATCTCCTCCACCGGTAAGACTGCTTAATAAGAGAGTTGGTTTTTTTTTAATTTCATGCTAAAGAGGAAGGTGCACGGCATTGGATACATTTTAGAAACCTTGAAAACCTACTGATGGCTTAAACACATTAGATATCAAGCCATTTAGATTTTATTGCATTTCAATAAAATGCATATATTTACAAATACACCTTTATTTTTTATTTGGATGTCCATAGGCTTCTGTGCTGTGTTGTGACTTCACTGCTGAATGGTAGAGCAGCACAGAATCAATCAGAACAACACTCAAGAATTAGTTGCGCTGACAGCATATAGCTGTGAGCTCTGTGAGCAGAGTTGGTTCAATTAGAGGGTCGTCCTGCCTTTGTCTTAGCCAGATGGTTCAGATGAACAATGCTGCTGTCAAAGCTCTGTATTTTGTTTATGCTCGTTGAGATGCTGCTAAAAGTCTGTCTGAACAGATCCACACTACTCTTTACTCATAGTGCATCAAAACCGATAGGGCAGAACATAAGATCTTAAATGATACTGTATTTAAACATAACTACAGTGTAAATAAACTCTATTATTAACCTTATTAGTAGCATTGCTCCACTTTACTATTTAAAAAGGTGCTAGCTTATAATATCAGTTTTGCACACATTTGACAACTCGTGCAATTAAACTAAAGATACATATTTGTTTTCCAATCTTTGTGCACTAAAGCATAAAAAAGCCCAAGTTCTCAATATGCTTTTGTTTTCTGTTGTTTTTTTTTTTGTTTTTTTTTACAGACCCTTCCTTTGACCCATCCATCGCACTGGCCAGCCTGGTCCAGCATATCCCCGTCCAGATGATCACAGTGCTCATTAAGAGTCTCACCACAGACCAGAACGTCAAAGATGCCAGCATGACAAAAGCTCTCTGCAGGTGACTTTCCACATTCGCACATTTTAAATGAGTGGATGTACTAGTGGCTTAAAATCAGTTGGTAACACAAGTAAAGATAAAATGGCTGAATTTTTTTATGCTGTCTTCCTCTTGAGAATCCAATAATCACAAAAGCAACAAACTGATATTTATTTTGATGTCAATGCTGGTGAGAGTATTTTAACATACGTGTGACCTGTAAGTTTTTCCACATGACCGTTCTGTCTGTCCAGGATGATTGACTGGCTGTCTTGGCCTTTGGCCCAGCATGTTGACACTTGGATCATTGCACTACTGAAAGGACTGGCTGCAGTACAGAAGTTCACGATCCTCATTGATGTCACTCTACTTAAAATTGAACTGGTTTGTAGTTTTAATCTTGAATTTGGTTCAGTAGATAAGATGTGGGGATGTGATGGGGTTACACATAAATTGTACGCTGTGCGCTTTTTAAACTGGACTATGAGTTGTGCTTTGACTTGTCCTTTTTGCTTATAAGACATTTGTGTGAATTATCGAAGTATTTACATAGCTGTGTTTGCGTTTCTTGTTTTTTACCCACAGGTATTTAGTCGTCTGTGGTATCCTATAGTGCGACAGGGGGCGCTAGCTGTGCTTTCCCACATGCTGCTGAGCTTCCAGCACTCTCCCGAGGCCTTCCATTCTGTAAGAGATCTCTTCACAGCCCATTTCCCTCTCATATGGCCACCTTATTGGTTTTTCTCATTTTCGTCTTTTCTGGCTTAAATTACTTCAAAGGCACACACACACACACAGACTCCTTTTTCCCAGAAGCAGAGGCTCCTCACCACTCTCACTAATGACGTGTGAAGCTCTTAAATGCTGAGCAATGGCCCTGAAGTTGGCCGATTTTATTAAAATATGAAAGACATGAGTAGTCTCAAAAATGCTCAGCAAATGAGATTGAACTCTCCGCGGGGGATCCTGATGTGCTGCTGCCTCCTAGCTGACCGTGTTGTGTATTTGCATGATTAATATTAGTCGTACTTCACACTGCTCTCAGCAAATCAATGTATTTGATATTTTTCTTCTCTTTATCCTCGTCTCTGTCAGGTTGTTCCACATGTAGTGCATCTGGTTCAGTCCCTAAGGACAGATGGTCTCCCCACCAGTAAAGCTTTCTTGCTCCAGTTTACTGAGCTCATACACTGCATGATGTACCAGTACTCTGGCTTCCCTGACCTGTACGACCATATACTAGAAGCTATCAAGGTAAGGTGTACATATTTTATTCAGATAATCTGAAATTATTCTTAATATCACATGAGCAGTCAACAGCTTTAATTGACGTTCTTTTTTTGACCCTGTCTTTGCAGGATCTGCCCAAACCTGCAGAAGAGAAGATCAAACTGGTGCTGAATCAGAGTGCCTGGACTTCTCAGTCCAATTCCTTTGCCTCTGGGCTGACGAAGCACACCGGGAAGTCTGAGACTGGCAAGACGGGCTTGATCAACCTAGGGAATACCTGCTACATGAACAGCATCATCCAGACCCTCTTCATGGCTACGGAGTGAGTCATGAGGAAATACGCACATATAAAGAATTAATATGCGAAGCTGTGAGTTTTTGTATTTATGAAACTGAGGAAGTGAACATGAACTTCTTTTCTCAGCTTCAGGAGACACGTTTTATCATTGCATCTGAACGGCTCCAACACACTAATGAAAAAGCTTCAGCTCCTCTTTGCCTTCCTGGCGCACACGCAGGTCAGTGATGTCCTGAGTTTGGTTACTGCTGCATGACCGCAGAGGAGGACCTTTTGTTGAAGTGCGTGTATGTGTGTTTCTGTCGACTACAGAGGGCAGCATATGCTCCCAGAAACTTCTTAGAAGCATCTCGGCCTCCGTGGTTCAACATGGGCTCGCAACAGGATTGTTCAGAGTACCTCAGATTTCTGTTAGACAGGTACAGTTACTCTAAACAGTTCAGTCCCATTATGTTTTTCTACAATAAGCAAATAAACGTTCTACATTCACTTTGCCAAACAAATAACAATTCCAGTCTACTTGGTTTATGCATCGCTGTATAATAAAAAATATGCTAACTCTGAGCTATCATAAGTGTTTGTGTGAGTAAACTCAACGTGTGCTTTTTTAAAGTACATTGTTACTGAGAGTGTTGCAGTACACCATAAAAAAACAAGTAATGACTTGTATTTTATCCTTATTTTAACTGTCTCCTGATGTCAAGGTTACATGAAGAGGAAAAAACTCTTCAGGTCCTCGAGTCAGCAAAGCCTCAAGTCGTGAACAGCAAGGACCCAGCAGAGATGACTGCTGAGGAACACAAGGATCCAGATTTGACTCACGCTGAAACTAAACCTGCGAGAGATGGAAGGACTTTAATAGAAAGGACGTTTGGTGGAAAGTTAATCACGGGCATTCGTTGTATGCAGTGCAACTGCATATCTGAGAAAGAAGAGCCTTTTACAGACCTCTCTCTGGCCTTTTGTCCGTCTGCCTCATCTCATAACAGTCCTAAACCGCAGGGGCCCTCGGAGGAGCCAAAAGTTCTCTGTCAGGGCTCCGTCAATGGTGGGAGTGAAGCTCCTGAGCCCGGTTTGGCCAACACGACGGCGAGCAGCGTCCATTATGAGCCGGTGACAAATGAGCCGCCTCTCTCTGTGCCTGACCTGGTGAACTATTTCCTGGCTCCAGAGATCCTGGATGAAGACAATGCCTACTTCTGTGAGAAGTGTAGCTCCCTGCAGCGGGCAGAGAGGACCCTGAAAGTGGTGTCTGCCCCCGAGTACTTGATCCTCACCCTGCTGCGGTTCTCATATGATGCCAAATGCCACATCCGAAGGAAGATCCTTGACAACGTCACCATCCCGTCAGTGTTGGGACTTCCGGTTCACGCTCCCTCGCCGTGGTCCTCCCCTACCTCCTCTCCTTTGCAAGTTGACTCTCCTGAGAGCAGCGAAAATCTGGCCAAGAAACTCAAACCGTCACAAGGACATGAGGAGGAAAAGAGGAAGGCCAGGATAGATGAAGCACAAGGGGGAGCCGGAGAGATGCCAGTTCAGTCCGTGCCCTATGTCCTCAGCTCTTTGGTGATGCATTCTGGTATATCGTCCGAGAGCGGCCACTATTACACTTACGGCCGTAACATCAGCGGAGCAGATGGAGCGCAGCACCGAGCCAATCACTCTCCCATCGAAGATGATTTGGGGAATGGGAAAGCTGATTGTAGCATCCGCACCTGCTCCGCTCTGTCAGCTCCACCTGAGCAAGATGACACATTACCTAATAGCAGCCAGGAGGCAAGGGATTGGCTGCTGTTCAATGATAGCCGAGTGACATTCACATCTTTTCAGTTGGTGCAAAACATCACTAACCGCTTCCCCAAGGACACGGCGTATGTGCTTATGTACAGGAAACAGGAGGTACCAGGGCAAAACTTGAACGGAGGCCTGGTGGCAAATGAAATGAGACAGAGTGGCGAACCTCCTCTGCAGAAAGAGCTGCTCGATGCTATTATCAAGGACAACAAGCTGTATCTGCAGGTAACGCACAAAACTAATTCCTACCATATGTTGCCATGACCAAATGTTTCCCAGAACCACTCGGGGCTTCCAAATTGTCCCAATAAATGAAAAATGAAGTGCAAGAAGTGCTTGTTTATCACGTTTCACACATATTTGTAGGGGTGTGAATCTTGCAGCAACTCTATTCCGATTCCGATTCTTGGGGTGACGATTGGATTCTGTATCGATTCTCGATTCAAACCGGTCTTAATTTACTTTCAATCCTCTTTTAGTAATAAAATGTGCTGATTAACTCCGTTTCTCTATAAGGCAGGAACAGCTCTAAGGAATTAGTTTCATTAGTTGAAAGAAAACTGATTATTTTCATCAGAAAACGGTTTAAAGTTAGCTAACATGGCAAAGTTTAACATGTCTTTGACACTTAGTGTCAGCAGTCAAGCTAATAATGTTTGCGCTTTTTAAAAAAATGATTCTTGGAAAATTTTGTAACGATTCTGAATCTTGACGAACAAGTATCTCGATTCTGATTAAAAACGTTTTTTTTTTTCACCACCCGTACATATTTGACCATTCCCATGACCATGTGAGAAGTTGTTTTTCACCATTTTACTTTGATGAAAAATGGTGAAGAGGAGCAGACCACGCTTTTGTTGACAGCTAATAGCCACAGTTTATTTTTCTTTCATGCATGTATTCTTTTTCACTTGAAGTCAAATTTGAACTGTCCTGTTCAAAGATGTCGGATCTAATTTCATGAGTTGCTGAGCTGCACTGTGCTATGATGACACCCCCATCATAAGTAACACTTGTTCACACAACTGTTGTAAATGTCCTCTAGAGGGAGCTCCATTAATATATAGTGATTATTATGATGAGCTGTTGCAATAAAGCTGTTTCTAATTTAGCATTTTGGCATGGCGTAGTTTACATGTGGGGATGAATCCAGTTCACTCTTAATCTGACGTGGAAATATTTCTCCTTCCTCTTTGCAATAAACAGGAACAAGAGTTAAATGCTCGGACCCAGGCTCTTCAGCCCCCCTCATCTTCATGCTCTTTCAGGCCCAATGGTTCAGACGACAATAACCCACCGGGGAGTTGTGGCCCATCTGGTGGAGGAGGAGGAGGGGGAGGAGGCTTTAACACCATTAGTAGACTGGTCTTCTGAAAAGAGGGAAAGAAGCGCTGCAGGAAATGCAGACCAACTGGTGTTGACGGATTCTGCAGGAGTCTGAGCTCTCGTACTATGTACAGCGCATCACCTCAGAAAAGAGCACTGACGTTATCAGAGGTCACACATGCACATGCTCCGTGTCAGTACTCACCTTGATTTAAATTTCCTTGATCATACATTTTTAAACATTTTTCTCCCCCTACCCTTTTGTCATTTAATTTTATTTAATCTATTTTTTATTTTTCTGGGATTTGAGCATTATACTACACTCTGTTTCCACTTGCTCATTGGTGCAAATATATTCTCCTTAAATCATATAAATCCAAATATGAAAATAATTTAACTTAAAAGAATTCCTTAAAAAATGTTTCCACGAATGAATATGGAAGATAAGGTTTGTATAGAACGTGCTCAGAAACATCGGCTCAGTTTCTCATGTTGCCTCATACACAGCACACATGCAAACGTATGCATGTACAGTTAAAACGAGCTGAAGAACTTGTTTGTTAGATGAATTGTGTTTTCTTTCTTCAGAACACATCTCAAACCTGATTTGCATGCAGCTAGGCTTCATAAGCTGTGGCATTACATTTTTCAGGTATTTTGAATCTCTTCATTGTGTGCCGTGTTGTTTTATAGGTTTCAAATCACATGCAATAAATGTGTATATATGACCTAAAATGTTATTTCTAAAACATCACTGGTATGACAATTTTTGAATAAAGTCATTTTCATTATGCAGATTGTTCAGCGGCGTGCACATACCGTTATCCTGCTCTATGTACAGATAACTGAATTGCAAACTACTTATTTGGAGAGATTTAAAAACAGGTAATGAATAGCATATGTGTGTATTTTCTCTGACTGGATCATTCAGGGAGATTTCTGTCTGTATACTTTTATGTGCCTTGATATTTAAGCATATTTTTAAAGGGCATTTGTCTCGACTTACATTTGAGCTGTATTGGATTATTCGTAATGCTGAGGCCTTTCCCTACAGTAGGAACAGGTGAATATGTTGTATTGATTTTGGAGTTATTCTCAAAAATCCTGGTCTCAGCGGTACATTGAAAAAGAGATGAGGATGTTTATAAAATAAGACTAAATAAAAAAAAAGAAGAAATACAGCCCCTGTTTTGTTGTGTACCACTGTATTTATGATGCCCTCTGAAAGTTCTGCATTTAATCATCCCCTACTATATAAAATATATATAACACTAGTTTAAACTATATTCTATGATGTCAGCAAAGGTTAACAGAATTTTCAAGTTTTCTTGACTTGATACCTTTTTTCTCATCAGTTTGCAGTAAAGCAATGTTGTTTTAAGCTCATTAGCAGCCTCGCAAAGAACATAAGCAGTTTAAATAATCTGAGTCAGGTGTGCTGGAGTTGGAAACAAAACATGCAGCGCAGGGGGTCCCTGAGGGCCAGCAATGAGATATATCTCTTGACACAGTGTCATAAAGAGTTAAAAATAACAATAAAACTACATTGATTAAAATAGAAATGATAATAAAATATATTACTTTGACTTTGTACTTGGCTGGAGCAGCTACAGCAGCAGCAACCTTAAGTCTTGTCAGAAATGATCCTATAACTTTGTGCATTTCTCTAGTTTCTCATCATCTTGTAGGCAGAAACGATTCTTCATGTCTCTCCTGAATCGGTCAATTAGCTTCATGTCCTGACTCAAACTAAGTCCCTCCACAACTTCCTCTGTTTTTAATGAAGCTGCGTCGTTTCTTGGCAGTGTGGTGGTGGTGTTTTATTGAAAGGCTGAGACATCTAGGAAAGATTTTTCTCGGGGCTCCAGTTACTTCCTCTGTTGTGACGCATATTCACCTCCCCACAGCATGATGTTGCCATCGCCATGTTTTCCTGTACACGTTCATGTGAAAGTGGTCAACACACGCACACACCTTGAGCCTTGTGGCCAAATAATTTAAATTTATATCAGATCAGAGGAATTTGCTTGTCATTGCCAGGAAGTCATTAAGGTGCCTTATGGCAAATTCTTTTTAGGACATCATGTGCCTTTAGTGAGGAACTGTTTCTGCTTCACAGTGAAGGAATGATTGCCAGAGTGCTACAGCAATCAGGCTTCTATTTCTATAAATGAACACTGGATCATATTCATAGCAGCCATTTCTTGTTTTTCCTGACCAAGGCCCTTCATCCTTGATTACTTTGGCAGAGCAGCGAAGTCTGACTGTGTCATCTGTTGTTGGTTCCAAAGTTCTCCTGTTTTCTAATAATACAAGCTATTTTTAATGAAATGCTGCAGAAATATTTTCTTGATCAGATTAACAAAATCCTAACTTGGAATCCTTTGAGCTCATAATAGCCACAATAGCGATATCCCTAACTTATTGTGAACGGTGTACCTTATAAAAGTTTACTCAGCATGCTGCAGAGACAACAAACCTCAGTAAAATGTTCTTAAACATGAACATTTTTAACAAAGCAAGTGGCTTTGTTGAATGAAAATGAAAGAAAAAACATTGAACTATTTTTTTTTCATTCCAACATCAAACCAAAGTTTCCTTTTTTTCTAAGATTGCAAAATTGTTTTTCTTAAATGGAAGTGAGTATCAAACTGGTGACTGAAAAGAGAACTAAGAAATCACGTGCAATATACCCAGAGGCCATGTGGAAAGAGGGAGACAACTGATAGAGAAAAAAAGTACTTTTTTCTGTCTGAAGATTCTCATTTTTTGTGCTCAATTTGCATAACTTTTGTTTTTGTTCCACCTAACAACCCATCCGTGTGGTCAGTTTATATCCATTTATTGCTCTTTTTTTGTCTCTTGGCAGTTGTTTGGATAATTTTAATGTTCACATTGTTTTTGTTTAGTTTATTCTTTCTGAATATTTTGAATATATCTGGCTTTCATCATGTTGTACCATGTCTGATTCTAGTGACTTAAAATTATCTATCTATCTATCTATCTATCTATCTATCTATCTATCTATCTATCTATCTATCTATCTATCTATCTAT